>JBBGZY010000869.1:1762500-1945000 GCA_037952925.1 Lithobates clamitans
TCTATCACTAGGACACATGTGGCCCCTGCCGCTTAGCATTCTCTATCACTAGGACACATGTGGCCCCTGCCGCTTAGCATCGTCTATCACTAGGACACATGTGGCTCCTGACGCTTAGCATCCTCTATCACTAAGACACATATGGCCCTTATCCTCTATCACTAGGACACATGCGGCCCCTGCTACTTAGCATCCTCTATCACTAGGACACATGTGGCCCCTGCCGCTTAGCATCCTCTATCACTAGGACACATGTGGCCCCTGCCGCTTAGCATCCTCTATCACTAGGACACATGTGGCCCCTGCCGCTTAGCATCCTCTATCACTAGGACACATGTGGCCTCTGCCGCTTAGCATCCTCTATCACTAGGACACATGTGGCCCCTGCCGCTTAGCATTCTCTATCACTAGGACACATGTGGCCCCTGCTGCTTAGATCCACTATCACTAGGACACGTGTGGCCCCTGCCACTTATCATCCTCTATCACTAGAACACATGTGGCCCCTGCCGCTTAGCATTCTCTATCACTAAGACACATGCGGCCCCTGCCGCTTAGCATCCTCTATTACTAGGGCACATGTGGCTCCTGCTGCCTAGTATCTTCTATTAATATCACTGTCTCAGTCCCCAGCCAGTCCACACTGCTCACTCAGCTGTGTTCTCCCTTACAGGCGGGTTAACCCTTTTGGGATCAAAGTCCCTGTAATTAAGGTTTGGAGGCTCTTTCCCTCCAAAAGTCTCTCTGATTCTCCGAATTCCGGGTCACAAAGAAGGACTTATCAATCCATAGAGTACTGTAAATCAGTCCTCTCATCTCTGATTGGACTACCCTGGAACCCCTCATCCTGCATTGGTGAGGACATCTGAGTACTAAAAATGTCTCTTATTGTCCCCCTTAAAGGGACCACAACCCAAATAATGGGGAAACATACCTGTTGTCTAGGACATATCTTCGGTAATCAGGGTTTGGAAGTTCTTTCCCAACCAAAGTCTCTCTGAGTCTCCAAACTCCGCGTCCCAGTTGAGGACTTACCAATACAGAAAATACTGTAAATCAGTCCTCTCCTCTCTGACTTGTACTACTCTGGAACCTCTCAACCTGCATTGTCTCTTATTGCCCCCCTTAAAGGGACCACAACCCAAATAATGGGGGTACATGCCTGACATCCAGTACACATCCTCTGTGTCCTGAAATATATATACAGTATATATATATCTATATATAGATATATATATCTATATATAGATATATAGATAGATATATTATCTATCTATCTATCTATCTATCTATCTATCTATCTATCTATCTATCTATCTATCTATCTATCTATCTATCTATCTATCTATCTATCTATCTATCTATCTATCTATCTATCTATCTATCTATTGATCTATCTATCTATCTATCTATCTATCTATCTATCTATCTATCTATCTATCTATCTATCTATCTATCTATCTATCTATCTATCTATCTATCTATCTAGAGAGAAATTAGAGAGAGAGTTATTTAGGGACAAATGTCCCTGGGTAAGAGGCTGAGGGACAAATGAATACCTCTGACTGCTGGTTTGTTCTTAATTCGGAAATGTTCGTAAGTCGGAAGCGCATGCGCAGAACGGAAAAGACAATGTTTTCCAATGTTTTCCAATGTTCTATCAAGTAGCCGCGCATGCGCAGACGTCATTTTCCGATGTTTTCCGAGGTGCCTGCCGTCGAAAAGTGGCCGTGCATGCGCAGAAGGTCACGCCGCCTCCCGTTCCTAAGTAGGAGTCGTTCGCAAGTCGGAGGTTCGTAACTCGGGGACTGCCTGTATATATATATATTAGACTGTAAATCATTTCTCTTCTCTCCAGCCGGCCCTGTTTACATAATGTCATCCTCCAATGTTTTTATCCTCCGATAAAGTGTCCGTTCTGCTCATGGAAAACATACGTCTTCATTTTCTTTTTGTATCTCACACAAATCTCACATTCCATTACCCAGATTTCATGTAACAGGTTTCCTGGTAAAGGTTACGTTCTCCCGCTCAATCAGACCGCCGCTCCCTCCGGCAATCCTTACTATAGGCACAGATTTGTCTCTGTCTACACGGGTAATATATTCCATCTTTTTCTATTCAATTACCATTCAAGGCGATGACCTGGGCTGTAAGTCTCTGATTTTTTTTCCCAGCATTGCGGCAATTGAGTTGTCTATTATTATCACACGAGGGGTTAAACAGTTTACTGGGGGCTCGTCCGGGACAGTCAAGTAAAGTCTACGGAAACCCAACCACTTAAAGCAGCCTTTCTCAACCTTTTCAACACAGAGGAACCCTTTGAAATACCTTCCAGGGAACCCCTGCTAAAAATGACTATATCTACAACTCATGGTAGTGTGATGGTCAGTGGGAAGAATGTTCCTTACACTTGTGGTCATTGGGAAGAATTACCCTCTTACAGATAGATAAAAAGATCAATGGATCCACTGTCTCCCAGTTGCGCCCTTGCATTGTCATACTGGCACATGCACCCCCTGGTGGGGACTACAAGCAGCCCTACAAGACATACTCCCAATAGGAACACATCTAAAGGCATGCAGACCCTGCAATTTTCCTCACAAGTGCTCTGCAGGTGCACAGCTGATTGATAATTATGAAACCACTCCTATTAGACTCACTTTCCCACATGGGCACAGAGAAACACACAGGGGTTTCTTCAGAATAACAAAAGGTAGGAATCTGCAACAAAGGTTGTGTTATAATCCTTGCAATGTACACAGATCACCCAGAGGGGAATGTTTTTTCCTCAACAAAAGTGGAGTTGCGCTTTAAAGCAGAGCTCCACCCAAAAGGGGAAGCTCCGCTTATTTGCCTCCTCCCCTCCTCCGCTGCCACATTTGGCACCTTTCAGAGAGGAAGAGGGAGCGGGTACTTGGTTTTGACAGGTACCCGCTCCCACTTCTGGTTGTCTTCTCTGCGGCAAAGTCGTCTGGAAGTTTGGCCCCCTCCTCCTTCCCCCCCGCTGCTGGGCCAGTCACAAAGCGCAGCATGCTTCGCGCATGCACAGTAGGAAACCGGCTGTGAAGCCATGAGGCTTAACAGCCAGTTTCCCTTACCGGAGATGGCGGCAGAAAAATTGCTTCAGAGGGGCAGCAGCCCCCGAGGCTGTGGAACTTCTCCAGCAGGACCAGAACAGGGCTGCTCCAAACTCCAGACTATTTATGTTCTCCCTAGCCACCTACTGGGGCACATCGCCATAGAGATTGGCTGAAGCCCACTATACATTCAAGCTGTGCATTTATCTCTTCCAAGCCCCCTATGTTCTGGAAGCCACCGGAATGCAGGGGGGAAGCCTGAGAGATCTAGAACAGCCCAATTAAATCAATTGCTGCTCCAATGATTACAGAGGAGCCAAAAAGAACTAAATTTACCTATCATCTTGGCAACTTATCTAGAAGTGTGCTACATGTATATGCAATATACAGAATATAATATTATCATAGAATATACAGTAGGTGAATACAAAAAGTGAAAACTGCATTTCATGGAAAAAAAGGGAATTTCATCTATTTTAAGGTTCTTTAGTTTCCTTTTTTTTTGTCTAAATAATGTTCATGTTCTTCATTTTTTTTCATTTCATTTCATTTCATTCCGCTTCTCCTGATTCTTGAAGTTACCTTTGTAACCCCCTCCGATCCATGGCTGCTATGCTGACTTCTCACTACTAAGTGGATCTCTGACCTGGAACAAGCACTGACCGGGGACACTTCACCCACACAGACTTGTTCCCGAGAAGGAGGATAAAACAATGACAGTCACTTAGGCTCGATTCACATCTATTCATGTTGCTTTTGAGCGTTTTTGGAGTTTTTTTTGTGATGCTTGCCACGTTTTTGAGCAGCATTTTTGCCGCGTTTTGCGTTTTTTTTTTAGACTGTATACAGTTAAAAAAAAAAAAAAAGCCCAAAACGCATCAAAAACGCTGTAAAAATGCTGCAAAAACGCTGCAATCCGGGGACACGTGGTCACCTTACCCGGAGGGCCCTTGCCTGCAAAAGGCAATTCACTGAGGTCTGGCTGAGTTAGTGCTAGGCCTAACCACGTGGTGCTGGTTGGTCCAGGAATCTGCAGCAAGTCAAGTACTGGAGGAGTAACGGTCTGCAGCAAGTCAAGTACTGGAGGAGTAACGGTCTGCAGCAAGTCAAGTGCTGGAGGAGTAACGGTCTGCAGCAAGTCAAGTGCTGGAGGAGTAACGGTCTGCAGCAAGTCAAGTACTGGAGGAGTAACGGTCTGCAGCAAGTCAAGTGCTGGAGGAGTAACGGTCTGCAGCAAGTCAAGTACTGGAGGAGTAACGGTCTGCAGCAAGTCAAGTGCTGGAGGAGTAACGGTCTGCAGCAAGTCAAGTACTGGAGGAGTAACGGTCTGCAGCAAGTCAAGTACTGGAGGAGTAACGGTCTGCAGCAAGTCAAGTACTGGAGGAGTAACGGTCTGCAGCAAGTCAAGTACTGGAGGAGTAACAGTCTGCAGCAAGTCAAGTACTGGAGGAGTAACGGTCTGCAGCAAGTTAAGTGCTGGAGGAGAAAAGGAAAGAGGTCTTAAGCAAGAGTTGTTCTGGAGAGAAGACTGGAGTGTATATACAGGAGTGTATATAGGAGTCCCAAGCAAGTTACACTGAATCTTCCTGGGCATCCCATAGTTTCCCATCCAACTTCAATCCCCTCAAAAAAACAAAGCTTATGGACTGTTCTATGTCTCTGAGTGCCTGAGAGATGAAGGTGCCTTGGGCCCCACAACAATGACTGGGCCCGGGGCAGCTGCCCATTTTGCCCCGTGTTAGAGACGGCTCCGGGTGGCATGGCTACCGACAGAAGATCTGAGCTTAGTTCTCCAAGATGTTTGGAACAACTTACCTGCCGAGTTCCTTCAAAAATGGTGTGCAAGTCTACCTGGAAGAATTGATGTTGGTTTAAAGGCAAAGGGCGGTCACACCAAATATTGATTTGATATGGATTTTTCTTCTGTTCGTTTACTTTACATTATGTTAATTGATCAAAATAAACTATTAACACTTCTATTTCTGAAAGCATTCCTCATTTACAGCATTTTGTCACACCTGCCTATGACTTTTGCACAGTAATATATATATATATATACACACACACACACAAATGTTTTGCCTTTCATTTCCTTTTTTAAGTGAATGGTTTGCTTTGCAAGGTGAAGGCTCACATATACTTTGTGTTGGGTGGAATTTGGTTTTAATGGTCACCACAGGAACATGACAGATGCCACTGTCCAAACACATGAAGGCATAAAATTGCCGCTTGCACCCCGTCATCTTTGGATGATTCTCATTGGCTCTCATGTTAGTCACCAACACATGCAAACATTTCTGATCCTCCCAGGCTGCTATATTGCCACTTTACCATAGGCTTTGATGAAGGAACCCTGAGGACTGAACCTCTGCCTCTAGTCTGTAACCATGATGGAGATGTACATACTGTCCCTTTAGTCAAATATGACCCAGGAAAAAAAATTGCCAAAGCAAAGCATGCAGCATGCGTGGGCTGCTCAAGTCTTGGTTTTTTTTGGTTGGTTTGGATTAAGCGTAGGATATGATACGGACCACTAGAGGGAGCCCCAGTGCTAAATGTATTGCAGGGGATCAGCTCTGGTTTATTGTTAGGATTCCAATCTGATTGGTAAGTTTCCTTTCATATTATCCCTCCTGTCTGTGCTGGAGGATGTGAGTCTTAATGGTGAATCAACTATGAACTGCCAATCCTACCAACTCTACAAACCCTAACTGGCATTTTTATTTTTAAGAAGATACTTTTTTTTAAACATTTCTTGCATCTCGGTGCAGCTGATCTCCTGCAGGTTTTTGCAGCCACTTCCTGTCTACAGGCACTCCAGAGATGGCTGACGAAGGGAAGTCGTATTCTCCAAAAACGCATTCACATGGTCCTCTGCGACCCTTAGCAAGTTGGAAGGAGTGAGAGTGGCCAGTTACCATTCCCCTGGATCCACACACTGGGGTCTCTGTGTTTCAGTAAGAGGACTTGTCTCATTGCTTCTCTTGTGAGTGTAATACTTGCTGTGAGTTTTTTTTCTCAATAAAGATGATACTGCATTATGTGGCCCCTATACACCCTTTTCTGCTGAGGGAACATGAGGGTGAGTGAGGGAACATGTGGGAGGTGGAGGAACATGAGGGTGAGTGAGGGAATATGTGGGAGGTGGAGGAACATGCGGAGGATGAGGGAATATGTGGGAGGTGGAGGAACATGTGAGGGGGGGGGACATGTGAGAGGTGGAGGAACATATGGGGTGAGGGAACATGTGGGAGGTGGAGGAACATGCGGGGGGGTGAGGGAACTTGCGGGGTGTGGAGGAACACGTGGGGGGTGAGGGAACATGTAGGGGGTAGAGGAACATGTGGAGGGTGAGAAAATATGTGGGGATGGAGGAACATGGTGGAGGGGGGGGGGGGACATGTGAGAGGAGGAGGCACATGTGGGGTGGAGGAACATGTGGGAGGAGGAGGCACATGTGGGGTGGAGGAACATGTGGGGGGGGGTGAGGGAACATGTGGGAGATAGACATGTAGGGTTGGAGGAACATGTGGGGGGTGGAGGAACATGTGGGGGGTGGAGGAACATGTGGGGGTGGAGGAACATGGTGGGGGTGGAGGAACATGGTGGGGGTGGAGGAACATGTGGGGGTGGAGGAACATGGTGGGGGTGGAGGAACATGTGGGGGGTGAAGGGAACATGTGGGGGTGGAGGAACATGGTGGGGGGGGTGAGGGAACATGTGGGGGGTGAGGGAACATGTGGGGGTGAGGGAACATGTGGAAGATGAGAGAACATGTGGGGGGTTGAGTAGGGTTCCCTTTTTTTCTTAAAGCCAAACCTGAACACACAGTAAAACATTTTTGTTTTAGTATAAACTATAGGATTGCAACAGACCTGGGACACCTTTGGGCACTCCAAAGAGAATAGTAATGCAGCGCACATAGTGCCCCCTCACCCTCCTGTCAAGCCCTGTTCTGAGCCGCATTTCTGTCTGAATCATGTGTCCGGGTTTCAGGTGGACTGAAACCCGGACACATGATTCAAAACCCGGACTGTCCGGGTGAATCCTGGACAGGTGGCAACCCTAGGGTGTAGGAACATGTGGGGGAGGGGGTGTGGGGTGAGGGAACATGGGGGGGTGGAGGAGCATGGGGGAGAGGAAACATGTGGGAGATGGAGGAACATGTGGGGGGTGGAGGAACATGTGGGGCTGAGGGAACATGTGAGGGGTGGAGGAACATGTGGGGGTGAAGGAACATGTGGTAGGTGGAGGAACATGTGGGGGGGGGTGAGGGAACATGTGAGAGATGGAGGAACATGTGGGGGGGTGGAGGAACATGTGGGGGGTGAGGGAACATGTGGGGAGTGGAGTACCATGTTGGGGGGTGAGGGAACATGTGGGGATGGGAGGAACATGCTTCGGGTGAGGGAACATGTGGAAGGTGAGGGAACATGTGGGTGTGAGGGAACATGTGAAAGGTGAGGGAACATGTGGGGGTGAGGGAACATGTGGGGGGTGAGGGAACATGTGGGGGTGAAGGAACATGTGGTAGGTGGAGGAACATGTGGGGGGGGGGCGAGGGAACATGTGAGAGATGGAGGAACATGTGGGGGGGGGTGGAGGAACATGTGGGGGGTGAGAGAACATGTGGGGAGTGGAGTACCATGTTGGGGGGTGAGGGAACATGTGGGGATGGGAGGAACATGCTTCAGGTGAGGGAACATGTGGAAGGTGAGGGAACATGTGAAAGGTGAGGGAACACATGGGGGGTGAGGGAACATGTGGGGGTGAGGGAACACAGGTAGGGGATAGAGGAACATGTGGGGGGTGGAGGAACATATGGGGTGAGGGAACATGTGAAGGATGAGGGAATATGTGGGAGGTGAAAGAATATATGGGGGGGGGGGGTGAGGGGACATGTGAGAGATAGGGGAACATGTGGGGGGTGAGGGAACATGGTGGGGGTGAGGGAAACATGGTGGGGGCGAGGGAATATGCTGCGGGGGAGGCAACATGTGGAAGGTGAGGGAACATGTGGGGGGGTGAGGTAACGTGGGGGGTGGAGGAACATGTGGGGGAGGGGGGTGATGGAATATATGGGGGGTGAGGGAACATGTGGGGGGTGGGGGAACATGTGGGAGTGAGGGAACATGTGGGGGTGAGGGAACATGTGGGGGGAGGAGGAACATGTGGGGGGTGAGGGAACATGGTGGGGGCGAGGGAACATTCTGCGGGGGATGCAACATGTGGAAGGTGAGGGAACATGTGGGGGGTGAGGTAACATGGGGGGTGGAGGAACATGTGGGGGAGGGGGTGAGGGAATATAAATGGGGGGTGAGGGAAATGTGGGGGGTGGAGGAACATGTGGGGGGTGGGTGTCAAACACAAGGCCTGGGGGCCAAGTCTGGCCTGCCAGGTCATTTCATGTAGCCCTCACACCTCACCTGCACCACTCTCGTTTCTGCCCCCACTTTGTCTCAGCAGTCAGCAGCAGAGAGGACAGAACTCCTTTGCCAGATCCTGCGCTTCTCCGTACAGCCATGGAGAGGCTCATTTCTGCCCGCTCTCCCCCCATCTCAGCAGTCAGCATTAGAGAGGAGGACAGAACTCCTTTTACAGATCCTGCCCCTCTATGTTCAGCCCCAGCACCCCCTCATCTCCGCCTCCTCTGGTCTCAGCATTCAGCAGACTCTGGCAGCTGACTGGTGTGAGTTTGTGTTTCCCTCACTGGAGAGTGGACATCGGAAGGAGGCAAGCAATGGTCCTGAGGTCGTGTGGGTAATTGACCCCAGTACTGGAAAGTCAGTGACTGTGCTTTGTTCTAGTCTGTGGTCTACTAGCAAAAGGTCCTAGTTTCCTGCCAGCAGGAAGAGTCCCCAAACCGTTCAGTTTTGGGGTATCCTCTTCTCCCTTCATCCAATTTCAATGTTCCAATAAAACCTAAAAAAGGACACCCCTATACCGTGTCATTGAGCCAGTAAAAGAGTGGAGAAAATGCTATGCACCTGACTGAGGGTGTCCTAACTGGGGGGGATAGGGCCAAGTTTACTAGCGGGTCTTTTTTGGGGGGTGTTCTACATACACTTAAATTTTCTAACATTAGAAGCATTTTTTTTTTTTTAATGCCAAATTCTGGTAGAAAAAATGCTGCTTATATTCATAAACCCGAGTGCCATGAGGCCTAACAAATAATACTGCAGGGTGGGAGGTGACAGGTCCTCTTGGATGAAGTAGTACAGAATAGAAGAAAAAGGAGGGGGTTGGGACTTTATATGAGGCTCAGGGTAGAACAAGTACAGAATAGAATTTACCGCATTTTAGGCATAACGCCCAAGTAAAACCTCGGGAAACAATACAGATATCCTCCACCTCTGTGCGGGCTTGCTTGCATATTTTTGTCCCTACGGCTTTGACATCGTATATCGCGCGCCGTCTCCGGAAAACATTGCCGGCCTTTTCATAATGACAACTCGGGACATCTGCCAGGAGGCTTCTGGCAGGACATGACGGGATTATGGGGAAGGGAAGTCAAGCGGTGGCTGCTGTAATAAAGAACTTGGATCACCGCTCTATGCATTAGTATACTTCCTATAGAACAAAGAGGTTTTGTAGTCATCATTAAATATACACTATATTACCAAAAGTATTGGGACGCCTGCCTTTACACGCACATGAACTTTAATGGCATCCCAGTCTTAGTTCGTAGGGTTCAATATTGAGTTGGCCCACCCTTTGCAGCTATAACAGCTTCAACTCTTCTGGGAAGGCCGTCCACAAGGTTTAGGAGTGTGTCTATGGGAATGTTTGACCATTCTTCCAGAAGTACATTTGTGAGGTCAGGTACTGATGTTAGACGAGAAGGCCTGGCTCGCAGTCTCCACTCTATTTGAACAATTTGACTGGACTCTGTGCAGGCCAGTCAAGTTCCTCCACCCCAAACTCGATCATAAATGTCTTTATGGACCTTGCTTTGTGCACTGGTGGGCAGTCATGTTGGAACAGGAAGGGGCCATCCCCAAACTGTTCCCACAAAGTTGAGAGCATGAAATTGTCCAAAATGTCTTGGTATGCTGACGCCCTAAGAGTTCCCTTCACTGGAACTAAGGGGCCAAGCCTCACTCATCCATGTCTTTATGGACCTTGCTTTGTGCACTGGTGCAAATCATTTGGTGGAGGGGGGATTATGGTGTGGGGGTTGTTTTTCAGGGGTTGGGTTTGGCCCCTTAGTTCCAGTGAAGGGAACTCTTAAGGCGTCAGCATACCAAGACATTTTGGACAATTTCATGGTCCCAACTTTGTGGGAACAGTTTGGGGATGGCCCCTTCCTGTTCCAACATGACTGGTCACCAGTGCACAAAGCAAGGCCCATAAAGACATGGATGAGCGAGTTTGGGGTGGAGGAATTTGACTGGCCTGCACATAGCCCTGACCTCAACCCAACCCAACCCAACATCAGTGCTTGACCTCACAAATGCACTTCTGGAAGAATGGTCAAACATTCCCATAGACACACTCCTAAACCTTGTGGACGGCCTTCCCAGAAGAGTTGAAGCTGTTATAGCTGCAAAGGGCGGGCCAACTCAATATTGAACCCTACGGACTAAGACTGGGGTGCCATTAAAGTTCATGTGTGTGTAAAGGCAGGCGTCCCAATACTTTTGGCAATATAGTGTACGTCTATTTTATACCTGCCTGGATTTCAGCTTTAAGCATAAAATTATTTCCTGATGGCTCTATCTGTCCCAGACTCATCCCCTGCAGAATTCTGTCCGGGCGGATTGGCATTGCGGGATGTGAGGTGCCAGCACTGCAGAAGTCAATTCCTTCTGGAATTACTTTTATTTATTGCACTTCCATAGCTGCACTGCATTGCAGAGCCAACGTGCTGACTCGGCACTAATCAGGAGATGATCCGTCTGGAGATACCAGACCCGTCTCTAGGTGTATCTTCATCTAAGTCCCCCCATCAGTCCTGAATAATGTATTTCTTTTATGACGACACGGCACAAAATAAAAACTGTATCACCGGTACTAAATAACGACAACATTTTTAAGATGTAGATTTATCATTTATGAAAAGGACAAGTCCACCTTTTGCAAAAAAAAAAAGTAGTAAATGCTGCACCAGGATCTTCTGCATTTTATACTTTTTTGCATTGAAGCCTGCAGAGCATTGCACCCACAATCAGTGGCATTTTGCACATGTTTTTGATGCAATTGAGTCACGTTAAATTTTGTTAAAAATCAAATTTTCCTTTTAGATTTAATAGGAGGTCAAACTTAAGACTTTCAATTTTGTATGCAATCGGGCAGCCCTTGCAGTACATAGTTGAAGGTAAATCTAAAGGAAATTGTATGTAATTAATGGCCAGCTTTACGCTTTTCAGACGCCCCCGCTTTGTTGGTTTTCAATGTTAAGTGTCATATACAGTGGCGGCCGCCCATTAGCGACGCACGGGCATAACTCCCAACTGTCCCTGATTTCGAGGGACTGTCCCTGATTTGAAGCAATGTCCCTCCTTCCCCCCCCCCCCCCCCCATTTGTCCTTCATTTTGGTCTGATCTATGTAGTTGTGTATAAAATACACTTTTTATCTATCAAAAAGTATTTCCCAGTGCTAAACCTTTCATCTGATTCCTAAATTGCTGCATTTGTAAATTCCAAAAGCCAATATAAAGGAATAGTAGTGGGGAAAAAAAAGCACTTGTGGGTTTAACCAATCTTGTTTTTTTGCACAATTCTCCTTTAAGGGGGCGTGGCAAGGGGTGTGTCCTATGCCTGCATACTTTTGCTGATAGGTGTCCCTCATTCCCATCTAAAAAAGTTGGGAGGTATGCGCACGGGGGCGCCGCCCCCTTTAATCCATGTGTCAGGCCCCTAATCTACAGACGCATTGATTTCAATGATTTTCTTTTTTTTTTTGGAAGCACATGATTAGAGCCCCTAGGCTCTAATTGGATTAAAAAAGGGTGGGCACTGCACCCTGAGCCCACCCTGTTGTGTGACGTTAGCGTATTAATATTCGCTAATGTCTTCCTGTTTCTCCTCCTGGCCAATCAGGAAGCGGGTCCTAAGACCCGATTGGCCAGGAAGAGAAGCGACGGCCAGGACATGGAAGAGATCAAGGGGGGGGGGGCCACCGCCGCAGCCGTGACCTGCATGTGGTAAGTGCAGGGCTAACAGGGCCTGGTGGGCCAGAGGGCGAACGAGCGAGCCGGCGACTGGGGGGTTGGAGGGTGTGGGCATGGTGTGGGGTGGCGGGTTTGAGCGATGGGGGGTTAGTGTGGGGTGGTGGGCTTGAGTGATGTGGGGATAAGTGTGGGGTGGCGGGCTTGAGCGATGGGGGGGTTAGTGTGGGGTGGCGGGCTTAAATGATGGGGGGTTAGTGTGGGGTGGTGGGCTTGAGCGATGGGGGGGTTAGTGTGGGGTGGCGGGCTTGAGTGATGGGGGGTTAGTGTGGGCTGGTGGACTTGAGCGTTGGGGGGGGGAGATAAGTGTGGGGTGGTGGACTTGAGCGATGGGAGGGTTAGTGTGGGGTGGTGGGCTTGAGCTTTGGGGGGGTTAGTGTGGGGTGGTGGGCATGAGCGTTGGGGGGGGGTTAGTGTAGGGTGGTGGACTTGAGCATTGGGGGGGATAAGTGTGGGGTGGTGGACTTGAGCGATGGGGGGGTTAGTGTGGGGTGGTGGACTTGAGCGATGGGGGGGATAAGTGTGGGGTGGTGGACTTGAGCGATGAGGGGGGGTTAGTGTGGGGTGGTGGGCTTGAGTGATGGGGGGGTTAGTGTGGGCTGGTGGACTTGAGCATTGGGGGGGATAAGTGTGGGGTGGTGGGCTTGAGCGATGGGGGGGTTAGTGTGGGCTGGTGGACTTGAGCATTGGGGGGGATAAGTGTGGGGTGGTGGGCTTGAGCGATGGGGGGGTTAGTGTGGGGTGGTGGACTTGAGCATTGGGGGGGTTAGTGTGGGGTGGTGGACTTGAGCGATGGGGGGGGGGTTAGTGTGGGGTGGTGGACTTGAGCATTGGGGGGGTTAGTGTGGGGTGGTGGACTTGAGCGATGGGGGGGGGGGGTTAGTGTGGGGTGGTGGACTTGAGCATTGGGGGGGTTAGTGTGGGGTGGTGGACTTGAGCGATGGGGGGGGTTAGTGTAGGGTGGTGGGCTTGAGCGATGAGGGGGTTAGTGTGGGGTGGTGGGCCTGAGCGATGGGGGGGTTAGTGTTGGATGGTGGGCTTAAGCGATGGGGGGGGGTTAGTGTGGGGAGCGATGGGGTGGGGGGATGTCTGTGGTCAGGTCTGGCCACTGGTCAGATAAATGGCGCAATGCAACGCGAAGCGACACAACCTTGACCACTGCAATGCATGTAATTGACAGAGAGCAGCCTTTTTCAACCAGGGTGCCCAGGATGCCTTCGTATTACTTCAGGGGTGCCTTGACAATATGCCAAAAAATTGCTTAAAAATTGTATACAAGTCAGCGGATTGTTACATAAAGCCACAGGTTTTCCTTTTGCTTAATTACTACCTTCCAGCCGCCGGCACCCTAAGAACCCATGACGTCATTGAATAATAAGGACGTTGGGCCGATGGACGGCATCCTTGTTTGCCCCTCCCCTGCACCTCTCCATCAGCGCCGTGGGTCAAATTAGCCAAGGAAAGGAGAGAAGCCTTGTAATAATAATCAGAACAAACGCAGAAAGGTATATTTGTTTTGGCAGAATAAATCACCTCTAAGGCCCCATTCACATCTCCAAAATGCTGGAGGAGAAAAAAAATCCATTATTCTCTATATGGAGACGGTTCACATCTCCACCTCGAGTCGCCTGAAGCCAAACGCCTGACGATCAAATAAGCTCGGGAGCTTTAATTGTAGCTCGAATCGGGCAGATTGTTGCTTTTTTTGAAGATTTTTTTGTTTAATAAAAATGCATGGAAGCGTTTTGAGTGTTTAAAGCACATTTTGTTTGCGTGTTTCTGAGCATTTTTCTGCTCAAATGCAATAATTAAATGAAAAGAATTAATAACTAATACATCAATAATAAATAAAATACATAAATAATAATAATCATAAATAATCAATATATAAAAAAATAAAAATAAATACAATAACCCCAACCCCTAACCCTAATATTAATCCCTAACCCTAACTCTTAACCCCTAATCCTAACTCCTAGCCCTAATATTAACCCCTAATAATAAACCTTAACCCTAATTTTAAACCCTAACCCCAATATTACCCCTAATCTTAACTCCTAACCCTAATATTAACCCCTAATTTTCACTACTAGCTCTAACCCTAACATTAACCCCTAACTCTTAACCGTAATATTAACCCATAACCCTAACATTAACCCCTGACCCTAACCCTAATATTAACCCCTAACCCCAATATTAACCCCTAACTCCTAACCCTAATATTAACCCCTAACCCCAATATTAACCCCTAACTCCTAACCCTAATATTAACCCCTAACCCCAATATTAACCCCTACCTCCTAACCCTAAAATAACCCCTAATGCTAACCCATAACCCCAATATTAACCCCTAAGCCTAACTCCTAACCCTAACATTAACCCCTAACCCTAACATCAACCTCTGACCCTAACTCCTAACCCTAATATTAACCCCTAATCCTAACCCCTAACCCTAACATTAACCCCTAACCCTAACATCAACCCCTGACCCTAACTCTTAACCCCAATATTAACCCCTAACCCTAATATTGACCCCTAATTTTCACTCCTGACCCTAACATTAAACCCTAACTCTTAACCCTAATATGAACCCATAACCCTACCTCCTAACCCTAAAATAACCCCTGATCCTAACCCCAATATTAACCCCTAATCCTAACTCCTAACCCTAATGTTAACCCATAATCCTAACCCCTAAATCCAATATTAACCCCTAAGCCTAACTCCTAACCCCAATATTAACCCCTATTCCTAACTCCTAACACTAATATTATCCCCTAATCCTAATATTACCACTAATACTAACTCCTAACCCCAATATTAATCCCTAATCCTAACCCTAATATTAACCCCTAATACTAACTCCTAACCCCAATATTAACCCCTAATCCTAACCCTAATATTATCACTAATACTAACTCCTAACCCCAATATTAACCCCTAATCCTAACTCCTAACACTAATATTATCCCCTAATCCTAATCCTAATATTACCACTAATACTAACTCCTAACCCCAATATTAATCCCTAATCCTAACTCCTAACCCTAATTAATATTAACCCCTAATACTAACTCCTAACCCCAATATTAACCCCTAATCCTAACCCTAATATTATCACTAATACTAACTCCTAACCCCAATATTAACCCCTAATCCTAACCCCAATATTAACCCCTAAAACTAACTCCTAACCCCAATATTAACCCCTAATCCTAACCCTAATATTAACCCCTAATCCTAACATCTAACCCAAAAAAATAAATAAATAAGAATAATAAGTAACCTCTAACCATATCCTTTAACCCTTAACCCCTTACAAAAAAGTTACAAAATGAATAAATATATAATAAATAGAAGTGGATGAAAAGCTGAAAAACATGGCAACAAATGATGAAACAGATGATATTTTTCTCTATTGTCTAATAAAAAACTCCAAAGCTCAAAAACGCTTTAAAAAAGGTTGAACATGCCTTATATTTGTTGTATAATTTGAATTTAGTACTCCAGGTTGCCTTTTGATGGGCATCTGGTCCTGTTCATATATATATATGTTTGTTTAAACTCATGTTGAAAAACAATAAAAACTTATTGAACCTAAAAATGTTGAACAAAAACGCCAAAAAAAACAAAAACCAAAAAAAAACGCCCATACAAACGCCTGAAAAAAGCGCCTGAAACAGCTCTAAAAAAAAGTCCCTCTCGGGTGTGAACGCAGCCTAATGTCGGGGTGACCTACCTGTGTGCGGATGTTGCTGCATTACATAAAACTTTCAGTTCAGTTTTTTTACATTTTAGCCCGGGGTGCCCCGAGATTGCGCACAGTTTTAGAGGGCGCCTTGACAAATAATAACACAGAGGAGAATGGACGGGCGTTGGTAGGGCTTCGAGTCAGGAAGCGGTTAAAACCCAACCACCTATTTTCAGTTCCCGTGTGAACAACACCTAAATATCATCCAGTTAGGATTCAGATCAACTTTGTTAATGAACCCCTTCCCATCCAGCCCCGCCATCCCTTTAATATGGTCTGCGGCGCGCTGGGACTGGCCGATCACATGACCACTGTGATTGGTGGGCTGCCACAGTGGTCGCATAATTGGGAGCTGGACTCCGTATCATTATGGACAGCTCAGTCACTGTGCTGGGAGCGCACACAGAGAAAGCTCTGCCGCCGTTGGATGCATATGTGCGGCGTGCAGGCGTCAATGCCCGCGTGATTTGGCGCACAGATATGCGTTGTGTGGGTAGCAAGGGGTTAACGTCACTACTTGTGAACAAACATATGTTACGCACACAATTTTCTCAGATTCTCTAACATCGGGTCCCCTGCCTGGGGTAATTGTGACACATTTTAGGTAATTAAAAAAATAACAGATTAACGCGTTTCATCAATAGCGAAAACTCCACTTTGCTCACACCAGAAGGTGTGCATTCATGACTCATTATTTAGATGCAGTGACTTCGTGTCTCACAGGTATAAAGAGGAATATATGGAATAATAAAGCTGAAAAAAAACATTCAATAACGACAAATCGCGTTTATTCTGACATATGGGCGGAGTTATCCCGAGACTACTTTGGGAGGAGGAGAACACGGGTTGGTGAGTTCTGATCCTGGAACTTTGTCATGTCTGGGAGACATCTGCGTGTATTTCGACTTCTGTCTCCTGGGACCTTCTCAAGTTTTAAAATATATTTCCAGTTCTGTGTTTAGCTGACTCATTTGTTCAGCAAGCTAAATGGTTTTCTTAAAAGCAAACTCCCGTCTATACCTTCTCATTTCCCTTCATAAAGCAGAACTGCAGCCAAAGATACTAAGGGAAAAAAAACTGAATAGAATTCATAGCCCATTAAATAATGAAGTAAAAAAGGCAGCTCCTGTAGCTGCCCAGACCAATTTTCAGCTTTCAGCGCTCTCACACTTTGAATGACAATTGCGCGGTCATGCAACATTGTATCCAAATGAAATTTTTAGCATTTTTGTTCACACAAATAGAGCTTTCTTATGGTGGTATTTAATCACAGCTGGGGTTTTTATTTTTTGCTAAACAGACAAAAAAAATGGAACATTTTGAAAAAAAAAAAATCATGTTTCATAGTTTGTTATAAAATTTTGCAAACAGGTCATTTTTCTCATTCATTGATATGCGCTGATGAGGCAGCATTGGTGGGCACTGATAGGCACAGATAAGGCAGCACTGATAGGCACAGATAAGGCAGCACTGATGGGCACAGTTAAGGCGGTACTGATGGGCACAGTTAAGGCGGTACTGATGGGGACAGATAAGGCGGTACTGATGGGGACAGATAAGGTGGCACTGATGGGCACAGTTAAGGCGGTACTGATGGGGACAGATAAGGCGGTACTGATGGGGACAGATAAGGCGGTACTGATGGGGACAGATAAGGTGGCACTGATGGGCACAGATAAGGCGGTACTGATGGGCACAGATAAGGCGGTACTGATGGGCACAGATAAGGTGGTACTGATGGGCACAGATAAGGCGGTACTGATGGGCACAGATAAGGCAGCACTGATGGGCACAGATAAGGCGGTACCGATGGGGACAGATAAGGCGGTACTGATGGGCACAGATAAGGTGGCACTGAGAGGCACAGATAAGGCAGCACTGATGGGGACAGATAAGGCGGTACTGATGGGCACAGATAAGGTGGCACTGATAGGCACAGATAAGGCAGCACTGATGGGGACAGATAAGGTAGCACTGATGGGGACAGATAAGGTGGCACTGATGGGGACAGATAAGGTGGCACTGATGGGGACAGATAAGGCAGTACTGATGGGGACAGATAAGGCGGTACTGATGGGGACAGATAAGGTGGCACTGATGGGCACAGATAAGGCGGTACTGATGGGCACAGATAAGGCGGTACTGATGGGCACAGATAAGGTGGTACTGATGGGCACAGATAAGGCGGTACTGATGGGCACAGATAAGGCAGCACTGATGGGCACAGATAAGGCGGTACCGATGGGGACAGATAAGGCGGTACTGATGGGCACAGATAAGGTGGCACTGAGAGGCACAGATAAGGCAGCACTGATGGGGACAGATAAGGCGGTACTGATGGGCACAGATAAGGTGGCACTGAGAGGCACAGATAAGGCAGCACTGATGGGGACAGATAAGGCGGTACTGATGGGCACAGATAAGGTGGTACTGATGGGCACAGATAAGGCGGTACTGATGGGCACAGATAAGGCAGCACTGATGGGCACAGATAAGGCGGTACCGATGGGGACAGATAAGGCGGTACTGATGGGCACAGATAAGGTGGCACTGAGAGGCACAGATAAGGCAGCACTGATGGGGACAGATAAGGCGGTACTGATGGGCACAGATAAGGTGGCACTGATAGGCACAGATAAGGCAGCACTGATGGGGACAGATAAGGTAACACTGATGGGGACAGATAAGGTGGCACTGATGGGGACAGATAAGGCAGCACTGATGGTCACTGATAAGATGGCACTGATGGCCACTGATGGGTGGCACTGATGGGCACTGATAGGTGTTACTGATAGGTACCACTGATAGATGGTAGATGGCACTGATGGGCACTAATGGGCACTGATAGGTGGCACTGGTAGGTGACACTGATGGGCAGCACTGTTGATGAGGCACTGGTAGGTGACACTGATGGGCAGCACTGTTGATGAGGCACTGATTGGTGACACTAATAGGTGCCACCATGGGCAGTGATAGGTGTCACTGTGGGCACTGATGGGTGGCACTGTGGGCACTGGTAGGCGGAACTGTTGTGCACTGGTAGGTGGCACTGGCAGGTGGCACAGGTGGGCACAGATGAGCTGGCGGGAGCTCGCCATTATCAGGACCGATGGCCCTCTGAGAGCCGGTGGTGATCGGCTTTTTTTTTTCTCCTCACGATGTCAGCGAGAGGAGAAAAAATAGCCGATTACCGGCTCTGTTTACATCACATGATCAGCTGTCATTGGCTGACAGCTGATCACATGGTAAGGGGTCGAGATCGACCCCTTACTCTGATCTCTGATCAGCCGAGTCTCATAGACTCAATGATAACAGCGCGGGGCGCGCAGGCCGCTAGGGCTTGGGAGGACATCAATAGATGTACAAAGTAGAAAGTTTCACAATAGCAGGGCTCCCGGCAAAGTAGGTCCGCGCTTTAGCCATCATTTGGCTATAGCACGGATCTAAAGCAGGTAATCTGAAGCTTTCCCTTGTAGGACCTATTTTCTGCCACAAGATGCCCTCAGTCAGCAATATTTGCACCAACTTCCTTTGTTCCAGACTGTTCTGGACCCTCCCCCCAGCACAGTGAAGAAACACAGTGATGAGCTTATCTCTGCCACCCTGCTCTCTCCTCCTATCAGCATGCTTCCTGTCAGCACATTAACTGGATGGCTCCTTGTGCTGTTTCTACCTTTTACTCTCCAGCCCTGCTGAACGGGACTGCAAGAGGCTGATATCAGGTCGAATTTGGGTACTTATACTGTTTGTATTTAAAAAATACATTAAACAACGTATTCATGATGACAGAGCTGCAATATTGCAATAATTATTATTATTGTATATTATTATTATTATTATTATTATGAAGCGGAACTACGCAAAACATGTCGAGCTTAATGTAAAGGATTGGTGGTTTTCCTTGTGATTGATTATTTCCAATATTTATGTTGGTGAGTATTTTTGGAAACGTTGCTAAGGACAGCCATCCTTTTCGACACATGGTGCAAGATGCTACTGTACCTTTTGTATTTAAATTGATTTTATGTTTTTAAATGTGGAGCAATAAAAATGATCCTTTTTAACAACTATTCTGTGCCCATAAAGCCCATGGACTGTGGTCCAAAATCCAAAAATTTCAGATCTCTGATTGGATGAGGTGAAGTTAGTGATGTCACCACTCCACATCTCTACCTCACCCCAACAAATGCAAAATATGAAAATATTCTCTGAATGGCACCTACCCCGAGCGTGGAGTCTCCTGCTTTCAGTAAGCAGCAGGGCAGCCGCTCGGCACAGGACCCAGAAGCTAGTGGAGCAATTCCTACTAGACATGTGCAGAAAGAGAAAATTTGTTTTGTTTTCGTTTTGTTTTGATTTGGTGCGTACATAAATTCATTTAGTTAAATTAGATTAATTCGTATTTGGAATTAGTTTCATTTATTCAAATTCGAATCGATTGAAATTTTTTTTTTCATTCGAATTCGAATGCAATTCCATTCGAATTCTATTCAAAATCAAATTTATTCTATTTGAAATTCAAATTTTGGAAATGGTTACCGTATATACTCGAGTATAGGTCGTTCCAAGTATAAGTCGAGGCCCTAATTTACCACAAAAAAATGGGAAAAACTTATTGACCCGAGTATAAGACGAGGGTGAGAAATGCACAGCTACTGTAAGTGGAAAAGAGGGTCAACAATGCCCATTTGCAGCATCACTGTGCCCATTTGCATGCCTCACTGTGCCCATTTGCAGCCATAGGTCCCCTGAACTTCAAACTCGGTAGTTAAGGGTTCCTAGATGCCCCCTAGCTGCAGCCAAAATTTGGGGTCTCTGAACCCAAAGGGTCCCGAAATGACATTGCTGCAGATAGACACAGTTGACTGAATTTGGGGCCCTGTATCTCAGGGCCACTTAGTGCTAAGAACCCCAAATTTGGTGTGCAAACCCAGTGGAACTAGCACCATAAAATTTCCAAAGCTGGGGTTTCTAGCATCAAGTGGCCCTGAGATACAGGGCCCCAAAAATCAGTTCAGAAAATGTCAAGCACTTTTCTGCAGCAGAGAATGACATTTTCTGAACCAGTTTTGGGGCCCCGTATCTCAGGGCCACGTAGTGCTAGGAACCCCAGATTTGGATATGTTATGGTACCAGTTCCACTGGGTTTGCACACCAAATGTGGGGTTCCTAGCACTAAGTGGCCCTGAGATATGGGGCCCCAAAGTTGGTTCAGAAAATGTCAAGCACTTTTCTGCAGCAGAGAATGACATTTTCCGAACCGATTTTGGGGCCCCGTATCTCGGGGCCACTTAGTGCTAGGAACTTCAGCTTTGGATATGTTGCGGTACCAGCTCCACTGGGTTTGCATACCAAATTCGGGGTTTCTAGCACCAAGTGTCCCTGAGATACGGGGCCCCAAAGTCGGTTCGGAAAATGAATTTTTTTGCTGCAGAAAAGTGCTTGACTCGAGTATAAGTCGAGGGGGGCACTTTCAGCACAAAAAAATGTGCTGAAAAATTCGACTTATACTCGAGTATATACGGTACATTTTTTCTTTTCCTTTCTATTCTATTGTTTTTTCTATTCTTTATTTTTATTTTCTATCCTGTTCTTCTCTTTTCTATTATATTCTATTTTTTTCTATTCTATTCGAATTTGAATTTATTCTATTCGAAATTTGACTTTATTCTATTGGAAATTCGCATTTCGGAAAATGGTTATATTGTTATATTCTTTTTATTTTATTGTATTCTTGTTTATTGTTTATTCTATTCGTTTTTTTTCTATTTTTATTTTTTTTCTATGCTATTCTTTTCTATTCTATTCTAATCTTTTCTATTCAAATTCAAATTTTATCTATTCAAAATTTGAATTTCAGAAGATAGTTATATTCTATTTTATTCTATTCTATTTTGTATTCTATTCGATTCCTTTATTTTCTAGATATAGGAATAGTTGTGGGATTTTTAAGGTGCATCTACTAATAAATTGATCCAGGGAAGTATATTAAAAAATATACCTTTTATTTAAACATTGATTAAAAAATTGTCTAAAAACAATTCCACAACAAGTACATAAAGTACAATCCTTATGGATACAGCAGATTTGATGTAGCTCCCAACATGTTTCACCCTCAATCTGGGCTTCCTCAGGGGATGTTTTCCACTTGGAGCACAAGCCTTCTAATAGAGAAAAATATATACATTGATATAAATACAAAGCATTTTTAGAACACCAACAGCATTCCCTGAGGAAGCCCAGATTGAGGGCGAAACATGTTGGGAACTCCATCAAATCTGCTCTATCCATATAGATTGTACTTTATGTACTTGCCGTGGAATTGTTTTTAGACAATTTTTTAATCAATGTTTAAATAAAATGTATATTTTTTAATATACTTCCTTGGATCAATTTATTACCCTGTTTCCCCCGAAATTAAGACCTAGCGTGATTGTCAGTGATGGCTGCAATATAAGCCCTACCCCCCAAATAAGCCCTACCCTGTTTCCCCAAAAATAAGCCCTACCCTGAAAATAAGACCTACAAGGGCTTTAACTAGGGCTTATTTTGGGGGTAGGGCTTATATTGCAGCCATCACCGACAATCGCGCTAGGTCTTATTTTCGGGGAAACAGGGTAATACATACCTTAAAAATCCCACAACTATTCCTATATCTAGTCAACTTAGGAATGTGGTGCTAATTTCAGTGGTTTGCCCGTGGTTAAGAATTTATCCTTTATTTTCTAATCTATTAAAATTTTTATCTGATCTTTTATTTTCTATTCTATTTTGTTCTGTTTTACTCTATTCTTTTATCTTCTATTCTGTCCGTTTTTTTCCATTCTATTTTTTCTATTCTTTTATTTTGTAATCTGTTGTTTTATTCTCTTACTGTAAATAATTTTTTTTTAATTTTCTATAATATTCTTTTCTATTCTGTTCCTTCATTTGCTATTCTATTTTATTCTCTTCGGAAATTCAAATTTGATTTTAAAACTATTTGAATACGAATTTCATCAGCAATTTTGATTCGTTATTTCGGATTCGTTACTTTTGTATTCTGAAAGTTTGGATACAACTTCGGAATGACGAAAAAATTTGTCCGAGTTTCAATTCGTAACAAAGCGAATAACACATCTAATTCCATTTCCTACTACAGAGATTTCCAGGGGCATCGGCCAGATATGGGATATACATAGTGACATTGGTCCAAGCTAGACCAACATAAGTGTAGTAATATATCCAGACCGGGAAATCATCTTTAACCACTTGCTGCCCGCCATATAGCAATATGACATTGGCAAAGTGGTTTCAATATCCTGACCGGACACCGTATGACGTCGCCAGGATATCAAGCCACTGCGCGCCCCCAGGGGAGCGCATTGCGGCGATCGTTGTTGCGGTGTGTCAGCCTGACACACCGCAACTCCGATCTAGGTAAAGAGTCTCTGACAGAGACTCTTCACCACGTGATCAGCCGTGTCCAATCACGGCTGATCACAATGTGAACAGGAAGAGCCGTTGATCGGCTTTTCCTCACTCGCGTCTGACAGATGCGAGTGGAGGAGGGACGATCGGCTGCTCTCCTGACGGGGGGGGTCTGTGCTGATTGTTTATCAGCGCAGCCCCCCCCCCCTCGGATGCCCGTCCAGGACCACCGGGATGCCGCCAGGACCACCGGGGATGGTCACCACAATGGACCACCAGGTATGCCACCCTAGACCAGCAGGGAAATGCCAATCAGTGCCCAGGCAGCTGCCAATCAGTGCCATTGAAAAATGCCTGCCAGTGCCAGTGAAACCTATCAGTGAAATCCAGTGCCAGCCATCAGTGTCCATCAGTGCCGCCTATCAGTGCCCAGCAGTGCCGTCTATCAGTGCCACCCATAAGTGCCCATCAGTGCCGCCTATCAATGCCCATCAGCGCCGCATATCAGTGCCACCTATCAGTGCTGCCTATCAGTGCCCGTAAATGCCGCCGATCAGTGCCCATCATCAGTGCCCATCAGTGCCACCTCATCGGTGCCGCCTTATCAGTGCCCATCAAATGGAAATGGAGGGCCTTTAATTCGTCAAGAGAAATATGCGCAGGGCATGAGTGAAATAGACAGAAGCAATGGAAGAAAAGGAAAGGAGGATAACAGATCGGGATTGGGAGGGGAGGGAGGGAGGGAGGGAAGGGGATTAGAAATAAGAGGATGCCCAAAAGATTTTAAATATGTATAGAATTTTGTGTATTGTGTATGAAAAATGTTTCAATAAAGATTAAATTTAAAAGAAAGGAGAGCAAAGGGCGGGACTTTAAATGAGGCACACGGGGGGGCAAATACACCAATTAGGTAAAAAGCAGGTTTTATTGTATTCAAAATGGCCATATATTCACATAGTTTTAATTGCACATAGCTACTATTATTACTCTATATTTCATCAAAGTATACATTCCAACAAGGACTTATATTTACATTGCATGAGAAGTTAAATAGCTAAAATCACAAGTAGGAGTAGGAGATATATGACACATTAAAGTGTGACACTTTAATGTGTCATATATCCCCTACTTGTCATATATCTCCTACTAATTTAGAGTAATAATAGTAGCTATGTGCAATTAAAACTATGTGAATATATGACCATTCTGAATACAATAAAACCTGCTTTTTACCTAATTGGTATATTTGCCCCCCGTGTGCCTCATTTAAAGTCCCGCCCTTTGCTCTCCTTTCTTCGTATATACTGAACCGGGGTGGAGGAGGGGATCTAAACGCCCCCTATCAAACCTCATTTAAAGTCCCAAAATTTCTGTTCTTTTTTAAATCAATTAATTAAATTTAAAAAAAAAATCAGTGCCCATCAGTGAAGGAGAAAACGTACTTATTTACAAAATTTTATAACAAAAACAAAAGAAAAACTTTTTTTTTTTTCAAAATTTTTCGGTCTTTTCTTATTCATTTATCAAAAAATAAAAACCGCAGAGGTGATCAAATACCACCAAAAGAAAGCTCTATTTGTGGGAATAAAATGATAAAAATTTAGTTTGGATACTTTGGTGGTATTTGAAAACCGCAGAGGTGATCAAATACCAGCAAAAGAAAGCTGTATTTGTAAGAATAAAATGATAAAAATTTAGTTTGGATACACTGTAGCATGACCGCGCAATTGTCATTTAAAAAAGTGACGGCGCTGAAAGCTAAAAATTGGCCTGGGCAGGAAGGTGGGAAAGTGCCCGGCATTGAAGTGGTTAAATACCGGCTTCTAAATACAGAAGAGGTTCCCATGGTTTATATTTAAGCTCAATCAGGAAAGGAAATTAAAAAAAAAAAAAAAAAAAAGAGTTAAACTTGTGGGAGTTTTATATATATTTATATATTTGCTTTCCTTCTTCTGTGTGTGATTCTTCTGGTAGAGGCTGGAGAGAAAGGAAGGGAGAGCGAGAGAGAGAGCGAGAGAGAAGAGAAGGAGGGGGAGTAGGAGGAACAGAGCGAGTTAGATAAAACGTGGAAAGCAGCAAAGGCTGAACATCATCATGCAGGAGTCTCTTATTCCCTTCAACCTTTATAGAATCAGCCGGTTGGCACTGTCCCCCCATCCTCAACAGCGCTGCTCATGGGCTGTGGCACGCCGCCTCTAGGTGCCCCATTCCAGGAGAAGTTGTACCCCCTCCTATGGCAAGTGACCAGCAAAGTCCTAGACATCGCTTAAGGTAATTGTTTCCAGATTAATAGCTATGGAGAAGAAGAGGAACTGATGGCAATATTATCGGCAGAGCTCGTGGTCCTCCTGGCACCGTTGCCTGGCCAGCGAGAGGGGCATACGGATAAAAGGAGAGCGATTATATAATTCAAAGCTAAGGACGCGGAGCGTAAGACGCTCGGATCCCCTGCTGGAGTTACACTCCGTAACTGTAAGTGGAAAGACGGGGATGTAGGACCGTAAGCTAAAAGCAGTGGCTGTTAACGTCCAGCTCGTGGTGACTACAACTCCCAGCGTGTAGTTGCAAGCTTGGCCAGCCCAAGGTATGCTAGAGTGTGCCTGGTTCTGGGAATGCGTAGATCCACGGTGGTTATTTTATGGGTTTTCCGAAGGGTGATGACTTCGCAAGAGCATGAAGAGTTGGTTTTGGGTTCTTTTTGACCACTTTCTGGATGGTGAGGAGAATCAGATACTTCTGAGGGTTTTTGAAGGTTCCAGGAGGCACTGCTGGATGGTAAGTAATTGGTCCTCATCCCCGGGGTATAGTGTATCCTTGAACAAATAACCTTGAAAAGTCTGTGATTAGGATGTATTAAATAATCAATACAGCTAAAATGGAAATCATCTTATGGAAATGAGCTATCAGTACCATTTATGGGGAAATACTTGGACAGATTTCAGGAATAACCCTCTGTTTGTGTTGTTCATGCTCAAGCATTTATGTGTGTACAAATGTTAAAGAGTACCTGAAAGGCACTAACTTGTATGATGTAGGCAAGAACAATTTTGATCCAGCTTTTTTAAGCTGGCCACACACACACACGCACATGTGAGGCCAATTTATTAATACTTTGTCGAACGATTATGACAAGCGTTCGACCAGCCATGACGAATCCTGACAACATTTAGCTTTAAAAAGATTTATGGGTTTTTGTTTGTTTTTTCAGAGTCATACTTACCCAGGTGGATGCTGCATCTGTCCCCCTGCCGGCTCTAACACTGAGAACTGAGCGATCTAACACCGCTGATCTCTCAGTTCTCAGGGTTCCCTTAGCAGAGAGCTGGCGACTGCCAGTCACCGCTGTCTGCTCTGCCCCCCCCCCTGGGCTGTGGAGGGGGCGGGAGCGGCCGGCTCAGGCTCTCAGCGGCTCGCTGAGAAGCTGAGCTGGGTGCCGGTCCAGGCATGTTGGCAGATTCCGACTCTATTGTCACGATCTTTCCCAAGCCTGGACCGGCTCTGTGACTGACAGCTGACAGTGAGCTTCAGCCCGCTGTCACCTAAAAACAGGTCACAGGAGTGCAGAATGAATTGCACTCCTATGATCCACAGAAGAAGTACAGCCAAACGAGCTTTGGCTGTACTTTTCCTTTAATACAGTGATTTCCTGCAATCGTCAGCTCCACCTAGTGGTCATAATGCAGCATTTTTTCTGAAATATCTTAATCGGGAATAATACCGCATTATGGCCACTAGATAGAGCTGACAACCTTAGGAAATCACTACATTAAGAAAAATACGGTCAGAATTCATGTGAGCTAGGCAAATGACTAGCTCTCATAGATTTCTTTTGTTCAGCCTAGGGTCTGAATAATAGAAATCTGACAGATTCCTCCATCCACGCTAAACAACATTAATGGAAGAATTGCCCCTGCCAGCTATTGTATTCTTGAGGAAAGTGGAAAAATAGCGATGAACCCCTAAGGAAGGCGATCTTGTTGGTATTTCTACCTTAAAGTGTTGATGTTGATGTATGGTTCCCGGGCAGGCAGCTTGAGCGCTACACCTCAGAGGATCTCCACAGTCTCCTTGGCTTGTAGGGTAATGTAATAAAATTGGAAATTGAAGCACAACACCACTGCTAAGAGGTTCAGATACAACTTTATTCCAATAAAAGTCAGGGGGACAATCCAAATGGTATCCAACGCAATTCGGGGGTCCAAAAATGCTCCTTTTTTTTATCAGGGCTTGATGGAGAACAATGTGAATAGAATAGAAGTGAACTGGACCTTACTTCCACAGGTCTTGTCAGTAGCTGGTTTGGGAGCTTAGTCAAGCTCTGATAAAGGGGGGGTGTTTTTGGACCCCCAAAACACATTGGTTACGAATTAGATTGCCTCCATGTTTTTAATTGTAATAAAGTTGTGTCTGGACCATTTAGCAGTGGCGTGGCATTTGAATTTCCAGCATAGCTATTGTATTCTGACAGGGGCTCAGAATACTGAGCAGTTGATTGGATGCAGGTGCTGTTTGGCCAACAATTTTCCATCTAGCTCCTTCAACAATGTGAATGTACTAGAAGGAAGCTGAACCTTTAATGCTGTTTCTTCAAGTGTGATTACAAGCTCAGGTCTTATCGGTAGCTGGTTTGACAGCTCAATCCAGCCCCGGTGAAGGGGGGAGTTTTTGGACCCTGGAAACGTGTTGGTTACTCATTAGATTGCCCCCCTGACTTTAATTGGAATACATTTGTATGTGGACCTTCTAGCAGCGGTGTGATGCTTCAATTTCAGATTTAGCTATTGTATTCTGGTTCAGATTACCGAACAGTTGATTGCTGTTCGGCCAACAATTTTCCCTCTAGCTCCTTCGACAAAAGTGGTGCCGACGGGGACATCCACTGCTCAAATTTCCACAGTTCAGAAACCAGCCAGTCCACTCTGCTCACTTGGCTGTGTTCTGCTCTACTCCACCTCACCAACAGGTGCCGACTCCTAACTGTTCTCTTTGAGCCCTCCCCTGCAGATGGGTTAACCCTTTTAGAGCCAAAGTCCCTGCAATCAGTGTTTAGAGGCTCTTTCCCACCCAAAGTCCCCCAGAGTCTCTGAATTCCGGGTCTTGGGCTTGAGCATCCACTGCTCAAATTTTGTCATGAATTGGCTGAAATTCGAGTCATGTAGGGCAGCCCAAAAATATAGGGTTCTCTGCTGGGTGACACTTGCTCTTTCCCACCCAAAAGTCTCCCAGAGTCTCCTAATTCTGGGTCCCAACAGAGGGCTTACCAACCCAGAGAGTACCGAAACCAGTACTCTCCTCTCTGACTGGACTAACCTGGAACCTCTCAACTTAAATGGGTGAGGACCCCTGAGTATTAAAAATGTCTCCTGAACTCTCACTAAATGGGACCACAACGCAAATAGTTGGGAAATATATAATCTGTGCACGAGTTGGGCTAGATTGAGAACAATGTGAATGTACTAGAAGTAAACTGAACCTTTAATGTTATTTCTTTTAAGTGTGATTACAAGCTCAGGTCTTATCGGTAGCTGGTTTGACAGCTCAATCAAGCCCTGGTGAAGGGGTGAGCTTCTGGACCCCGGAAACATGTTGGTTACGCATTAGATTGCCGCCTTGACTTTAATTGGAATAAATTTGTATCTGGACCTTTTAGCAGTGTTGTGATGCTTCAATTTCAGATTTAGCTATTGTATTCTGACAGGGGCTCAGAATACCGAACAGTTGATTGGATGCAGGTGCTGTTTGGCCAACAGTTTTCCATCTAGCTCCTTCGACAAAAGTGGTGCCGACAGGGACATCCACTGCTCAAATTTCCACAGTTCAGCAACCAGCCAGTCCACTCTGCTCACTTGGCTGTGTTCTGCTCTACTCCACCTCACCGACAGGTGCCGACTCCTTACTCTTCTATTAGAGCCCTCCCCTGCAGGTGGTTTAACCCTTTTAGGGCCAAAATCCCTTTAATCAGGGTTTAGAGTCTTTTTCCCACCCAAAGTTCTCTGAATTCTGGGTCTTGAGCTTGGGCATCCACTGCTCAAATTTTGTCATGAATTGGCTGAAATTCGAGTCAAGTATGGCAGCCCAAAAATGTAGGGTTGTCTGTTGGGTGACACTTGACCAGCTCCAGGGCTCCAGAGTTCCAGGCTGCTTTATCATTGCCTAATTACTGTGATGGGTGACCTCCCTGATCCAAAAGTAAAGCGCAGTAGGGTGGAGGAGGCAGGAAGCATTTGGCTGAAGGCCTCGATGGAGATTTACATATTAAAGTACCTTAGGTTTTTAACGGTTCCCAGGGGAACTCGCTAAGATAGCTGAACCAATGAGTGGGCAACTGGAGTTTCAATTCTCTTCTTGGCACCTTTCATCTTCTCTAGGTCTTTTAAGATAACGTTCAAACATAAAGCAGCTTAGGGAACGTAGTTTAATGGGGAGTTTTTAAAGACAGCATCACATGTGTCAGAGATACCTTCTCAGCCCTGTCCCGGAATATTACTTTAAAGGAAAGGTTATATTCTTATTATTCACATTGATATATTCCAAACGTAAGCCGGCGTAACGTAGAAGCATAAAAGTAACGTCTCTCCAACAGGGTGGGGACAAGGGGTGGGCAGGAGGGGTGGCTGCCCCCGGCACTGTGGTATCATGTGAGGTGGGAGGGCACCTCGTGAGGAGAAATTAGGGGTGGACAGATTTGTGTTGGAAGGGGGATGGGGGGCAGAGGGTAAGAATTGCTCTAAGAGGGGGAATTTGGGGGGTGGCTAGGAGGGGGGGGGGGGATTGAGGGGTTTTGTGCTAGAAGAGGTGATATGGTAGAGGGGGGGTGTAATTATGCTAGTAGGAATAATTTGGGGGTATTTGTGCTAGGAGGGAGAATTTTGGGGGGGGGTTGGAGTGGGAATAGAGGATGTGTACTTTGTACTTTGTATTTGTGCTAAGAGCATTGATTATTTTTTTTGTGTGGGGGGGGGTATTTGGGGGGTGGGGGGCAGAGATTTGTACTGGAAGAGGGGATTTCGGCTGGGGCAGATTTGTACTGAGAGGGGGGATTTCTGCAGGGGGGGGCAGATTTGTACTGGGAGGGGGGATTTCAGCAGGAGGGCAGATTTTTACTGGGAGGAGGGATTTCGGCGGGGTGGGGAGTGGGGGGTAGATTTGTACTAGGAGGAGGGTTTTCAGCAGGGGGTAGATTTGTACTGGGAGGAGGGTTTTCGGCAGGGGGGCTGATTTGTACTGGGAGGAGGGATTTTGGCGGGGTGGGGAGTGGGGGGTAGATTTGTACTAGGAGGAGGGTTTTCAGCAGGGGGCAGATTTGTATTGGGAGGAGGGATTTCAGGATGGGGGCATATTTGTACTGGGAGGAGGGATTTCTGTGGGGGGGGGGCAGATTTGTATTGGGAGGAGGGATTTCAGGATGGGGGCAGATTTGTACTGGGAGGAGGGATTTCTGTGGGGGGGGGGCAGATTTGTACTATGAGGAGGAATTTCAGCAGGAAGGTGGGTTTGTACTGGGAGGAGGGGGGATTTATGCTTGGGGTAATCATGCGGATTAGTGATCGGTTTTGAGCACTTAGGGGATTTTTGCTGACACATAATGCTAATGCATCGGGGGGGGGGGGGGGGAGACGCAGTTTGGCATGTTTGCTCTGAGTTGTAGATGACTTTGCCTGAGCACTGCTCTCAATCATTGGTTTCCAATGCATTGGAATTTTTCTGTCCAATGTATCTGTTTTTCCATTACTCCACTTGCTAATACTATTTCAAAGATAAAGAATGCATAGAAAAAACAAACAAAAAAAATTACACAGTTAGATGCATTTATATACAGAAGATCGTTGGAGACACAGAGGTTCCATGGATGTGCAGGTAATGGTGCACACGGTTGTTGATAAAAAAAAAGACTGCCACTTGTATTCAAATCAAGGCTGTTGGAACGCATTTTGTTTTATGACTTGCTATTATATTATATATTTACATGTTCATGGATGGGAATGTATTATATACACAGTATGTACGTATTGTCATATGGAGAGACCAAGATCACCAGCCAGCTGCCTGTAAAAAGTAAATAATCCTTTTTATTTTCGAAAACAGGCAATCAGAAACAGCTTGTCCTCAGCATGGACAAACAAACAAAAATAGTCCATCATTTTCGGGTACACACAAAAGAAAAACTCGGCTATAAAAATCTCTCCCTTTCAAAAAGCCCACAGGCTTTTTGAAAGTTCTCTCCTGCCCCAGGGGTCCTGAAGAGGAGGTCTCCACAGTTGCACAGATGTCTCAGCCATCAGGCAGTCCACACTGCTCACTTGGCCGTATTCTGCTCTACTCCACCCCACCGACAGATGCTGACTCCTTCCTGCTTGCTTCCAGACCTCTCCTGCAGGTGGGTTAACCCTTTTAAGGGCCAAACTCCCTGTAATCGTGGTTTGGAGGCTCTTTCCCACCCAAAAGAGCCTCTGAATTTCTGGGTTCCAGCTGAGGACTTACCAACCCAAAGTACTGAAATCATGTCATGGTCAGGGGGTCAGGGTTGGACTTCAGTAGCTATAGCAGTAGAGAGGCTCCCACCGACCAGCTGGATGAGTATACAAGCAGGTCGCCTTGGGGGATGATGCATGTTCACCCGAGGTGTGGGGTCTAAGCACTAGCTGGTATTCAGCAGAGCTCCTGATGGTGGAGATGAGTTTTGTTGCGTGTTAGTACCAGATCAGGGTCTGCAAGATCGACCCACCAGGAGGTGAGCAAGCCGGAGTCCAGTAGCAGATAAAGCAGGTAGGGATGAAGCAGAAGTGTAGGCAGTAAACAAGCCAAAGGTCAGTAGCAAGTGGATGCAGGTTGGGAACAAGCGGAAGCATAGTCGAGGAAAAAGTCAAAGGTCGGTAACAAGTGGTAGTAGTGGAGATAAGGAGAGCTGCAGGTACGCCAAGGAGCAAGATATGGGCTGAAGAGCGCGCAATAATCTGGCAAACAGGAAGTGCAAAGGCATACCTTAAATAGGAAGTTCATGGGAGGACCAAGGAATTCAAGGTTCACCAGATACAAAGTATCAGGCAAGATTCAGACAGAATGCTGTCCAGCATCTCAGGAGGCTCAGCAAGGAGAGCTGCTGCTGGATACAGCAGAGGTCGTGGGTTCAGATCTTCTAGATCAGTGGTCTCCAAACTGTAGCCCGGGGGTTGGATGTGGCCCTTTGCCTGCCTTCATCTGACTCTTGGGGCCCTAGTCTTCCCACTGAAGCTAATGATAGTGCCTCATTGTTGGTGTCATTCCTCTCAATGACACCAACAATGAGACACTATTCCTCTCACTGACACCAGTGATGGGGCCACTATTCACCCACTGATACCAACACAATGAGGCATAATTCCACCCACTGACACTAGTGTGTGCTGATTTCATTAAAATAATATCTAGTTGGACCCAGGTGGTTCGGTTTTTTCATGACCGCATGGGCTCCCCATTGTCCCTCTGCCCTCGACAGTGTGTGTTGGGGCTCCTCTCACTCCCTGAAGGCGAGAAATATCTGAATTTTTTTTTGTAAGAAACATTATTTCTCGCTAGACTGCAGATCGCCAAGACGTGGATGAGGGGACCCCCCTCCCACGCTACAGCAATGGATCAGAGCGGTCAACACCACTCTTCCATATAAAAAACCTGCTCTACATCCATAGGGCTTGCCCTAATAAATGCCACAAAATATGGGATAGATGGTTGGAGGCACTTCCACATGTGACGCGGAAAACTAGATACACTCCTTCTAGCATAGGTGTGCGCAGCCTATTGCATTCGGGTGTGCACCCCAAAGCTCCAACACATTTGCGTTTGACATATTTACTGGCCTCTTCCCCACTCTCCATCCTAAAACATTGGGAGGAAGGAGGAGCAAGGGAGCACATGGGGGGCACGGACAACAGAAGGAAGAGGAACAGGGAAAGGAGGGGTGGCGGTGGTGGCAAATATTAGTACTGATCCCCTATATTTTCCTCCTGTGGCAGCGGAATGTTGACAAAAGGGGGAGGAGGAGAAGCCTACTTTCAGCTGCTGCAGGAGGAAAATACAGATTGGATCCACTAAATTCCACCCCGCCACCTCTCCTGTCCAGGTTCTGAGGGTCGGCAAGGAAGGATTTCGATTTACCTGTCACCTGCCCACCATTGACAGGTTGCCAACCCCAGGATTAGGGTGTGCCCAGGCACACCTGGCACACCCCTTGCGCACGCCTATGCCTTCTAGGTAATCCCATGAGCTCCTCAAGGGATCCTTTCCATCCCCCTTTACAGGCCCTGTGCCAATATACTATTCTACAGATTATGATACGCAAAGTACCTTACTGTTCATGCTATGTCTTCATGTATGTCAATTGGATTGATCCAACATTATGGTGCCTGTTGCACTAATCACCCATATGTCTGTATATTTTTTTTTTCTATGCTCAATAAACGCTGTTTTGATTAAAAAAAAAAAAAAAAAATATCTAGTGATCATGTCATCTTGGCTCCCAACTGTCCCGGATTTGGAGCAACTGTTCCTTTTTTTAGAACAAAGTCCCTCTTTCCTCCTCATTTTGGTCAGTAACTGTAAAAAAAATGGCTCTATTCAAATCTAGTATAAAGGAATAGTAATGGTTAAAAAAAAAAAGCATTTGTGGGTTTAACCGATTAATTTTTTGGAATAATTCTCCATTTAACGGGCGCAGCAGGGGTGTGTGTCCTTTGCCCTACAATTTTTTTTTGCTGGGAAGTATCCTTTTCCCATCTCAGAAAGCTGGGAGGTATGTGTCATGGAGGTCAAAAGGAAATTTGTTTATTTGTTTATGATATACAGCGCTTTAGGAAACAAAATGCCTTTCTTTGAGGCTTTATATCTACTTTAAGAAGAAATACGAATGCTGCCGTGCTGAGCTCATTGTATAAGAGCTGGTTGCCTGGCTGTCTGTGACCTCACTTTATTCTGACTTGCAGTGTTAATTTTGGCAGCAAATTTAGTCTTAGTCTTAGGACTAAAATGGTTTTAGTCCCATTTTAGTCTTCTGCAATTGTTTTAGTCGCATTTAGTTGACTAAATCTCCTGGTCTGTAGTGCATGTTCATACCTCAATAACCTAAATAATATTATATTTGATTTTTCACTCCAGCAGTATATAAGGAGTTTGAAAATTGTAGAGAAATGCTTAAATAATGCCTTACAATTTAGCTACACCCATTAGATTTTAGATGACCAATGCCGCGTACACACGAGCGGACTTTCCGGCAGACTTGGTCCGGCGGACCGGACTCTGTCGGACAATTCGATCGTGTGTGGGCTCCAGCGGACTTTTTTTCCCCGAAAAGTTTGACGGACCTAGAAATAAAACATGTTTCAAATCTTTCCGACGGACTCGAGTCCGGTCGAAAAATCCGCTCTTCTGTATGCTGGTCCGACGGACTAAAACCGACGCTAGGGCAGCTATTGGGTACTGCCTATCAACTTCCTTATTTTAGTCCGGTCGTACGTCATCACGCACGAATCCGTCGGACTTTGGTGTGATCGTGTGTGTCCAAGTCCGTTCGTTTGAACGTCCGGCGGACGTACGCTGCAAAGTCCGTCGGAAAGACTGTCGGACCTAGTCCGCCAAAAAGTCCGCTGGTGTGTACGCGGCATTAGTCATCTAAAATCTAATGGATGTAGTTAAATTGTAAGGCATTATTTAAGCATTTCTCCACAATTTTCAAACTCCTTATTTACTGCTGGAGTGAAAAATCTACTATATTATTATTTATGGTATTGAGGTATGAACATGCACTGCAGACCAGTGTTCATTTTGACGTCAAATTTCAATTTAGTTTTAGTCTTATGCCGTGTACACACGATCGGACTTTCCGACAACAAAACCGCGGAAATTTGTCTGAAGGGTGTTAAACTTGTCTTGCATACACACGGTCACACAATTGTTGGCCAACAATTACGAACGTAGTGACGTACTACGTGGTTTTTCACCTCTTTAGCGACACCCTTTGGGCTCCTTCTGCTAATTACGTGTTAGTAGAAGTTTGGTGAGTGTTGATTCGTGATTTTCTTTTCGCGCTTTTCGGTTCTTTTCTTAACAGCCATTCGTCAACCAGACATGTTGGGGAATCGGAGGAGATAACGTGTTATTTATTATTGCTTTGACCCAAGTCCAGTCCAGGAACAAGAGGAGGAGGATTTCTTGGACCAAAAATTGGTTGCTTTATTAATGGTGACCAAATATGTCATATGCCTTTGCTGCGGGAGCTCCAGGAGAATAATCCAGATGTTTTTCGGGAATTATCTCTGGATGACGGACCCCTGCTTTCACCAACTCTTGGCATTGTTTACCCCCTATATTAAGAAGTAGGACACATGCATGAGGCATTTATTTTATTTTTTGGTTGAATAATGATTTGATTTGGTATATTTTCTACATTTTTTGATAGAATGCACTTTTTGGTTACGTTCTACTGGCAGATAGCATGTCTAATTTTATTTGTTTTCTTTTTTTTTAATGCACAATAAAAAAATTGTGGAGAATAGTACTGGGCTATGTGTTTTACTTCAAATGACAGTTTGGAAGTAGGCAGTTACATTTTAACCACTTAAGGACCGAGCCTCTTTCTGAGATTTGTTGTTTACAAGTTAAAAACATTTTTTTTTGCTAGAAAATTACTTAGAACCCCCAAACATTATATATTTTTTTTCTAACACCCTAGAGAATAAAATGGCGGTCGTTGCAATACTTTCTGTCACTTTCTGTATTTGCGCAGAGGTCTTACAAGCGCACTTTTTAAAAAAAAAATACACTTTTTTGAATTAAAAAATAAGACAACAGTAAAGTTAGCCCATTTTTTTTTTATATTGTGAAAGATAATGTTACGCAGAGAAAATTGATACCCAACATGTCACGCTTCAAAATTGCGCCCGCTCGTGGAATGGCGACATGCTTTTACCCTTAAAAAATCTCCATAGGCAAGGGGTAAAACAATTTTACAGGTTGCATGTTTTGAGTTACAGAGGAGGTCTAGGGCTAGAATTATTGCTCTTGCTCTACTGATCGCGGCGATACCTCACATGTGTGGTTTGAACACCGTTTTCATATGCGGGCGCTGCTCACGTATGCGTTCGCTTCTGCACGCGAGCTCGCAGGACGGGGCGCGTTTAAAAATTAATTTTTTTTATTTATTTTATCTTTTATTTTTTATTTTTACATTGTTTTTTTAAAAAAAATTAAAAATGTGTCCGTTTTATAGAAAAAAGCATGAGAGGACCTCTTAAATATGAGATCTGGGGATCAAAAAGACCTCAGATCTCATATTTACACTAAAATGCAATAAAAAAAAAATTGTCATTTAAAAAAAAATGGCCCTTTAAGAGCTTTGGGCGGAAGTGACGTTTTGACGTCGCTTCAGCCCAGCAATTGTATGGAGACGGGTAGTCTTCCCCTCACTCGTCTCTATACCTAACAGGGAGACAACACGCGATCGCCTCCGCCGCTGCCGACAGGTCCAGTAAGCAGCGGAGGGCACCGGAGCACGGCAGGGGAGGTCCCCTCTCCCGCCGCCGATAAAAGTGATCTTGCGGCGAATCCGCCGCAGAGACCACTTTTATCTTGTAGCGGTCCGCCCGCTGAAGAAGAGGATACCGGGGTTATGGCAGCTAGCTGCTGCCATAACAACGATATCCCCCTTCAAACGGCCGACGTAAAACTGCGGCGGGCGGTCCGTAAGTGGTTAAAAAATACAATGTAAAATTAACAAGGGACACCAACATAGTTGTATCTTTGATCTTAAAAACTACGGGATAATGGTTGTGGTAACTTGCCCAAATAAAAAAAAAATTAAAAAAAGGATAATAATATTATTCTTGATATCACTAAAAAAAAAAAAAAAAGCTTTTGAAAATTCGTTTGCAATAACTCCATCAGTATCACCAGCAAAAGCAGCTTCATTATTATCCCATTAAAGAAGAAGAGAATTGTGCGCTGCATTTCGAGATTTCATAATTTGCCACGTCACGAATGTTAATTCTCCATTACGAACACTAGTTTTACAAGACCGACCACTCCCGGCTCGTCCTTGCTTCCGAGCATGCGTGTTTGTACTTTGGACTTTTGTCCGACGGACTTGTGTACACACGATCGGAAAATCCGACAACAGACATTTGTTGGCGGAAAATTTGAAGACCTGCTAGCCAACATTTGTTGGGGGAAAGTCCGATAACAACTGTTCCATGGAGCGTACACACGGTCGGATTTTCCCGCCAACAGCCCGTCGTCGAACATTTCCCGTCGGAAAATCCAATCGCGTGTACGGGGCTTAAGGCTTTTTGACTAAAATGCAATTTTCGTTTTAGTTGTATTTTAGTCATCTCAATTGTTTTAGTTTTATTCATATTTTAGTCGACCAAAATGTTTTAGTCAGTTTTAGTTGACAAAATTAACACTGCTGACTTGGGGCAAGTACAGCATACAGCAAGTTTAATAAGTACAATCTTAGTATACATTAGGGTTGCACCGATACCGAGCATTTGCACGAGTACTTGCAGAAAGCATTAAAAAAAAAAAAAAATTGCAAGAAACATATAAATTATAAAAAATAATTAAAAGAAATAAATTGTAAAAAAATTAAATTGTAAAAAATAAAAATAAAATAAATAAAAAACTACAGACACAGTCCACAACTCATCAGTGCCCATCAGTGTTGCATTCTAGTGCCTCCTCATCAGTGCCGCCTCATCAGTGCCCTTCAGTGCCACCTATCAGTAGACATGTGCAATTCTTTTCGTTCCAATTTAGTTTTTTTTAACTAATTTCAAGAAATTCGCTAATTCGGAAATATCCGAATTAACAAAAATCCGTTTAACAAATTTTTTCCGAATATTTGTAAAATATTTGAAAATTCATAAATTCGTACATTTGAAAATTTGTAAATTCGAAAATCCAAAAATCTGAAAATTCGAAAATCTGAAGAATAATAATAACTTAACTATTACTAACTATTAAATTATAGGTATTGGAATTTCCTTTCAAATGTGGCTGTTAGTGAACGTAACGGATACGAATTTATCCAAAGTTACGAATTATCCGAAATAACATATGCCGCATCTGAACGGATGTAACATACAGAATAATAATAAATAATAATAATAAAAGAAATATTTTATTATTATTATTTATCATTAATTCGTTCCATTCCATTTGTTTGGATGCGGCATTCGTTATTTCGGATAATTTGTAACTTTACGTTCACTAACAGCCAAATTTGAAAGGAAATTCCAATACCTGTAATTTATTAGTTGGTTATTATTAGTTAGTTATTATTAGTTAGTTATTCTTTCCAATTTTCAGATTTTCTTTCTTATTTTCAGATTTTCGATTTTTTTCTGATTTACGATTTTTTTAACTTACAAATCTATAAATTGCGATCATAATGAATGACCCGAAAAACAAAAAAACGAATGAAATGAAAACAAACAAATTATTCGGCAGTGCATATGTCTACCTATCAGTGCCCATCAGTGCCGCCTATTAGTGCCGCTGTCACATGACATTAAAAAAAAGTATCGGTAATCGGTATCGGCGAGTACTTGAACAAAGTATTGGAACTTTTACTCGGTCTTAATAAAGTGGTATCGGTGCAAACCTAGTACACATTCACACGGCCGGCGGCGAGAATCAATAGACTGTTGCCAGTGGTGGTTGCTTGCACACACAACGCATGCGAACCGCCGCAGCTGTCAGATTTCTACCCTGTACACGTCAAAGGCTGGAACTGCCGCTGTTTGCATGTAAATGCTCATTTTAAGGATAACATGGGGTTAGAGCCTCCGACTGGCCCTGGATTCAGACAATGTGCATTCGGGGTCAGCCTTTCTGCCTGATTACAAACTGGCCACAAACAGGGTCTTTTTTCAGCGGGAACGCGGGGGGGGGGGGGGGGGGGGGACGCAGTTCTGGCACCTCCAGCACTGAATGAATTTTTTTGCAAAGAGTGCAGGGGTGTGTTGGAGGGTCCAGTGATGCCGCCTGCTGGGGGATCTATTGTTGCTGGTAGGGATCTATTTTTGTGTGGGGGGGGTCTGTTGTTGCTGGCAGGCTGGCAGGGGGTCTTATGTTACTGGGAGGGATCTACCGTTCAGGGAGAGGTCTATTACTGCTGGCTGCTGGGGGTCTATTGTTGATAGGGTGATATTTTGTTGCTGGGGGGGGGGGGTCGATTGCTGCTGGGAGATCTATTGTTGCCAAGGGGTCCATTGTTGCTGGGGTGGGGTCTATCAAAAGTTTTTCTTGTTATCATTATGTATTGATTTAGGCTGCTGGGGATCTATTGTCGCTGGTGGGTATTTTGTTGTGGTGGTGTCTATTGTTGCTGGGGGGGGTCTATTGTTGCAGGAGGGGATCTATTGTTGATGGGGGGATCTGTTGTTGCAGGAAGCAAACTATTGTTGCAGGGAGGGATCTGTTGTTGCTGGGGGGTCTATTGTTGCAGCAATGGATCTATTGTTGATGGGGGGATCTGTTGTTGCAGGAAGCAAACTATTGTTTCGGGGAGGAATCTGTTGTTGCAGGAAGCAAACTATTGTTGCAGGAAGGGATCTATTGTTGATGGGGGGATCTGTTGTTGCAGGAAGCAAACTATTGTTGCAAGGAGGGATCTGTTGTTGCTGGGGGGGTCTATTGTTGCAGCAATGGATCTATTGTTGATGGAGGGATCTGTTGTTGCAGGAAGCAAACTATTGTTGCAGGAAGAGATCTATTGTTGCTGTGGGAATCTGTTGTTGCAGGAAGCGAACTATTGTTGCAGGGAGGGATCTGTTGTTGCTGGGGGGTCTATTGTTGCAGCAATGGATCTATTGTTGATGGGGGGATCTGTTGTTGCAGGAAGCAAACTATTGTTTCGGGGAGGAATCTGTTGTCGCAGGAAGCAAACTATTGTTGCAGGAAGGGATCTATTGTTGCTGGAGGGATCTGTTGTTGCAGGAAGCAAACTATTGTTGCAGGCAGGGATTTGTTGTTGCTGGGGGATCTGCTGTTGCAGGAAGCAAACTATTGTTGCAGGGAGGGATCTGTTGTTGCTGGGGGGGTCTATTGTTGCTGGGAGGGATCTGTTGTTGCTGGGGGATCTATTGTTGCAGATGGGGGGTCTATGGTTGCTGGCTGCAGGGGATCTATTTTACTGTTTTTCTTGTTATCATGATTAAATTCCATACAAACGACTTAGTAGCACAAAATGATGCTTGGATTCGTATTCTCTAAAAGGGGCGGTACAGAGAGGTGGGTGGGGGGGGCGGAACCAAGGGACGGCGCAAAGAGGTGGGCAGGGGGCGGAGACAAGGAGTAACTCAGAAAGGGGGAGTTCCTGCACCTATTCTCTGAGAAAAAAAAGCCCTGGCCGCAACGAAATCGGTCAGTTTGCAAAGAGCGCAGCCTTACGGGACACTTCTTCCTCTCCCATGTCATGTGTTGGGTGAAAAGAGCGGGGAGAGGAAGTACAGGACTTCACTCCCCGGTGGGTGGCTTTACTGATGGTGGCGGGTCTGTTACTGGTCTGCATCAAGGGAGGCATTGATCTACAATTGCCTCTCCGTGATGCCTAATGAAGAGTGCAGAGCACTGGAGAACACTTATTAGGGGTCTACTTATAAAACATTGTTTTGCACAAATGTCAGAAGCATGCCTGCAAGCTGAACGAAAAGTCACCATAGTTTTAGTGAGAGATTCATTCCTGTGTCATCAGCTCCATCTAGTGGCCAAAACACTGCATCATTTTCTCATTGAGGTAGCTGAGAAAAACTATACCGCATTTTGGCCACTAGATGTCACCCTGTCCCTCTGTCTTCCTCATCTGTCCCTTATTTCGGTCTTCTCTATATAGTTGTATGTAAAATGTACTTTTTATCTTTTAAAAAAGTGTTTCCCAGCGCTAAAAAAAAAAAAATAGCAAATAAAAATAATAATAATCCAGCACATGTGATTCCTACACAAGTCATATTGTAAATGAATGTTATTAAAAATGACTTTTCCTTTTCAATCTGCAGCATTGTAATTTTCTGTAAAATGCAAAATGGCCACCGGGAGGCGCTTTCTGTACATAGTTGGTATACAGAACACCCCCCCCCCCCCCAAGAAATGTAATTTCCTGCTTGTGTGATTGGCTCACTAACATACCTCCCAACTTATTGAGATGGGAATGAGAGACACCTACCCTGTTTCCCCGAAAATAAGACCTAGCGTGATTGTCGGTGATGGCTGCAATATAAGCCCTACCCCCAAAATAAGCCCTAGTTAGGTCTTCTTCAGGGTAGGGCTTATTCTCGGGGAAACAGTGTAGGGCTTATTTGGGGGCTAGGGCTTATATTGCAGCCATCACTGACAATCACGCTAGGTCTTATTTTCGGGGAAACAGGGTATCAGCAAAAGTATGCAGGCACAGGACACACCCCCTGCCACGCCCCCTTAAAGGAGAATTGTACAAAAAAAAAAAAACAAGATTGGTTAAACCCACACATGTTTTTTTTTTTTTTTTACCACTACTATTCCTTTATATTGGCTTTTGGAATTTACAAATGCAGCAATTTAGAATTCAGATGAAAGGTTTAGCGCTGGGAAACACTTTTTGTTAGATAAAAAGTGCATTTTATATACATCTATAGAGATCTATTAGATTGTAAGCTCTTCTGAGCAGGACCCTCTTAATCCTATTGTATTGTATTGTAATATAACTGTATTGTCTCCCTTTTATATTGTAAAGCGCTGCGTAAACTGTTGGCGCTATATAAATCCTGAATAATAATAATAATAATAATCAGACCAAAATGAGGGACAAATGAGGAGGAATGAGGGACAGAGGGACATTGCTCCAAATCAGGGACAGTCCCTCCAAATCAGGGACAGTTGGGAGCTATGCTCTAATTTTCCCAGAAGTCTGTATTAAGCTACAAGTCAGATTTTGGGCATCCCCTGCAGCAACAATGTCATTTTACTCCCGAAGGGGAATGACCACTAAAGGTGATGCAGACCCTGTCACTTTCCTCATTAGAGCCCCGCAGGTGCAGCAGCTGATAAATAATTATAAAAACACTCCCATACAGATTCACTGTGCACATGGACACAGACAAACAAACAGCTATTTCTTCAGAATAACAAAAAGGTAAGAAATCTGCAACAAAGTTTGGTAAAATCCCTGCGATGCAGAGTTTTTTTTCTCAACAAAAGCGGAGTTACTCTTTAAGGTGATTGTAGCCGTATTGGTGCGTTTGCAACAAACACAAATTTTCCTGAAACTGTTACTATATTTAGTGCAAAAATAAAAGAGGTACGATAGGCAGTACTGTGTTGTTTTTGAATGATCGTTGCTCTCCGCACTGCCCTTCCCTTATAAGTCAGTCTGTGTTTAGTTTGGAACCTTCTCAGTTGGTGCCGCGATGACTCCGGAGGAATGCATGACAGAGGATTCCAAGGCCGCATTCCATTGGAGCATGCATGTGAAATGACAGTTATAAATAGACTTCCATTGGAAGGGACTTTTATACAGCATGTCAAAAGGGGGGCGTGGCTCTCTGCGCCCAATCCACACAGTACACTGCGACAGGGAAGACAGATGTTGGATGGACCTATGTGGATTACTGCGCACTTCAATTGTTGCATAATGGGTAAGAAAAAAAAAAAAAAAAACTTGTATACTGAGCTGCAATGGGGAAGATTTAAGGCAGTATTAAACCAAAAAGCAAACATTTATTTTATTGCAGCTCACCAATTCTTGCAGTGCCTTGAAAAAGTATTCATACCCCTTGAAATGTTCCACATTTTTGTCATGTTACAACCAAAAAACGTAAATGTATTTTATTGGGATTTTATGTGATAGACCAACACAAAGTGGCACATAATTGTGAAGTGGAAGGAAAATGATAAATGGGTTTCAACCTTTTTTACAAATAAATATGTGAAAAGTGTGGGGGGGGGGGTACATTTGTATGGCGCCCCCCGGAGTCAATACTTTGTAGAACCGCCTTTCGCTGCAATTACAGCTGCAAGTCTTTTTGGGGATGTCTCTACCAGCTTTGCACATCTAGAGAGGGACATTTTTGCCCATTCTTCTTCTTTTCAAAATCTCTCAAGCTCTGTCAGATTGGATGGAGAGAGTCTGTGAACAGCAATTTTCATGTCTTGCCACAGATTCTCAATTGGATTTAGGTCTGGACTGTGACTGGGCCATTCTAACACATAAATATGCTTTGATCTAAACCATTCCATTGTAGCTCTGGCTGTATGTTAAGTGCCGGTTCACACAGGGGCGACTTGTCAGGCGACCTAGCCACCTGACAAGTCGCCTCCCGTTCTGTACAATGGAACCGTTCTAATAGGAGCGACGCAAGTCGTTCCGACTTAGAAAAAGGTTCCTGTACTACTTTGGGGGCGACTTGGGGCGACTTGCATAGACTTCTATACAGAAGTCGTTTTGCAAGTCGCCGTGGAAGTCGTGTGCAGGTCGCCTCGGTGAGGCGACCTGCAAGTCGTGCCGCCCCTGTGTGAACCGGGGCTTAGGGTCGTTGTCCTGCTGGAAGGTGAACCTCGAACCCCAGTCTCAAGTCTTTTGCAGACTCTAACAGGTTTTCTTCTAAGATTGTCCTGTATTTGGCTTCATCCATCTTCCCATCAACTCTGACCAGCTTCCCTGTCCCTGCTGAAGAAAAGTATCCCCACTACATGATGCTGCCACCACCATGTTTCACAGTGGGGATGGTGTGTTCAGGATGATGTGCAGTGTTAGTTTCCCACCACACATAGTGTTTTGCTTTTAGGCCAAAAAGTTCAATTTTGGTCTCATCTGATCAGAGCACCTTCTTCCACATGTTTGCTGTGTCCCCCACATGGCTTCTCGCAAACTGCAGACAGGACTTCTTATGACTTTCTTCCAACAATGTCTTTCTTCTTGTCACTCTTCCATAAAGGGCAGATTTGTGGAGAACACGACTAATAGTTGTCCTGTGGACAGATTCTCCCACCTGAGCTGTGGATCTCTGCAGCTCCTCCAGAGTTACCATGGACCTCTTGGCTCTTCTCTGATGAATGCTCTCCTTGCCCGGCCGGTCAGTTTAGGTGGACGGCCATGTCTTGGTAGGTCTGCAGTTGTGCCATACTCTTTCCATTTTCGGATGATGGATTGAACAGTGCTCAGTGAGATGTTCAAAGCTTGGGATATTGTTTTATAACCTAACCCTGCTTTAAACTTATTCACACCTTTATCCCTGACCTGTCTGGTGTGTTCCTTGGCCTTCATGATGCTGTTTGTTCACTAAGGTTCTCTAACAAACCTCTGAGGGCTTCACAGAACAGCTGCATTTATACTGAGATTAAATTACACACAGGTGGACTCAATTTACTAATTAGGTGACTTCTAAAGGCAATTGGTTCCACTAGATTTTAGTTAGGGGTATCAGAGTAAAGGGGGCTGAATACAAATCCCCCCCCCACACTTTTCACATATTTATTTGTAAAAAAAAATTGAAAAACATTTATCATTTTCCTTCCACTTCACAAATTATGTGCCACTTTGTGTTGGTCTATCTCATAAAATCCCAATAAAACACATTTACGTTTTTGGTTGTAACATGACAACATGTGGAAAATTTCAAGGGGTATGAATACTTTTTCAAGGCACCGTAGATGTGACGGCTGCATTCGTTTTCTTTCTTAGGCTTTCTTTCTTCTATTGTCATCTGGTGAACTGGCCAGTAAGTCTGTTGTTTTTCAAAAGAACAAGCTTTTTTTCTCTGAATGTATCACTTCACAGGGATGAGACAAACCATTTACAAGCTGACAGCGGTGCTTAAAAATGATCAGCCTTTATTTCCAAAAAGGAAAAAAAAACAGTTTGCTGTAATCGCTTATAAACCGTTAGCTGGAGTTTGTCTTCAATTTGTTTGTGTAATTAAATTTGCTAGTACATTTAACACTCCCCTCCCCCCCAAGATGGACAATGTTGCTGTCTGCTGTGCCACCCTGTGCTCCTTCATCCAGAGTGGGGGGGGGGACGCTCTAATACAGGAGGTGTGTTACTGGCCAGATCACCAGGTTAAAACACAGGGGAATAAAACTAGTTCAGCCACCACGTCTAATATTCAGTATTGTGCATTTTTTATTTGGAGATTAATACTAATCCCAAAAGAGGATCAGGACTCAGGAGCTTCTTTCCAGCGACAAGCTTTGCGCGGTTTGGTTTGCTTTTTTTTGTATCGCGAGTTATCGTGTGACAACCGCGGCAGAACCACACTGCGTTTTTAGGCGCCATTAAAATTAGAGGCATCTGAAATTGCGCGATTTGTCATTTTAGCATAACGATTTGAAAACGCAGTCGATTCTGCCTGCGATTCAAAACTCCCAGGTGTGAATGCAGCCTTGAAGCTGAACTCTTGGCAGATATAAGTTTAAAAAAATCAACACGTCGTTATTACGTCGTTAAATGTATTTTTTTTTTTTAAAGCTGCATATGGTAGGACACAGATGTGCCCAGTGTAGTGCCCCAGTTTAGCCACTAGATGGTGCTTAGCCTAGAAGTAGAAGGAGGCTTGAGATTGCATTGGGTGGAAGGTGCCTTTAGGTGTCACCTGTCTGGAATGAATGAAGAAGCTGCACATATGTAATTTATCAAGGTTTAAGTCAGGGGTCTCCAGACTTTTCAAACAAAGGGCCAGTTTGTTGTCCTTTAGACTTTAGGAGGGCTGGATTGTGGCCAGCATAGGCAGAAAATGTCACGGGCCCAGCTTCAGTGAAAACAAATGTGGCCTCAGGGTTGGTGGTCTATAGGAGGAGGAGGAGTAGTGCCCCTATTAGCAGGAGGAATAGTATCCCATCATTGGTATCGGTGGAAGATGTAGTGATCCATTGTTGGTGTCAACGGGAGGAATAGTGCCCCAAGGCCTGGATAAACGCTAGCAAAGGGCCACATCTGGCCCTCGGGGCCGCAGTTCGGAGGTTTAAGTAAATCATGGCTTCCTTATGTGGACTCTTCAATCCCCTGAGCTTATGTTGGGAACGTCCTCTGGGAACAGAATGTATTGGTAGAGGCTGCAACTGGCGTCCATTGCTAAGACCTGAAGCAGGTAAGCGCCCCGACCCCGACGGCTGCGGGTGCTGGTTAGGCCAGGCCAGGAGTCTTCCAAAGGTGTGCCTTTAGTGGGGTGAAGTGCAAGAATTTTGGTGCAAAGAGCATCCAAGGGAGCCCCATGCTCATTGGGTATAAGGAGGCCTCCTAAGTCCAGATAGGAAAAGGAATAAAGAGACTATGTGCTTTTCCACCACTCCACCACATGACAGTTGAAGACGTAGAGGACATGCACATTGCTGCTGGCTGTTACTACACATCTACCACATCAGAGGTCCAGCATCATGTCAGACCCCCCCCCCCCATCACATCAAAACTCCCCCATCACATCAGAGGTCAACCATCATGTCAGACCCCCCCCCCCCCCCCATCACATCAAAACTCTCCCAGCACATCAGAGGTCAACCATCATGTCAGGCCCCCCATCACATCAGAGGACAAGCATCATGTCAGACCCCCCCCATCACATCAAAACTCCCCCATCACATTAGAGGTCAACCATCATGTCAGACCCCCCATCACATCAAAACTCCCCCATCACATTAGAGGTCAACCATCATGTCAGACCCCCCTCATCACATCAAAACTCTCCCAGCACATCAGAGGTCAACCATAATGTCAGACCCCCCCCCATCACATCAAAACTCCCCCATCACATCAGAGGTCAACCATCATGTCAGACCCCCCATCACATCAAAACTCCCCCATCAATTTAGGGGTCAACGATCATGTCAGGCCCCCTCCCCCCAACACATCAGAGCCCCTCCCCATCACATCAGTAGTGCCCCCCACCCCATAGAATCCTCTCATCACATCAAAAGCCCCACCCATCCGATCAGAGGTCCCCTTATACATTTTAGTACCCCCTATACATTAGGGTCACCATCATAGAGACCCCTTTTCCAATCAGCAGCACGGCAGAGGGTGGGAAGTAGAGCAGGTCTGGATAGAGATGCACTCCATCCTCCATCCAATGCTGGGGGGCAATACCAAGGTTCCATTTGGGTTCCTCTGGGGTGCCGCAACCATGGGATGCAGATTATCCTGGATCAGCATCATGCACTGCCATGGTGCAGGGGAGGGATACCATGTGTCCTGGCCCTAGAGCTTCATTGGTTGTTATGGTGCTGTGGCCAACCCGCACCATGGCAGTGCACAATGCTGATCCGGGGCAATCTGCCCCCCAGGGCAACTCAAGTGGCACACAGTTGAGAAATGCTGATCTACACTTTTCTTTCTCCAATACACCCCCCTTTTTTAAACTCTTATGATAAATAGTCTGAAGTTTCCTGAATTTGTTCACCCAGAAAGTTGCCATCACATTATAAGCCTTTCAGCGAGAGAACTTTCAAAGGTGAAAACGATTCTCGGCTGAGCCAATCAAGGTTACCTATAAATACTGATGAGGTGTAATTATATCTCTGTTCTGATTGCCTGCTGAATAAAACGCAATGCCTCCTGTGTACATCAAGTATAGAAAAATGTTGAGACATGACTCAGAATGTGGCACCACAGCCAAATATGAACTCGAAAAGAGAAGACCAAAGGTGAATATGGACTTTAAATTGGTAACCACCAGTAGAACCAAATGAAAAAGAGCACTCAATACAGTAAAAAAAATAAAAAAATAGGGAGGGGGAGGCGCCGACCTGAGTGTAGTATTAAAATGATGACTTTAATAGGATAAGATTAAAAACACTTATGCCCCGTACACACGGTTGGACTTTGTTCGGACATTCCGACAACAAAATCCTAGGATTTTTCCGACGGATGTTGGCTCAAACTTGTCTTGCATACACATGGTCACACAAAGTTGTCGGAAAATCCGATCGTTCTAAACGCGGTGACGTAAAACACGTACGTCGGGCCTATAAACGGGGCAGTAGCCAATAGCTTTCATCTCTTTATTTATTCTGAGCATGCGTGGCACTTTGTCCGTCGGATTTGTGTACACACGATCGGAATTTCCGACAACGGATTTTGTTGTCGGAAAATTTTATATCCTGCTCTCAAACTTTATGTGTCGGAAAATCCGATGGAAAATGTCCGATGGAGCCCACACACGGTCGGAATTTCCGACAACGCGCTCCGATCGGACATTTTCCATCGGAAAATCCGACCGTGTGTATGGGGCATTACAAGATGATAGAAGATGCATGCTCGTCAAAGCAAAGTGCAGTCCTGGCATTCCACATGGCTCTGTGGGTCCCACTGCTGTTCCGGATAGCTGGAAAGGATCGAGCAGCTGGCTGGAATGGATCACAATGTTTCTCCAGGAGCAAAGGAACCAAGCAGCTCCACACAGACCAGCATGGACCATGGAACAGGAAGTGATGCCAACGGCGTCTGATTGGACCTAGGCAGGGCTTTAATCTTGTCAATCAGGGCAGCAGTGATGACAATTACAGGCCTCTCTCATCTTTTTAAGTGGGAGAACTTGCACAATTGGTGGCTGACTAAATACTTTTTTGCCCCACTGTACACACACACATACATATATACATATATATGAAATATTAATATAATATATTAGCTATACCACTCCCAACCGGTAGAGCAGAGACAGACCTGTTTGTGGGGGGGAGAGACAGGGGTAAGGAGGGGGGAGAAACAAACCAGAAATGGGCGTGTGATCTGTTATAACAAGGTTATAACAAGGTGTATAACTCCTCATTGAGTCCCCCTGGCGAGAGGGAATTGAGGGAGTATATCCAGAAAGTCTCCCACTGGCAGAGTCGTTTGAAACGCTCCGCAGCAGGCAAACCTCCGGAGATGGCCTCTATGACCCACACCTTCAGGCCTTCGGTGGACTTTTGATGTTCAGTCACAAAATGTCTTGGCACACTGTGCTCATTACATCCCTGTTCGATGAACACAGCCTGTGCTTGCCAAACCATTGGCGGAGGGGACAGATGGTTCTGCCAACATATAGGAGGCCACAAGGACAGGCCAGACAGTATACTAAATTATCTACATGTAGTATACTACATGTAGCTCACCAATATAGTAAAAAATAGAAATGTATTATATAATCATGTTAAAATCATTATAGTACAACAGACATAGAAAAAGTGTGCCATTGTATATGCATTGTATTGTTCCAAAAGAATATGTCCTATGAGAACATGAGAGAACCCATAAATATGATGGACTCTGTGGTGGGTCTAGAGAAGAGGCTATACATATCAGGGCCCTGCAGGGAATAAAGGTACCGAGAGGCCGCTACGTGTTTCGCTTCGCAGCTTCCTCAGGAGCTCCTATTGGTACTAGAAAATACAATACACATTACAATTTGCCAATATATATATATATATATATATATATATATATATATATATTCAACAAATACTTCATACATCAACATAAAAAAAACAGAGTATACTGTATTTATAACTAATGGGACAATAAGATTAACAAGAAAAAGAAAAGGAAAAGAAAATAAGACAAAATATGTACTTAATAAATAATAATTGAGTACTCAAAAAGGCTTACCCAGATTGCAGTTATGAAACATGGAGCGCCATAGGCTGAAAGGTAGGTCAGCGAGAAGAGAGTTGAAGAGGTAGGCCAATGAGGAGGAAGTTTAGGAGGTACAGTAGGCCAATGACGAAGGTTTTGAAGAGGTAGGCCAACGAGGGGGGAGTTAAAGAGGTAGGCCAATCAGGAGGTAGTTGAAGAGGTAGGCCAACAAGGAGGGAGTTGAAGAGGTAAGCCCATTAGGAGGGAGTTGAAGAGGTAGGCCAACAAGGAGGGAGCTGAAGAAGTAGACCAATGAGGATGGAGTTGAAGAGGCAGGTCAAAGAGGGGGAAGTTTAAAGCGAGGGTCCACCTATCTATAGTTTTTTTTTTTTTGAGTTCATTCACAAACTTTTCTTCTCAGCATTACATACTCACATATTGTGTGTAATATGTCCGCCTGTGTCAGATTTCGTCGGAAAGAATAACTTATATTATTCACTGCAGGCGGTTTCCATCTTCATTGTGGGCATTTGAAGCCCACAAGCATTTATTTCCTGGATGTGGTGAATGCTGTGCTCCCAGCATTCACCGCTCATTCCCGCACATGCTCAGTGGCATCCTGGGAAGCCTGAGACTAGCTCCCAGGAGTCTGGGAGAGGCTAGAAACACGCCTACTCCCACGGGAGGAGAACCAGGAAGTGCAAAGAAGAATAGAAAAATAAAAGGTAATTACGGCGATTTAAATTTTTTTAAATGGCATGTCAGCATCTAGGCAAGGAAGAGAATACATACAGATATTGTTCCAAATTTGGGTGGAACCCCGCTTTAAGAGTTAGGCAAACGAAAAGGGAGTTTAAGAGGTAGGCCAACCAGCTGGAGAGTTGAAGAGGTAGGTCAGCGAGGAGGGAGTTAAAGAGGTAGGCTAACTAGGAGGAAGTTGAGAGATGGGAGTGATTTAGCAGCTCGGTGTTGTCATTGCTTAGGAAGGGGCAAATTTTGGAGATGTGACAGATGGGAGAATGGCAAGATTTGGACAATGATTGGCTGTGGGGCTGAAATGTGAGGTTGGAATCCAGCTCCCCGGCATAAAAAGGACATGGGTTGGAGAATCGGGACAATCGCCTACCTTGCCTGTCTTCTTTTGACCACCTCCATGGCATTGTGACTGGTAGACTAGGACATCTGATTTGATCTGTCACTCTTATGTTTTCATTTTGAACTCTGACTTTGCATGCTGAGTGGATGAGGACAGATTGGACAGTACAGTGCTGGCTTTCTTCCAGAGCATCTTTCATTATCTCTGTATGTCGAAGGAGATGTCTGTTCGGTTTACATTAGAAATCCAGGCAACACCAGCAGCCTTTGTCAGCTGTCGGCTTTTGTTAATACATTGCTAGTTAGAGAAGCTCTTTCAGCGCACATATATATCTGGATGTCATTGAAAACAAACACTTACGCTTGTCTTAAAAAATCCTGACATCACTGGCAATATTAAAAGCTTTTTTGCAGCACAATGGCATGCAGCTGGCGGGCGTCATGAACACTTATACATAGACTTATACATGAGCGTCAGCGTCTTTGGTCCTCGTGCTTTTTTTTTTGCACGTTTGTACACATGTTTTTTAGCCTATATTCAGGCTTGAATGTTTTTGGTTTAGCCAATGAAAAATGACTAACTAGAGGGAGGAGACAGTTGTTGGGCTCGAAATCCCACATTGAGCTCCTATTGAAGCCAAAAACGTGTAATCATGCCCCACAGAAGCTCCTATAAGTTTTCTGAGCGTTGAGTGACCGCACATGGCTCAGATGTGAATGGGCAGAATAAAATAACATGGAAATCTGGGTGTCGAGAGTTGAAGCATTTCTGGAAAATCTGCTTCACCTTCTGTCCCAATGACACTACAGGAAGTGAGAGGAAATCTCCTAAATGAAGGGAATTCTCCTGTAGACAGCTGTCCCTGGCACGGGTGTCTCTATTGAAAGATTTCACCTTACTTCTTGTCAGGGGTGGCTGGTGCTCCATCTTTTTTTTGGGTGGGGGGCAGCAAACAAACACCCCCGCCAGGTCCGCACTTAACCCATCCAAGTCGTGGCTTCCCTGGCTTCTCCTCCTGACTAATCCGGTCTTAAGATCCGCCTCCTGTCCTGATTGGCCGGGAGGAGAAGCCGGAAGACAATAGTGAATATTGATTCGCTAATGTCACAAGTGGGTGGGTTCGGGGCGCAGTGCTCTGCGCCCTGAGCCCAACCTTTTTGAAGCCAATTAGAGCCTCAGGCTCTAATCATGTGCTTCAAAAAAAAAAAAAAACTCATAGAAACCTATGAGTCCGGTACCCCGCATAGAGATTAGGAGGCGACGCCCCTGCGTCCCTTTTGGACATGTTCTGAGGCCTACTCTAAGGATGTTAGATTCCCCCTCACTTTGTTTCTTGGTGACAAAGGCCTGCAGTACAAATAGAGGGGTGTATCTCCCCAACAAGAAAATAAAAACTTTACAGAGGGTCTAAACTTTCTCCACTCTACCCAGAAAAAAAAGGTTTGCCTATATATACACATTAAATTGCATACAAATTATAACAATGAGCCTCTCTCATTTGCTCCTTTTTACTCTGTAATGCTAAATTACAGAATAAGCTAATATTGTCTCATTATGTGTCTTCTTGAATCTCGGTGTGCTTTGTGTATTTCTTCCAGATCTGTGCAGTAATCCAGTGTGAGACTTCCTGTAATAAAGACCACTCACTGCTGCTCTCTCTCCTTGTGCAGGGGGACTGGTCTTGTCTCCGCCCCCTCCTATACTTTTCTACAGGGAGCCTGTAGTGGGTGGGGCTTTCTTGATCCCTCCCACGGCTCTGCTCTCTGGATAGGCTATATACAGCGCAGTGATGATGTAACCACTGCTTTATATGGCAGTAATCATGTTTGCAAAGGCATTTGGTGCACACAAAGTGATACTAAAGTCTCGTTTTTTTTTTCCCTATAAAAATAACAAACATGTTAAACTTACCTGCTCTGTTGCAGTGGATTTGCACAGAGCAGCCCGGATCCTCCTCTTTTGGGTCCCTCTTCTGTGATCTTGGCTCCTCCCCCCTGCCGAGTCACAGCTCCCCGTGTCCATTCAGACATGGAGCCCCAACCCGGCCCCGCCCCCTCCCTCCCCTGATTGGCTAGCTGATTTTGATTGACAGCAGCGGGAGCCAATAGCACCACTGCTGTGTCTCAGCTAATCAGGAGGTAGAATCTCAGACAGCTGAGACACTCGTGGACATCGCTAGACAGAGAGGGACCTCAGGTAAACATTAGTGGGGGCTGGGGGGGCTGCTGCACACAGAAGGCTTTTTATCTTAATGCATTAAGATAAAAAAAACCTTCTCCCTTTACAACCCCTTTAAGTGTTTTTTTGTGTGCCTGGAGTTCAGATTTAAATATACTATTAAAAGGGTATAAAAGGTCATGGTGCAGGACCACACCAAGGGAGCAGGCATGAGACCACATAAGAAGCAAGGCCTTGCCTGTTAATTTCAACAGGCTTCCTTAACCACTTGAGGATCAGCCGCTGCAGTTGTACTGCAGCAGGTTGGCTCCCCTGGGAGAGCTGTCCTAGCTATACGTGGGCCGCTTTAAGAGTACCACGTGGCGCGCGCGCGCGTACGCACCAGCGACAACGGAGCCGATGCGCGTGCCCCACAGTTGTGATGTGCTCTGGGCACTCGCGATCGCTCCTGAGAGAGACATAACAGAGGTCTGTCAATGTAGTCAGACAGATCTCCATTCTGTCAAGGATGAGGAGACTGATCTGGTGTTCCTACGTCTTAGGAACAGCGATTGGTCTCCTCCCCCAAGCAGTCCAATCCCCCCCACAAGTAAAAACACTTCCTAAGACAAACATTTAATCCCTTGGTCGCCCCCTAGTGTTAACCCCTTTCCCCGCCAGTGACTTCCAGCTCAGTTGGCCGTGGCATATTGAGCCGGAAGTGGGAACGGGTACCAACCAAAACCAGGTACCTTCCCCCCCCCCCAAAAAAAACAGTGTGTGGGGGGAGAATGCAAATAAGCTGAGCTTCCCCCCTCTTGGGTGGAGCTCTGCTTTAAGTGCTAATATCGCATCAAAGAAGTCCAAGCACCTTTTTGTTAAAGTGGTACCATGCATTTTGGTGCACAATTACACATGCGCATGACTAAGGTGTGTTGAGGTGCCATTAAGAATTGATGGCCCTGCCACCTGCCTGCAAAAAAGAATGCACATTTTTTGTGCATTGTAGGAATGCACGTAAATTTTGTGCACACTCCCGCATTGCATAAATGTGAACCTAGCTTTACCCATCTGCTATACATGAGGTACAGCATTGACTGAGATCCAGTTTCTGTCCTTAGACCCATGCAGGCACGCTCTTTCTCAAAGCTACAAGGGCTTTGAGGTTTTCCTGATTAACAGATAATAAGTGCATCAATACTACACACTAAAGAGCCCAGAGAACTGTAGGTGTACTTGAAGCTGTCAGAACACAGGGGACGAGGCTTTTAATCTGACGGTTTGTGAAATTATCACCTGAATCTCTTCTTATTCAGAGCCAATCCACTACATCAAACATCTGAAGCCAAAACTCCAGGATGGATAAAAGGTGCAAATTAGTTCAGCTCTGTATTCATTAATACATTATTAAATGTTTTTTTTTTTTAATGCAAAGACCTGGATTTTCCTTGTATTAACCTCTTGCAGTCTACTGTACAGCAGAGCTCAGATAGGGGAGGGAAAAGAAGCACAAGAAGCTAATCATGTGCTGCTGTGCCAGGAGCGTGCTGATAGCGGAGAGAGCACTGAAATTGGCTCATTGGTGTGCTGCTTCTCCTTTAAATGTTCAGTCAAGGGGTGAAACTGTGGAGTAGACTCATAAGTAAAAGTGAAACTGCAGAAGGTAAAACTCTGAGACAGAACTGTGTGTCAGAGCTGTTTAGAACTGGATGGTAAGAAAAACAAATCTTTTTTCAGGTAAAACAGCTCACCAACAGTGTAAGGGGGGGAGGAGAACTCCCATTGACCACCTATCCAGGAGGCTTTGTCTCCTACTTACCACCAGTGTAAGGGGCCCTTTTCCCATTGACCACCAATCTAATAGGTCCTTCCCCCATTGACCACCAGTGTGAGAGGCCCTTCTCTAGTTGATCATCAATCTAAGAGGCCCTTCTTCCACTGACCACCAGCGTGGGGGAAGGATAGGTAACCTTCTCCCGTTGGTTACCAATCTAGGAGGATCCTTTCCCAATGATGACCATTAATCTAATTGCCCTATCTCCCTCTGATCATTAGTGGAAGGGGGAGGGGCTTCTCATATTGACCACCAATCTAGGAGGCTCTTCTCCCACTGACCATCAATCTAAGAGGCCCTTCTCCAAGTCACCGCTAGTGTAAGAGTGGGGAGGGGGGCCCTTCTCCCATTGACCACCAATCCAGGAGGCTTTTCTCCCACTTACCACCAGTTTAAGGGGCCCTTCTCCCACTGACCACCAGTGTAAGGGCCCTTCTCTCATTGACCATCAATCTAAGAGGCCCTTCTCCCACTGACCACCAGTCAAGGGGCAACTAATCTACTGACTACCATTGTGAGCAAACAGTACAATTATCATTTGTTGCAATCAGTATTATTACTGAAAACTATTGTGTTGTACAGAGCAGCCTTGGCTGTCTAATATGAGGAGCATGCCACGTTCCTTTCTTTATTCTTATATCTACAACACACTGTTCACACTAATGTAGCCTGAGGTGTATATGGAATTATTAGCAGGGGTTCCCTGAGATCTGAAAGTTATTTCAAGGGTTCCTTTATGTTAAAAGAGGTCGGGAACAGCTGTTTTAGCAGGTAGCGTGCTGTCCAGAAATCACGATACCATTGCCTGAACTAAGCTTTATTTCCTAATGCAGCTCTCATATTTATGGAACATTCGTTTTCATCAAGAAACAAAAAAACTGGATTTCTTTCTTTTTGCATTGGCTGTAGAATATTGTGTACTGAATAAACACCACTGAGTTTAAAAGTTTAAAGTACATGTAAACCCTCACCTTTATTCAGTTTAAAATAGTAAATTAAAGGCAAAAACCTTATAAATACCTTTTTTGTTCCCCCTTTTTCAAAAGTGATCACATCCCCTCTGTTCCCAGCTGCATAAGGAGCTTAGACAGGTGGAGGAGGAGAAACAGCAGCACACTGAACTTCCTAGTGAATGGCTGTGCAGGGGAGGGGGGTTGCAGCACAATTTTGATCCTTGGAGGAGAGCAGGCTGAGTTCTCAGCACAGCTAGAAAACTGACCACGCTGTGCTCTCGTATATAGTGTGGTCAGTTGGTCAGTTTTGGATGGACTGGCAAGATCAACAGGGATTTCACATAAAGGAAGCAATACAAAGAGAACAGGAGACTTTCTCATACAAGTTTATCATACAGCAGGCACATATCAGGAATATGAAATGTTGGGTTTACATATTCTTTAAGGGCTTGTTTATACCGCAATCCACACGTTCAGTGTGCGGTTCCCCATGCAGGTTTACATGCGTTTGGGGGGGGGGGGGGGGCATTTCTTGGCACTTTTTGGCACAATGGCTTACTGCAGCATTTTAGTCGTGTCACCTTTAAAAGTATGCAAAATCTCGAGGTATCCTAGTATAAAATGTAAATGCTCTATATCAATGGTAAACCCGAGCCTGGCACAATGAAAACGATCACCTGATGAGATAATTGCCCTATCAGAAGCCCCCCATCATATCAGAGTCACTCCGCCTTCCTGCCAGAGGCCCTCCATCACATCAGAGCTCCCCCAAATATGAAACCCCCCCATCACAGCATGGCCTTCTCATGACATCAGAGTCCCCCATCAAAGAGCCTTCCAATCTCACCGTCCCCTCTTCAGATCACAACTCCCCCATCACATCAGAACCCCCCCAAATATGAAACCAGTCCATCACAGCATGGCCTTCTCATGACATCAGAGTCCCCCATCAAAGAGCCTTCCAATCACACCGTCCCCTCTTCACATCACAACCCCCCCTCTATCACATCAGAGCTCCCCCATATATGAAACCAGTCCATCACAGCATTGCCTTCTCATGACATCAGAGTCCCCCATCAAAGAGCCTTCCAATCTCACCGTCCCCTCTTCAGATCTCAACCCTCCCCATCACATCAGAGCCCCCCATCATATTAGAGTACCCCATCATGTCAGAGTCACTCCTTCACACCAGAGGCCCTCCATCACATCAGAGGCCCCCGTACAAAACTCCCCTCCCATCACAGTAGAGCCTTTCCCCCATCACAAAGCCCCCCCCAATCAACCAGTCCCCTCTTCACATTAGAGCCCTAGCCTTTGGTTCCAGCAATGTGGCAAAGTGTGGGAAATAGAGATGCACCATCTTCTGAATGCTGGGGGTGCCCCCCCTATACTTAAGCCCCCCCCCCCCCATCACAGTCTAGCCTTCCCATTATATCAGAGTCCCCCATCACAGAGCACCTCCCCTCCCCCCAAATCACACAATCCCCTCTTCACATTAGAGCCCTAGCCTTTGGCTCCAGCAATGTGGCAGGGTGCGGGAGGTGGAGATGCACCATCTTCTGAATGCTGGGGGTGGATCTGCATTGCGCCTGCTCTGCCCCGAATCAAAGTCATGCGTTGCCATGGTCCCAGGGATGATCTGCCCACCATCACCACAGCGACAAATGACGCCAAGCTTCCCAGACCCGAAGCCTCATCGATTGTTATGTTGCTGGTTGATGGTCTGCATGCATCATGGCAACTCATGGAGCTGATAAAACTAAATAATGGGGCGCTCCAACATTTCTCCGACAACATTTCAAAACGGTGAGAGAAAAGTCAATATACTGGAACCAACAATATCATATAAATGAATATAACAATATATGTTGTATATAAACAAATAGAAACTCAAAATGAATGTTCCAGAGATAAATAAATAAATAAATAAAGTTCTTGGATAAACAAAATAGTGCAACTTAAAAATAAATCCAGTGTATAGAAAAAGATTCTCACACTTCTTCCAGTGATATCAAACTTGATCTTGTGTGTGAACAAAAAGATAAGGTTGGCACACTTACCAGACTTGGTGGACTCATATACTGTACAGAAGGGGCCTCCAAACTTTCCAAGCCAGTTTACTGTCCTTCAAGTTTTAGGAGGGGGGGGGAGCAGATTGTGGCCAGTGGTAGTAGGAAATGCCACGGCGTCAGTGCCCCATCATTTGTTTTAATGGGTGGGATAGTTTTCCCATTGTCGGTGTCAATGATATGAATAGTGCTCCATTGTTAATATCAATTATATCAATAGTGCCCCATTGTTAATATCAATGATAGGAATAGTGCCCCATTGATGGTGTTAATAAAGGGAATGGTTCTTCCTCATTGGTGTCAGTTGGTGGAGTAGTGCTCCAAGGGCCAGATAAGGGCAAGCAAAGGGCCACATCTGGCCCCCCAGGCCCCAGTTTGGACACCACTGCTGTACAGCATAGGAGTCAGATAGGCATTCGTGAGGGGAAACCTCAACGGGTCCAGCATGTGAAGTCGATGAGCCGCTTCTGGAATCAACAGAGAGGTTCCAACGTCAGACGAAGCGGCTCACTCCGCATGCATGCTGTGGGGGCATTCGTCAGGAGGGAAGGGCCAGGAGTGCAGAAGAGGGAACCCGAGAAGAGGAGGATCTGGGCTGCTCTGTGCAAAACCACTGATGAGACTTTAGCATCACTTTAAGGCTTTACAACCGAATTTAAATCTGCTAATACATTTAACACTCCCCTCCGCCCCCAGACTGACAATGCTCCTGTCTGTTGTGCCCCCTGTGCTCCTTCATCCAGAGTGGGGGCTCTCTAATAGAGGAGGTGTGTTATGCCACGTGCACACGACCGGACTTTCCGGCGGAAAGATCTGATAGTTTTTTCGACTGAGTTCCGCTGAAACAGACTTGCCTACACACGATCACACCAAAGTCCGATCGTTTAGAACGCGATGACGTACGACAGGACTAGAAAAAGGAAGTTCAATAGCCAGTAGGGCTGGGAGATTTTTTTTAAAAAAAAATCTTCGATTCTCTTAAAAAAAACTCGATTCACGATTCGAATCGAGTTTTTTTTTTGTTTGGAAACCGCGCCGGTCCTGAGGCGCTGCGGGCATGAGCTTTTAGGTGAGGCCGCAGCTTCGCCTAAAAACTCCTTGCCCACAGCTCTTCAGGCCTGGCGCGGTGTCAGCGCCGGTCCGGAGGCGCTGCGGGCATGAGTTTTTAGGCGAGGCCGCGGCTTCGGCCTAGTCCGCGGCGTCCAGCCGTAGCCGCGGACTAGGCCGAAGCCGCGGCCTCGCCTAAAAACTCATGCCCCTAGCGCCTCGGGACCGGCGCGGTGGGAGAAAAAAAAAATCTCAAAAAATCGATTTGCTTAAATTTTGAATCGATTTGACCTCTCAACTCGATTCAACATTTAAATCGCTTTTTTTCCCAGCCCTAATAGCCAGTAGCCAATAGCTGCCCTTGCGTCGTTTTTGGCCCGTCGGAATAGCCTACAGATGAACGGTTTTCCCGATAGGAACTGATTCTGTCGGAAAGATTTAAAACATGTTCTATTTCTAGGTCCGTCAGAATTTTCGAAAGAAAAAGTCAGATGGAGCCCACACACGATCGGAATGTTCCGATGGAATGATTCCGTCAGACCGTTTCTGCCGGAAAGCCCGGTCGTGTGTACGCGGCATTACAGGTAAAAGCAGAGAGGAAAAAAGCCAAAGAAAACAAAACGAATGCAGCCACCACATCTAATGATTGGTAAGCTGTGATATATTTAATTTTTGGTATGGGCTTTATTACCGCTTTAAATGAAATCACAGTTTCAGAGTCTCCTCTAACCAACAATCGCCATCTCCAGAAATCCTGACAAGTCTTTGGCGAGTTGCTGCAAGCGTTCTCTGGTGTCACCCACTACACCGGTGTCAGGACACAACACGGGCCCATTACAATGGATCAATAGAGAACGTTGTGTGGTCACCCCGATGTATAAATAGAATGTGTCTGCATTATTAATAGGGATCCATGGACAATGAGGGCGCCGTGACCACTGGCTGATCTCAGGGAACTCTGGCACACAGATAAGCAAGCTGTCAGGTTGATCCAGCTGCTGGTTTCGGCGCCTTTTTTTTTTTTGGTCACGTTGGTTTTGGAAGTCGTGGATGTTGTGCTGACAGTTCCTCCTTGTCGCGTTTCCAGCTGGCTGCACATTTTATTAGGTCAGATTTTCTGTACCTTTTATATTACCATAATGCCTCGCTGTCCTTCTTTATGCTTGGATGTAAGTAAAAGGAAAATATCAATGTAAAATAAATGCAGACTAAACTCTCTGCGTTCCTTAGGTGCTGGTGGAATATTTTCAATCCTACAATCAGAGGGCTGGATTAAGCCTAGAATTTGCCCGCGTCGAAAAATTACAAAGCTCTCTTTCTGATTGGCTGTACGGCCCACACGATCGGAGGGCTGATAACATGGTATGAAAGTGGTGGCGACATCAGAACTGGTTCTGCTTGATAAAGTTTTAAGTACCTGAGGGAACCTGAATAAAAGCCAAGGAGAGTCTAAGCCAATGTAGTCACACGGGTATTTGAGAAGGATGATGGAACTGGTTTTGGGTTCCACTTGGCTCGCTGGAGCTTCATATCACTTTAATGTGTGTCTGAGCCTGTTTAACCCGTCCCTTCTCACAGACAGGCCTATTTAAAGTGCACGTCCATTTTTTTTTTTTTTTAAAGTTAAACTGACGCCATCCAAAAACTGCCACATATTGCAGCTGAACTTTTTTTTTGGGAAGGTCGCCCTTCTGTTTATTTTTCACTATTTCTGGGGTAGAACCCTCTAGTGTGCTACTAGTGTGAGTGCAGAAAAATTGATGTTTGGCTCATGAGTTACTACAGTTTAGGCTGAATGACTATTGCAGGCAGGTCTCTGGTGCCACCTCCTGGTTCTGGAAGTTTGGAGAAATTTCTAGAAACTGGAGGGCGGAGGCTAGTAGGGGTTGATCTGCATACAGTACTTAGGGAGCTTAGCCAATCCCCGGGCAGTAGGCCTGGCATGGTGGCTGAGGCAGCCCTTAGGTATAAATGAGTCATGTTGGCTAGGGAGTCAGGTGGAAGATGGTGATGGAGTGCTAAGGAAACTGCTGGTGGCCCTTGAGGGGAATCCCTGTTGGGGGGTGGGGGGGCTCTGCCTCGGCTGGGGCTCAGGCTAACCTGGGAGGATCCTGACAGCAGATGCAGTTTGAAAGGAACCTTTCCTCAGAGTCAGCGGGAGCAAGGAGTACAGTGTGAGTACTACAGCACAGTCAGGGACTGACAAGGGGAGAGACTGTCACACAGTGGCGTCCCGTGCACTGTGGGCGCACGAATGCCACCCCCCCATCCATGCGCCCGGCCCCTTTCAGGACGCCGAACGCATGGATTTCTATGGCGGGGGGTGGGAGGGGGTGGTACTTTTCGAAGCACCTGATTAGAGCCAGAGGCTCTAATAGGCTTCAAAATAGGGTGGGCTCAGGGCGCAGAGAGTGCGCCCTGATCCCACCTAATTGTGTGACAATAGCGAATTATCTTTCGCTATTTTTACACTAACCTTCCTCAGTAGGAGAAGGCAGGGCGCCAGACTCTACTGGATGCCTGCCACTTAGGAAGAGTGGAGGAGACACGCTGGAGCGGAGGTCGCCACCGCTCTGGTGCATGGGAGAGGAGCTGCTGCGGTAAGTCCCTTCTGTCAAAGCCGCGCGCAGGGGAGAGTGGGGGGGTCAGTGGGCACAGTGGCTACATATGATGGGCACAAATGGCTGCATATACTGGGCACAAGTGGCTGCATTTGATGGGCACAAGTGGCTGCATTTGATGGGCACAAGTGACTGCATATGATGGGCACAAGTGGCTGCATATACTGGGCACAACTGGCTGCATGTGTCGGGCACAAGTGGCTGTATCTGATGGGCACAAGTGGCTGCATATGATGGGCACAAGTGGCTGCATATGATGGGCACAAGTGGCTGCATATGATGGGCACAAGTGGCTGCATTTGATGGGCACAAGTGGCTGCATTTGACGGGCACAATTGGCTGCATATGATGGGCACAAGTGGCTGCATTTGATGGCCACAGTGGCTGCATTTGATGGGCACAATGGCTGCATATGATGGGCACAAGTGGCTGCATATGATGGGCACAAGTGGCTGCATTTGATGGGCACAAGTGGCTGCATATGATTGGCACAAGTGGCTGCATATAATGGGCACAGTGGCTGCATTTGATGGGCACATGGGCTGCATATGGTGAGCACAAGATGCTGCATATGATGGGCACAGTGGCTGCATATGATGGGCACAAGTGGCTGCATGTGATGGACACTTGTGACTGCATATGATGGGCACACTGGCTGCATATGATGGGCAGAGTGGCTGCATATGATGGGCACAGTGGCTGCGTTTGATGGGCACAATGGCTGCAATTGATGGGCATAGTGGCTGCATTTGATGGGCACAATGGCTGCATTTGATGGGCACACTGAGGCTGCAATTGATTGGGGGGGGGGGGTTTCAGTATTTTTCAGTTTGTTTGTGCCCCCCAAAAAATTTGGAGCAGCAACCGCCACTGCTGTCACATGTATCAGGTCTTTCTGCAAGACAGCGTTGAGCTTAATCTTACATTTACCCTGCCCTGGGAGATATCCGGAGCAGTCGGGCAGGCTGGTGAAGTGGCAGCCAGGTAGACTGGTGAAGAAGCAGCCAAGTGGGCTTGCATTTCCTGAAGTTGGTAGAGCTGGGACCAGTGTCTACAGGGGAGTTTGAGGTACTCAGGAATGCAGTCTATATCACTTTGTGCTACTTTCTAAAAGGACTGAGAGTTCCTAGTCCTCAAAGGGCTTTTGCCTCTTTTGCCTCTTTAATAATAAGAGACTGTCAGTGTTCAAAGGAGGACATTTTTAACTGTTGAATAGAGTAAGGAAGGGGTAGAATCTCTATGAGGCTTTCATCGGTAAGTAAGCTCAAACAGAGCCAGTTCGAGTGGTAGCAGAAGGGGTGGACTCCTTGGGTGCTTCAGCAGGAGGTGGGTGCGAAGTTTGAGGGGGTAGCAGAAGAGTTGGACACCTCAGGAACAGGGTGCAAAGGTAAAGGGGGTGGCAGAAGAGTTGGACACCTTGGGTGCTTCAGCAGGAAAAGGGTGTGAAGGTCAAGGGGGTGACAGAACAGGTGGAAGCTTTGGGTGCTTCAGCAGGAGGAGGGTACGAGGGTTCAAGGGGGTGGCACAAGAGTTGAACACCTTGGGTGCTTCAGCAGGAAGAGAGTTTGAAGGTCAAGGGGGTGGCAAAACAGGTGGATGCCTTGGGTGCTTCAGCAGGAGGAGGGTGTAAAGGTCCAAGAGGTGAAAGAAGTGGTGGACATCTTGGGCACTTCAGCGGGAAGGGGAAGAAAAAAGGGCAAGACCTGCAACCTATGCTGCTGAAGTAGTTCACTGCACATAGAGAGGGGTGCACATTGACCTGTTCACCCTGGGTGCTAAAGGATCAAGCACTGAGATTAAAGGGCAAAGGGCATTCTATAGATAGAAGTCCTGCAGTGTCTGCAGTTCAGGATTTTTGGATGCTGAAGTTCCTCAAAAGGAACCTTCACTGGGATATCTGTTTAGACTAGCCATTCTCAACCAAGGTTACGTAGAACCCTAGGGTTCCTTCAGAGGTTGCTAGGGGTTCATTGAGCAATAAGCAATTTCTGTCTCTCAGATATGTAACCACTGACAACAATCATCTTTTCAGCAATTTGTAAGGGCATTCTTCCCACTGACCATTATGCTAATGTACTCTGAGCTACAGGTATAGTAATTATAAGGAGGGGTTCTCTGAGATCGAAAACATTTTTCAAGGGCTCATCCATGTTAAAAAAATTGAGAGAACCTGTCACTTTGCACATCCAGAGCAGAGCAACAGGTTCTCTTGCAAGAAAAACCTCCACTTGTTCATACTCCTCCTCAATGTATTTTTCCACTGCTTTATCGCTCCGTCTAAACTCTCTCAGTAAATACTCTGTACTTCACATTTGGGGGTGGGGGGGGGGCCTTTGATCCCCTTCCAGGATGTGGTGCTCGGATATGAGTGGCCATTCACTTATCAGACCTAGTGGGGAGGAATTCCCCATGGCTGCTACTGTCAAGGAGGAATCCTGGGTCTTCTGGTCCATTCAAAAAGTGACAATGGTGGCAAAGGGTGAGGAGCACCTTCAAGAAAGACATTGAAAGCTACTGATCTTTATGTGTCTCCTACATTTTTCAAAAGTTTTAGCAAAAAAATTGGACTTTGAACTCCTTTCTTAATGATCTGTGTGTGGTAGGTAATGAAGCCGGGTGAGAAGCCTTGGACAAAGCTGAGCTCGTTTTCTGTATGTTCGAGGAAAAGTCTCCTTAAGGCATGGAAATCCCAAGTGATTGTCTCTGTGAGAAGAGTGGTTAGTTACGCCTCTGTGGTTACAGATGGTGGAAGTCACACTGTAGCAGAAAGCAAGCTGTACTAAAAAGACAGAGGATGCCAACAAGTTTTTGAAAGGTTTTGGCATCCTCTGGTTTCCTAATAAAATTTGTGTTCTGCAAGCTTCTCAAGCTTCTTAAGTGTTGGCTTCCACCACCCGTAGCCTGAGGCACAGTTGCTGTTTTTATGAAGACATCGCTTGATATGCCAAGCCAATCACATTTATATTGCTGGCGTTCCTACGCTAGGCTGGTTTCCTCTCGCTTCCCTCAAATGAGTGGGTGGAAATCTCCGTGGCTGGAGTTCCACTTTAATAAAAATAGTCTTACCCATGTTACACAGTGTTAAAATGTATTTCTATATTTGCTCATTACTTATTTATAAAGCATTGAACAGTTTATTACCAGAAATAAAACTTGCCAGATTTTTATGTCTTTTTTTCAACTGGCAAAAATGGATATCTTTAATAATAGAAAAGAAAAAACATGTCATTAAAAGGAAACCAAAACCTTTGATAAACCAGCTAAGCATGTTTCCTGGTGGTTTTTATCCCTGGATATTAGAAAAATTACAACTGCAAATTTTAAAAACCTCTTCTTGAGATCTTTTTTTTTTCTTGCACACTATTTGTTTCACAAATTTAAAAATTAAGAATATATATATTTTTTTTGTACAAAGGGTTTAAAACGCCAGCAAATAGTAAACAATGGAAGTCCTTTGACTTTTTTAAATATGTTTATTTAGTTGTCCTGTTTTCTATTATTTTGTTCCCATCTTCTGGCCACCTCTGTACATTTGTTTGGTTTTTTTTTAAACAGAAAAGTTTTTATTAATCTCCAATGGGAGAGAAGTTTCAGTACATAGTATAATTATAAACATAAAAAAGAAGAAAAACAAAAACAAAACAAATGATATACATCGACGGAGATTACATCAAGATGTAAGATATAGAAGCCTAAATGTTATTTACATGTGTATCTTAGTACATAACATCAATAATACATTCTCTGTAGAAAAGGAGGTAGAGTTATCTTTATTCCTGTACATTTGTTTTTAAATTAAATTCAGCCAGAGAACCACAGGGGGAAAAGGGGGGATGTTGAGAGGAGTCATAAGACCCCCCAAACAAGAAACCATCCCTGAGCCCCAGTTGCATGTCAATCAAATGTCCAAACATAGATAGGGATTGACCTTACTATACATAGTAATTCTGTTTTTTTCAGCTTCCCACCTAATTAACCATTTAGGTAAAAGGCTAAGAAAAGTCAATAATAATACTAATTGCATGCTCATACTTTCACTATACTACACTACTAGATTTTTATCTGTATGTAAAATCATACTGTAGGTTACTCACACTGTGTTTAAATAAGTTCTGAAGACTGTACCATTGCTCATGAAATTTGTACCTCTGTCTTTTGATGTTTACATGGTCTATATTGCATACTGTAGATCGTGCACACCCCCTTTTAAATATAATTAATATTATCTATCTATCTATCTATCTATCTATCTATCTATCTATCTATCTATCTATCTATCTATATATATATATATATATATATATATATATATTCAGGGGCGTTGCTAGGTCTACAAAAGATCTGGGGCTAGAGCCCATAGCAGCGTAGTAAAGAAAGTCATACGCTTGGGCGGGCATACACATGTATATACAGTAATATGTGTGTGTATATCCCCAGAGAGCCCCCCACTTATATCAGGGTTCCCAGAGAGCCCCCCTTACATTAGGGTCCCCAGAGAGCCTCCCCCTTAAATCTGGGTCCCCAGAGAGCCTCCCTCTTAAATCAGGGTCCCCAGAGAGCCCCCCCCCACTTACATCAGGGTACCCAGAGAGCCTCCCCTTCCCTTGGAGAACCCTGCAGAGACTCGGGGCTATGGGCCCCAGATTCGGGGCTATAGCCCCAAAAGCCACCCCCCTAGCGACGCCACTGTATATATTAATTATACAAATGAAAATACAATACAAATGCAAATATAGATATATATAAATGGTTTTCCAAATTTTTTACAAATAAATATCTGAAAAGTGTGGTGAGAATTTGTATTCAGCCCCCCTTTACTCTGATACCCCTAAATAAAATCTAGCGGAACCAATTGCCTTCAGAATCCACGTAATTAGTAAATAAAGTCCACCGGTGTGTAATTTAAAGTGAATGTAAACCCAATGTCATCCTTTCTCAACTACCGCCATAGGGGCTATCTATAAGGATATACATGTCTCCTGCATGTATCTTTACCTGTCAAATGTCTCCCCTCTGTCTGTTATGAGACCCGAAAAAACTGCAGATTCTGTGGGCGGGGTCTGTTGTCTGGAGCTCGGTGGGTGGAGTCGTGATGTCAGTAGACTCCCCGCCCACCTCTACACTCCCCTTGTCAATATGCATTTTCTCCTGTGTATTTCTTACACTGAACTTCTGCTATGATCTCTAACATCCAGTGAAAAGACAGGAAAGTAACCACATGACTTCAGCATGCCAAATCATGCTGAGGTGTGGAACAGCCAATGCTTGCAGAGCTGCTGAAGAAAGGAGTGGGGGAGGGAATTCAAAAATAATGCATGTCTTAGGCTAGTGCACGAGATATGTAAATCACCTGTCACTCACAGCAAGGGGGAGGAGCTGACAAAGTTTTTCTCTGTTTGTCAAGATTTATCTCACTGAACTATAAAAGAGGATTGTTCAGAGCTGGATTAACTCTTTGTGGCAAGACTGGGCTCAAATGATAGGAAATCTTATACTCTACATTGTGACATCAAAAAAAAAAAAAAATTCGGGTTTACATTTAATTTAATCTCAGTATAAATACAGCTGTTCTGTGAAGCCCTCAGATGTTTGTTAGAGAACCTTAGTGAACAAACAACATCATGAAGGTCAAGGAAAACACCAGACAGGTCAGGGATAAAGTTGTGAAGAAGTTTAAAGCAAGGTTAGGTTATAAAAAAATATCCCAAGCTTTGAACATCTCACGGAGCTCTGTTCAATCCATCATCCGAAAATGGAAAGAGTATGGCACAACTGCAAACCTACCAAGACACGGCTGTCCACCTAAACTGACCGGCCTGGCAAGGAGAGCATTCATCAGAGAAGAGCCAAGAGGTCCATGGTAACTCCGGAGGAGCTGCAGAGATCCACAGCTCAGGTGGGAGAATCTGTCCACAGGACAACTATTAGTTGTGCTCTCCACAAATCTGGTCTTTATGGAAGAGTGACAAGAAGAAAGACATTGGTGAAAGAAATCCATAAGAAGTCCTGTTTGCTGTTTTTGAGAAGCAAGTGAAGGACAGCAAACATGTGGAAGAAGGTGCTCTGGTCAGGGAGACTGAATTTAACTTTTGTTGGCCTAAAAGCAACACGCTATGTGTTGCAGAAAAATAATACTGCACATCACTATAAACACACCATCCCCACCGTGAAACATGGTGGTGGCAGCATCATGTTGTGGGGATGCTTTTCTTTAGCAGAGAGTTGATGGGAAGAGGGATGGAGCCAAGTACAGGGCAATCTTAGAAGAAAACCTGTTAGAGTCAGCAAAAGACTTGAGACTGGGGCGGAGATTCACCTTCCAGCAGGACAACGACCCGAAACATACAGCCAGAGCTACCATGGAATGGTTTAGATCAAAGCATATTCATGTGTTAGAATGGCCCAGTCACAGTCCAGACCTAAATCCAATTGAGAATCTGTGGCAAGACTTGAAAATTGCTGTTCACAGACGCCCTCCATCAAATCTGACAGAGCTTTAGCTATTTTGCAAAGAAGAATGGGAAAAAATGTCCCTCTCTAGATGTGCAAAACCGGTAGAGACATCCCCAAAAAGACTTGCAGCTGTAATTGCAGTGAAAGGCGGTTCTATAAAGTATTGACTAAGGTGGGCTGAATTCAAATGCACGCCACACTATTGACATATTTATTTGTAAAATATGTTGAAAACCATTTATCATTTTCCTTCCACAATTATGTGCCACTTTGTGTTGGACTACCACATAAAATCCCAATAAAATACAATGCGTTTTTGGTTGTAACATGACAAAATGTGGAAAATTTCCAGGGGTATGAATACTTTTTCAAGGTATGTGTATAAATAAATATATATATATATATATATATATATATATATGCAGTACCTCACAACAGTGAGTACACCCCTCAAATTTTTGTAAATATTTTCTTCTATCTTTTCATGTGACAACACTGAAGAAATGACACTTTGCTACAATGTAAAGTAGTGAGTGTACAGCTTGTACACTCACAAATTGGCGAGGCCTGTTCTGAGTGGAACCTGTCCTGTTAAATCGCTGTATGGTCTTGGCCACCGTGCTGCAGCTCAGTTTCAGGGTCTTGGCAATCTTCTTATAGCCTGGGCCATCTTTATGTAGAGCAACAATTCTTTTTTTCAGATCCTCAGAGAGTTCTTTGCCATGAGGTGCCATGTTGAACTTCCAGTGACCAGTATGAGAGAGTGAGAGCGATAACACCAAATTTAACACACCTGCTCCCCATTCACACCTGAGACCTTGTAACACTAACGAATCACATGACACCGGGGAGGGAAAATGGCTAATTGGGCCCAATTCGGACATTTTCACTTAGGGGTGTACTCACTTTTGTTGCCAGCGGTTTAGACATTAATGGCTGTGTGTTGAGTTATTTTGAGGGGACAGCAAATTGACACTGTTATACAAGCTGTACACTCACTACTTTATATTGTAGCAAAGTGTCATTTCTCAGTGTTGTCACATGAAAAGATAGAATAAAATATTTACAAAAATGTGGGGGGTGTACTCACTTTTGTGAGATACTCTATATCAGGTTCCCCCATCAGAGTGCCTCATTACACCAGGTGTTTCCCCTACAGAGTGCCCCTTTACATCAAGGGTGCCCACCAGAACCCCCCATAGATCAGGTTCTCCCATTGGAGTATCCTTATAGGTCAGTTGTGACCCATCATAATGTATGGTAGAGCCTGTAAAACTGAAGGGGGGGGGGGGAGATCAGAGGGATTTAACTGCAAAAAGGAAATAATCTTTAAAGCCAGAAGAATATTGGACTTAGCCTAGTCACTTAGGTGTAGCACCGCGACCTCAGCAGTCATTCGAAAGTAGAATTCCCGAAAAAATGGACCCAATGCCAACGACGGTACTAACATCAGGAGCTGCGAACCTTGAATCCAGCCGGCAGCCGCTCTCTAATCCTCTTTACAACTAAAAGCATCCCATGCATTTTGTTCTCTCTTAATTGATTACCTAAGCTGGTCTCCTTTGATTAAATGCCAGGAAGCGTTTGGCAGACCCGGGTGGCATTTAAAATAAAATAAAAAAATCTTCCTACTGAAATAAATGAGAGGCCAAGACCCACTTGGCTCCGTCACTCTCCTTTTAATTTGTTCTACAGCCGACGCACTTGAACATTTTTAATGAGCACAAAAGTGAGAGTTCAGGTAGAGCCGCACTGATCAAAAATAAAAAAGATTTAAAAAAATTAGGCCCTCGGAGATAACCGTCGCTTTTCCCCCTTCGAGACACATGCCATTTTTCTCCGAGGCGCGCGCAATTATTCTCCGAGACGCACGCCATTATTCTCCGAGATGCGCGGCATTCATTCTTTTTTTGGAGTCTGAAGAAACGTCAGAAGGAGAGGAGACGGATTCTTATCAAGCCGCCATCGCTGTGGGGTCTCTCGGAGGCAGACTGCGCTGTCGCGTAACTCACAGGCGGCTCGCCTCGGGGTCATTGCTTCAATCAGACTGCAATTTAAACCCTGTGATTGAGCCGGAGAGGAAGGATCGTAGATGGAGGCAGCTTTACAGAGTATTCTATTTTTTTGTACACGAGCCCGCCGCGCTGCACGTTAAAGTATAACTAAAGGCAAAACTTTTTTGGGGGTTTTGGAAAGAGTGGAGAGGGATTAGAACACCCGACAGCTTTTATTTGCTGTCTGTGCCCCCCCCCCCCCCCGCGTTGGGGAGATTCCCCCTCTCTATTTGTCCTGTTTACCATTATCATTGAAAGTGAAAGTAAAAGAAGATCCCAAATTTTGGGTTGTCCCCAGAAAAGGAACAGAGGGGGTATCTTCCAATGGGGACACTAGTTCTGGTGACCAAGAAATTCATTTAATTAGCAGGGATATTCTCTCACTTCATGTTTTGGCAATGGGACAGGAAGTGAAGGGAAATCTCCGCAATAGCGAAAAAAATAATTCTGACAGGTTATAACCCTCCTTTAACGGTTTCTGGATAACATTTGGCACTGAAGGTAGCTGTAGATGTCAGCCCAATCCTGCTGGAGGCAGCACAGGGAGAAAAAAACAGTCAACTGAGTGCGATGGCGATTTTTCACCAAGTCGGTTGACGCGGCAAAACACTTCCTTCCCCTCTCTATGGGCACAAAATTGTACAATTAGCTGATGTAGACTTTCATGTTTGTAGGCCCTAAAGCATAACTAAAGTTCAGGGCCTGTGCTAGAATATTTTGCGCCCTAGGACCAAAGACCTAGGACCACCTACTTGCACCCCCCACCACCCCAAAAAAATAAGGGCTCCAAATGCAGCCTGTAAAGGATTGCTTTCTCCCCTCCTTGCCATTGTTGGCTCCGTGTGCAGACTGACTGGGGAGCTGGGAGGAAGTGAAGTTGCATGCAGCATGGCTTGCACGGCACCTCATTGGCTGGATACCTCTTCTTCATGGATTGGCTGAAGTTTGCAGTAGATGGCCTCGTCTCCAGCTAACGCCATCCAATCCTGCAGCAGTATGAGGAATGTTGAAGCAGTGTGTGGGGAACAGAGCAGCCATCAGAAATTTTGGGGCCACTTACACAGCCTTAGGCCTGGACCCCTGGGCCTGACCCCTTTTCACCCCATTCATTAGGGTCCCCAAAGTATCCCTCTTACATCAGGGTCCCAAGAGTCCCCTCTCATTAAATCAGGGTCCGCAGAGTCCCACCCCCTTTTACATCAGAGTCCCCAGAGTTCACCCTTAGAACAGAGACCTCACTTCCCTTACATTAGAATCCCAAAGCCCTCCCTTACAACAGGGTCCCCATAGCTCCCCCTTATATCAGGGTCCCAAGAGTCCCCTCTCATTAAATCAGGGTCTGCAGAGTCCCCCCCCCCCTTACATCAGAGTCCCCAGAGTTCACCCATAGAACAGAGACCTCACTTCCCTTACATTAGAATCCCAAAGCCCTCCCTTACATCAGGGTCCCCATAGCTCTCCCTTACATCAGGGTCCCAAAAGTCCCATCTCATTAAATCAGGGTCCTCAGAGTTACCCCCCCCCCTTACATCAGAGTCCCCAGAGTTCACCCTTACAACAGAGACCTCACTTTCATTAGGATCTCCAAAGTCTTCACTTACATTAGAATCCCAAAGCCCTCCCTTACATCAGGGTCCCCATAGCTCCCCCTTACATCAGGGTCTGAAGAGTCCCCTCTCATTAAATCAGGGTCCTCAGAGTTACCCCCCCCCCCCTTACATCAGAGTCCCCAGAGTTCACCTTTACAACAGAGACCTCACTTTCATTAGGATCTCCAAAGTCTTTGCTTACATTAGAATCCCAAAGCCCTCCCTTACATCAGGGTCCCCATAGCCCCCCATACACCAGGGTCCCCAGAGTCCCCCCTCATTAAATCAGGGTCCTCAGAGTTACCCCCCCCCTTACATCAGAGTCCCCAGAGTTCACCTTTACAACAGAGACCTCATTTTCATTAAGATCTTCAAAGTCTTACATTAGAATCCCAAAGCCCTCACTTACATCAGGGTCCCCATAGCTCCCCCTTTCATCAGGGTCCCCAGAGTCCCCCTGCTGCGCCCTAGGCAGCAGTGCGCCCTAGGCAGCTGCCTAGTTTGCCTAGCGGTAGCACCGGCCCTGTTAAAGTTCCACTGTAAGGCCTCATGCGTTTGCCCAGCTCTCCTGAATGCATTTCGCCTGGCAAAAGAAAAGTAGCATCAAAAACGCTCCTAAAGCCACATTATGTAAGCGCATTTAGGCGCGGTTTAGACGCGTTTAGATACGTCAAGCGCTTGGGTGTTATTTCATGTCATTAGCCAGATAAATTATTTATTATGGCCATTGAAATGACTTTAACGTGGTTTTCAACCTCAGACATGAAATATGAACAAAGCATATTCCTCTAGAGCAGGGATATGCAATTAGCAGACCTCCAGTTGTTGCAGAACTACAAGCCCCATTAAGGCAAAGCAAGACCGACAACCACAAGCATGAGACCCGCAGACAGAGGCATGACGGGACTTGTAGTTTTGCAACAGCTGGAGGTCCACTAATTGAATATCCCTGCTCTATAGTGTGTAATTGTCTCAATCCAGAACACATAGGGGTTGATTTACTAACGGCAAATAGAGTGTGCACTTTGCAAGAGCAGTTGCTCCAGAGCTTATTAAATGAGCAGGAGCTCTGCTGACTTCCATCATCCAATCACGTACAAGAAAAAAAATGCTGTTTTTCTTATTTTCCTTGCACATGATTGGGTATTGATGGTACTTGATGGACTTGTGTCTTTTTTCAACCTCACCTACTATAATATGTAACTATACTATATAAGTCTTTGAAAAGTGAAACTTTACCTCATTTACTAAGCTCTGGAGCAACTGCACTTTGCAAAGTGCACAGTCTGTTTGCACTGGGTAAATCAAATCCTACGTGTCAAGAGAAAAATGGTGTCGGGGAGGGAGCTCCAACATGCAGCCTGTGATTGACAGCCTCAGCTCTTTTCCATCCAATCAGCTCTCCCCTCTAATCTCTACAGAGTGTACATTCAGCACTCTGACAGCTCAGACAAACTTTATAAATTCTGGACTTTGAACGGATGTAGAAAAGAAAAGACAAACAGGTACAATTTATGTAGGGAGATTTGTTTAATCCCTGTGTATCATCTGAGGCCAGTCACCTCTCTGGGTATATGTGAAGGTTTACAACCACTTTAACCCTCAAACGCTATACATGCCTAGCATTAATGTGTGTTTACGGGCATTTAGGAGCATCAAGCGTTTCTCTTCTGCCAAACCGCTGCTGCTCCTAAGTAGTGGGTTGTTTTTCTGCCTCTAAATGCCTGTAAACGCCTATGAGTGCATGGACACATAGGGTAACATTGAGGGGCGTTTGGAGGCAGGCAAAAAAAAAAAGTCAAACGCTCCTAAAAGTGGCATTTTTTCCACCCAGTGTGCATGAGGCCTAAGAAACAGAGGGGGCAGGCAGGCAGGCTTTCACTGCAGAAGAGACATGCAATAGAGATCTATGACTAAGCCTTGGTGGTGAAACGCGTCAGTGTGGGGTGGTTGGTGGTGTAGAGCTGGCTGAGGCCACCTAACATTTCACACAGGTCAGGTGACCAGCATCCCGGATGAATAATTCAATCTATTGCCTTGCCCTGCCCTGCCCGGCAACACACAACCTTATATGAAAATTGGTCACAAATAATAATTTAATAATTTGTAGTTTTCAATAGAGGTCAATTGTTCTTTGCAATGAAGCTACACTCTATTGTCAAAAGTATTGGGACGCCTGCCTTTACACACACATGAACTTTAATGGCGTCCCAGTCTTGGTCCGTAGGGTTCAATATTGAGTTGGCCCACCCTTTGCAGCTATAACAGCTTCAACTCTTCTGGGAAGGCCGTCCACAAGGTTTAGGAGTGTGTCTATGGGAATGTTTGACCATTCTTCCATAATAGCATTTGTGTAGGGGGGATTATGGTGGGGGGTTTTTTTTTCAGGGGTTGGGCTTGGCCCCTTAGTTCCAGTGAAGGGAACTCTTAAGGCGTCAGCCTACCAAGACATTTTGGACAATTTCATGCTCCCAACTTTGTGGGAACAGTTTGGGGATGGCCCCTTCCTGTTCCAGCATGACTGCGCACCAGTGTACAAAGCAAGGTCCATAAAGACATGGATGAGGGAGTTTGGGGTGGAGGAACTTGATTGGCCTGCAGAGAGTCCTGACCTCAACCCGACAGAACACCTTTTGGATGAATTATTACAGAGACTGCGAGCCAGGCCTTCTCATCCAAAATCAGTGCCTGACCTCACAAATGTGCTTCTGAAAGAATGGTCAAACATTCCCATAGACACACTCCTAAACCTTGTGGATGGCCTTCCCAGAAGAGTTGAAGCTCTTATAGCTGCAAAGGGCGGGCCAACTCAATATTGAACCCTACTGACTAAGACTGGGATGCCATTAACCTCCCTGGCGGTATGATTATTTCTGATTTTAGGTGCTGAAAGCGGTACAATTATTTTGCACAGAAATTTGGCGTTTTATATTGTAGGCCTGTAATTCTTAGGAATAGTTCACTTAAATCTGTCCAAACAAGAGTCTAGTAGACATCCCGGGTATGATAAAGTTTGAAAAACGAAATAAAAAATTATAATATAATAAATAACTATAAATAATTATAACAAATAATAATATAATAATAATAAAAATTATATAATAATGTAATCAAATCAAAAACACTGAAATTTGCTCAGTTGCAGAATTGTCGCTGTCGTTACTTTTAGTGTTTGATGACGGATTTCCCCACTAATCACTATAGATCAATTCTGCGAGTGATTCTAATTTATTATCGCTTTTTTCTAGCTGGTCTAAAAGCACTTTTGATGTAAAGAGACAGTTTTGGTTGCTATGGACAACCTCCAGTTTCCTGGCGGAAAGAACAGTTTTATATATATAAAACTGCATGCAGGACACTGGGCAGACCACTAGGGACCACGGGGGATGTGTAGTTATTTGATACAGTACTGTAATCTGTAAGATTGCAGTATGCTGTATCTATACTATGTGTTTCACTTTTGAATTTACCGCCGAACTCCGTCCCCGTGCGTCGCAACGCTCGCAGGGAACGGAGCTCGGCACTGTGAATCGAGCGAGACACGGCGGCTCGCCGATCACAGCGGGGAGACATCGCAGGATCCAGGGGACAAGGTAAGTATGCTCTTCCTGGATCCTGCGATGCAAGCCCGAGTCTGGCTCGGGGATACCGCTTTTGGTATGAAAAATCCAACCCGAGCCAGACTCGGGAATACCGCCAGGGGGGTTAAAGTTCATGTGCGTGTAAAGGCAGACGTCCCAATACTTTTGACAATATAGTGTATATACCTGCTTTGCTATTTTTTATACTTGATTGCAGCTCCTACCCGAGGTTTCTATTACAGGAATTACTGTTTTCCTTTAAGGCTCCATAAACACCTCGCAGGGGGCGACAGAGTGCGCGCTTTGTTGCGCGTTTCTGCGTATTCCCGTGTGTGTCACATTCAGGGTAGTCTATTAATTTCTTTTTTTTTTTTTATATTCTTTATTTTATATTTCAAAAAACAAGAAGTACATTTTTTATACATATCAACAAATAAACAAATAACATTATTGCTGTTTGCGTATCACAGAGTACAGTTTAACATTTTATAGTTCAGTTTTCTTTACATATATACGACTTATTGTCAACCACAGCAGAACCAAAAGTAACACAGCGTATACAGAGAAAAAAAAAAAGAGAAGAACACAACCCACACGCAGATTCATCCCCTGTTTCTAGTATATCCATTCTACATACACGCATGTGCGCATTTGTCCGTATACGCACCTTATGCGCGCACCCACATACCTGCATATGTATATAGTTTCCCCGTCCTCCCCCCCCAGCATTTCATAAATGCTATTTACCAGGGAGAGAAGAGAAGGGAGGAAAAAAAACAAAAAAAAAACAAACTAATGCCGCGAACACACGGTTGGACTTTTCGACTACAAAAGTCCGACGGACGCCGACGGACTAAAGCTGGCTGACAATCCAATCGTGTGTGGGCTTCCCCGGACTTTCAGCTGACTTTTCCAGCCACAAATCTGACGGACTTTAGATTTGGAACAGGCTTCAAATCTTTACGTCGTAACTCCGCCGGACCCAGAAATCCGCTCGTCTGTGTGCTAGTCCGACGGACAAAAACCCACGTTAGGGCAGCTATTGGCTACTGGCTATCAACTTCCTTATTTTAGTCCGGTGTACGTCATCATGTACGAATCCGTCGGACTTTTGTGTGATCGTATGTAGGCAAGTCAGTTCGTAAGAAAGTCTGCCGCAAGTCCGCCAAAAGTCCGCCAAAAGTCAGACAAAAGTCAGTCGAAAGTCTGTCGGACAGGCTGTCGGAATTTTGTAGCCGAAAAGTCCGACTGTGTGTACGCGGCATAAGTCTATTAATTTCAATAGGCTGCCCCAGGCCTGAGAAATGCACAAAATAAGTGCCTGACCCATTTTAAAAAAATCACACCGAACCAAAACGCATGTTACTGAGGTTACATAGTTACATAGTAGGTGAGTTCGAAAAAAAAGACACAAGTCCATCAAGTCCAACCTATGATGTGTCATACAAGATGTATGGGGGGAATAAATTGCACTGTCGCCTGTCTGCAAAAGGGTGGCACCTTTTTTGTGCGTTCGCAGGAAAGAACGCCATTTTGAGTCAAGTTCGCTCTCAACTAATATATATATATTTTTTTTTCCAATGTATAGCAATTTGAATCACAACTCTTACACCCCCCAGGGACCCATCTATCCTAGGGACCCTGGGGGGGGGGGGTGGCAGAAAGATAGAAATCTGTAAGGAAACCTTGCCATTAGAGTCTCCAGGAGATCCAGTAATCCCATGGTGCCTCCTCCCAAAAGTGAAATTAAATGATATACAGCGGAGACAAGCACCAAAGCGCCGGCGGCAAGCGCAAAGCACAACAGTCGGGGTTAGGAAAGGAAACATAGATCAGTAATAAAACTGGAGCAGTGAAAAGGCAAACCATATTTATTTATTAGCTCTGGATTTTAAATCCTTCACGATAGGGGAGCACTTTAGAAGACGACATAATGGGAATGAAATGATCCTTTTGCCAATTTATCTAGCGTTACGGGCCAATTTACAGCAGCAGTCTGCATCTTGGAGGAGAGACTGACGAGCACAATACGAGCCACGGAAAAATATTTCCGCCAATTTTTTTCTTCTTTTTTTTTTTTTTTTTTTTAAGGCCAGACGCCTCTCCAGCTGTTTACTAAAAGAATGGAACTGGTTGGGGGCTGTGCGATCTCTAATTCCTCATTTATATTTCATGGACGGCTCTTGTAAATAATATATCTGTGGGCTTTTAAGCTGTTAGAGCTCCTAATTTGGAGTTGCCGGAGACAAATGAGATGGAAAATCCTTACAACGGCCAATTATCCATGATTTATATAGGTGCCGTACCTCCAGCGCTGGGCTGGCGTCTTTTCCTCAAAGCAGTTACACCGACAGACTTCGAGCTCACACTCACTCAACGCTGTGTCTGCATCACTACAGCCCACCCATTGAAGGGATGACCCAACTCAAAAAGAACCAACCCAATTTCTACTTACTGAAGATTGGTGAAAGATGGGTTTTGACTGGTTGCTGTTTATTGACCCTTACGAAAATCTCCCTGCAGACCGCCAGTGTGTTCATTCCATTTAGCGTAACATCATAAGCAATCTAAATCCATACAAAGTGTCGTAGGTAATAGCTTAGAAGATGGAGAAAAATTGGCGTTTCCTATAACAACCAGTCAATTGAAAGATCAACTAACCAAAAATCTTTTTTTTGCAGGCTTGTAAAGAGTAGGGATGGTTTAGAACAGGGGTGGTTATCAACCAGCCCCTGCAATTATAAGGTCCTGCATACATGGAAGGCAACTGACCACCTGTGATGGAGCTACATTCCTTCCATTCAACACCAACGATGGGGCTACATTCCTCCTACTGACCACTGATGATGGTACTACTTTCCTCCTACTGACCACTGATGATGGTACTACTTTCCTCCTACTGACCACTAATCATGGGGCTATATTTCTTTTACAGACCACCAGTCTTGGGCTACATTCTTCCTACTGACCAACAATGATAGGAATACTTTCATTCCAGTAACCACCAATGATGGGGCTACATTTTCCCTACTGACCACTAATGATTAGGCTACATTCCTTCCACTGACCATCAACGATGGGGCTACATTCCTCTTACTGACCCACTAATGATGGGGCTACATTCCTTCCACTGCCCACCAACAAGGGGGCTAAATTTCCTTTACCAACCTTTATTGATAGAGCTACATTCCTTCCACTGACAACCAGTAATGGGCTTCATGCCTACTACTGACCACTAATGATATGGCTCCTTTCTTCCATTGACCACCAATGATGGGGCTACATTTCTCCTACTGACCACTAGTGATAGAGCTACATTCCTTCCACTGACCACCAGTAATAGGCTTCATTCCTCCTACTGACCACTAATGATAGGGCTCCTTTCTTTCGTTGACCACTAATGATGGGGCTACATTTCTCCTACTGACCACTAATGAAAGGGCTACATTCCTTCCACTGACCAGTAATGATGGGGCTACATTGTTTCCGCTGACCGCTAATGGTGGGGCTACATTTCTCCCACTGACCACTAAATGATGGGGCTACATTCCTCCTACTGACAACTAATTATGGGGGCTACATTCCTCCAACTGACCACTAATAATGGAGCTACATTGTTTCCGCTGACCGCTAATGATGGGGCTACATTCCTCCCACTGAACACTAACGATGGGGCTACACTCCTACTGACAACTAATGATGGGGCTACACTCCTACTGACCACTAATGTTGGGGCTACATTGCTTCCACTGACCAATAATGATGGGGCTACATTGTTTCCACTGACCACTAATGATGGGGATACATTCCTCCCACTGACCACTAATGATGGGGCTACATTCCTCCCACTGACCATTAACGATGGGGCTTCACTCCTCCCACTGACAACTAATGATGGGGCTACATTGTTTCCACTGACCACTAATGATGGGGCTACATTGTTTCCACTGACCACTAATGATGGGATATATTCCTCCCACTGACCACTAACGATGGGGCTACACTCCTCTCACTGACAACTAATGATGGGGCTACATTGTTACCACTGACCACTAATGATGGGGCTACATTCCACCCACTGACCACTAATGATGGGGCTACATTGTTACCACTGACCACTAACGATGGGGCTACACTCCTCCCACTGACAACTAATGATGGGGCTACATTCCTCCCACTGACCACTAACGATGGGGCTACACTCCTCCCACTGACAACTAATGATAGGGCTACATTGTTACCACTGACCACTAATGATGGGGCTACATTCCACCCACTGACCACTAATGATGGGGCAACCCTCCTCCCACTGACAACTAATGATGGGGCTACATTGTTTCCACTGACCACTAATGATGGGGATACATTCCACCCACTGACCACTAATGATGGGGATACGTTCCTTCCACTGACCATTAACGATGAGGCTACACTCCTCCCACTGACAACTAATGATGGGGCTACATTGTTTCCACTGACCACTAATGATGGGGATATATTTCTCCCACTGACCACTAATGATGGGGCTACATTCCTCCCACTGACCACTAACGATGGGGCTACACTCCTCCCACTGACAACTAATGATGGGGCTACATTGTTACCACTGACCACTAATGATGGGGCTACATTCCACCCACTGACCACTAATGATGGGGCTACCCTCCTCCCACTGACAACTAATGATGGGGCTACATTGTTTCCACTGACCACTAATGATGGGGATACATTCCTCCCACTGACCACTAATGATGGGGCTACATTCCTCCCACTGACCATTAACGATGGGGCTTCACTCCTCCCACTGACAACTAATGATGGGGCTACATTGTTTCCACTGACCACTAATGATGGGGATACATTCCTCCCACTGACCACTAATGATGGGGATACGTTCCTTCCACTGATTACTAATTAAGGGGTAAATTCTGTTCGCTGACCACCAAGGATGAGCAGTATACTTTGACCAATGAACACCAACGACAGCAATGGCACCATTAAACCTACTGACCACTAATATTACTCCTAATGGGGCATTTATTACTCCCAGTGACCACTGATGTCAGGGCATGTAATACTCTCTCTCATGCCTAGACATTTTTTACTCCTACTGACTTACCAACACAAGGGCATTACTCCTATTGACTACCGACCTTGGGTTATTTTTTTTTTAGTCCCACTGACACCAGGGCATTTATCACTCCCACTGACCATTGACAGGGGGCATTTTTTACTTACTGATCAGAGTCCTTTGTACAAACATTATGATGGATGGTAAAGCGGCTCTTTTTTTGAAAAGTTTGGAGGCCCCTTCTCTAGAAGTTCTGTCATTTGTTTATTCCCGTCTGTTGTGCCCAGTCTCATTATTTTCTGCAAAATTGCTCATTTTCAATTCAACTGAATATGTGTATGCCGACATTTGTCACCTGTGAAGAATCATACAATTCACAAATTATGTTTGCCAGGAATCCTGATCTGTGTCAGTCTCTGCGGATCAATCTAATCCACATTTCCAGGACAGAGAACTTCAGATTCCTAAAAAAAAGATCTGGAGCCTTCCGAGGCCTCCAAATCATTTGATTTGCTCTACTTTTACAGACTAAAAATTCATATCCAATTATATAAATCAACACCTTTAAGCTGAACACTGACAGGAGATACAGTAACGTTTTGCTTTCCAATGTGCTGAGTATCATTAACCACTTGCCTCCCGGGCACTTACACCCCCTTCCTGCCCAGGCCACTTTTCAGTTTTTAGCGCTGTCGCACTTTGAATGACAATTGCGCGGTCATGCTACACATGAAACATTTTTTTTTCACTTTCTTCACACAAATAGAGCTTTCTTTTGGTGGTATTTAATCACTGCTGGGTTTTTTATTTTTTACAAAAAAAAAAAAAAAAAGGTCCAAAAATTTTGAAAAAAGAAAGTTTTTTACTTTTTTTCTGTCAGTTAATTTTGTAACCAAATAATTTTTTGCGTTCACTGATGTGCCCTGATGAGGTGGCACTGATGAGCACTGATAGGCTGAACTGGTGGGCATTGATGAGGTGGCACTTATGGGCACTGATGAGGCGGCACTCATGGGCACTCATGAGGTGGCACTGATGAGGAGGCACTAATATGCTGCACTTTTGGGCACTGATATGTGGCACTGATGAGCACTGATAGGCGGCACTGATGGGCACTGTTGGGTGGCACTGATGGGCACTGACAGGCGGCACTGGTGGGCACTGATAGGCGGCACTGGTGGGCATGGATAGGCAGCACGGATAGGCGGTATAGATGGGCACTGATGGGCATTGATGGGTGGCACCGATGGGCAACACCGATGGGAATAGTCTGACAGCAGTGATGGGCATTGATGGGCAGCACTGATAGGCAGCACTGATTGCCAGAACTGATTGGCATCGCCAGTGGGCACTGATTGGTGGCACTTGTGGGCAGTGGTGGGGACTGATTGCTGCCACTGGTGGGCACTGTATGCTGGCATTGGTGGGCAATGGTGGGCACTGTTTTGTGGCACTGTATTTATTTATTGTAATCAGGGCACTGATGATCAGTGCCCTGATTACATCCCTAGATGTCCCCCTGTGAGGAGATGCCGCTGATCGGCTCTCCTCTCCTCACACTCTGTCAATGGGAGGCGAGGAGAGCTGATTACCGGCATCTTCTTGTTTACATGTGACCAGCGTTGATTGGACACAGCCGATCACATGGTTAAAGAGCCGCGGACGCGGCTCTTTACAGAGATCAGGGTCGCGCCGTTTCCTAGCAGCACGGCACGGCTGCGATCGCCGCACTGCGCGCCCCAGTGGGCGCACGAGAGCGGCCGTTCTGGGCAGCCGTCATATGATGGTTGCCCTCAAAGTGCTAGTTGTATCTGTAAGACTAGATATAGGACTAGATGTTCAGAACACCCCACCTCCCCTTACATTGGATGTCAAGAGCCCTGCCCACCATCAGAAGTCAAGGGTCCCCCACCCTCCCTTATATCACAATGCACCCCCCTTACCCTGTGCTGGGGAGGAGCTAGGGAGTACAAAGTGCAGGGTCTGGAGCAGAACCAGAAGAGGGCTGGAGTCAGTCTGCTTAATGCTAAGACCAGGGGAGGTCAAGATATTCCTCTATGGCACAAAGAAGCGCAAAACCTGGTGGAGGAGTTCTGTTCTCCTCTATGCTGCTGACTGCTGAGACAAGGTGAGGGCAGAGATGAGGGGGTGCTGCAGCTGCAAGTAAGGTGTGAAGGCCACATGAAATGGTTTGGAGGTCCAGATTCGGACTTGTGTTTGACAAATGTGGTGTAGAACATGCCTCTTGATAAAGGTCATAAGTTTAAGTTGTTGCAGGAAAGCAGCAAGTATATAGCTATTTATCTTGGTGGTTTTTGAAGTCCTCTGGATTCCAGGTGACCCTATACCCAGGGCCAGCTTTAACGTGGGGCAAAAGGGGCAGCTGCCCTAGGCCCAATCAGTGTTGTGGGACCCAAAGCAGCTGCCCATTGAGCCCGCACTGATAAGTGGATTTGGCTATCACTCTGGAGATGAGGGGGGAATTGATTAGTGGGGGCGCTGGTGATTGCTTGAGTGTTATGTCTGCAGCCTGAGTGGTGATTGGCCAGATCGGTAAGGTAAACCTTGTCTGGAGGAAGCGAATGTCAGTCCTGGGCACAGTCACACTGACTTCTCTCCCTCACCATGTGCGACAAGCTGCAGACCATCTGCCCGCTGAAGAACGTCTTCTGGACACTCAAGGTGGGCCGCTGGTGGGGGGGCGGTGCAGGGGTCTGTGGAGGGAGAGGGTCCTGTGTTGTGATGGGGGTAGTATGGGGGAGGGGTCCTGTGTAATAATAGGTATAGTTTGGGGGGGAAGGTCCTGTGTGATGGTGGCGGTAGTATCGAGCGGGGTCCTTTTTGCAATGGGGATAGTATTATGGTGGGGGTCCCATGTAATGATGGGTGTAGTATGAGGGAGGGGGGTCCCATGTAATGATGGGGGTAGTATGGGGGAGGGGGTCCCATGTAATGATGGAGGTAGTATGGGTAGGGGGTCCTGTGTAATGATGGAGGTAGTATGGGGGAGGGGGTTCTGTGTAATAATGGGGGTAGTATGGTGGAGGGGGTCCCATGTAATGATGGCGGTAGTATGGTGGAAGGGGACCCATGTAATGATGGAGGTAGTATGGGGGAAGGGGTCCTGTGTAAAAATAGAGGTAGTATGTGGGAGGGGGTCCCATGTAATGATGGAGGTAGTATGGGGGAGGGGGTCCTGTGTAATGATGGGGGTAGTATAGGGAGGGGGTCCTGTGTAATGATGGCGGTAGTATGGTGGAGGGGGTCCCATATAATGATGGAGGTAGTATGGGGGAAGGGGGTCCTGTGTAATGATGGGCGTAGTATGGGTAGGGGGTCCTGTGTAATGATGGCAGTAGTATGGTGGAGGCGGTCCCATGTAATGATGGAGGTGGTATGGGGGAAGGGGGTCCTGTGTAATGATGGGGGTAGTATAGGGAGGGGGTCCTGTGTAATGATGGCGGTAGTATGGTGGAGGGGGTCCCATGTAATGATGGAGGTAGTATGGGGGTAGGGGGTCCTGTGTAATGATGGGGGTAGTATGGTGGAGGGGGTCCCATGTAATGATTGGGGTAGTATGGTGGAGGGGGTCCCATGTAATGATGGAGGTAGTATGGGTAGGGGGTCCTGTGTAATGATGGAGGTAGTATGGGGGAGGGGGTTCTGTGTAATGATGGAGGTAGTATGGGTAGGGGGTCCTGTGTAATGATGGAGGTAGTATGGGGGAGGGGGTCCTGTGTAATGATGGGGGTAGTATGGTGGAGGGGGTCCCATGTAATGATGGCGGTAGTATGGTGGAGGGGGACCCATGTAATGATGGAGGTAGTATGGGGGAGGGGGTTCTGTGTAATGATGGAGGTAGTATGGGTAGGGGGTCCTGTGTAATGATGGAGGTAGTATGGGGGAGGGGGTCCTGTGTAATGATGGGGGTAGTATGGTGGAGGGGGTCCCATGTAATGATAGCGGTAGTATGGTGGAGGGGGACCCATGTAATGATGGAGGTAGTATGGGGGAAGGGGTCCTGTGTAAAAATAGAGGTAGTATGTGGGAGGGGGGCCCATGTAATGATGGAGGTAGTATGGGGGAGGGAGTCCTGTGTAATGATGGGGGTAGTATAGGGAGGGGGTCCTGTGTAATGATGGCGGTAGTATGGGTAGGGGGTCCTGTGTAATGATGGGGGTAGTATGGTGGAGGGGGTCCCATGTAATGATGGAGGTAGTATGGGTAGGGGGTCCTGTGTAATGATGGAGGTAGTATGGGGGAGGGGGTTCTGTGTAATGATGGGGGTAGTATGGTGGAGGGGGTCCCATGTAATGATGGCGGTAGTATGGTGGAGGGGGACCCATGTAATGATGGAGGTAGTATGGGGGAAGGGGTCCTGTGTAAAAATAGAGGTAGTATGTGGGAGGGGGTCCCATGTAATGATGGAGGTAGTATGGGGGAGGGGGTCCTGTGTAATGATTGGGGTAGTATGGGGAGGGGGTCCTATGTAATGATTGGGGTAGTATGGGGGAGGGGGTCCTGTGTAAACATGGAGGAAGTATGTGGGAGGGGGTCCTGTGTAATGATGGGGGTAGTATGGTGGAGGGGGTCCCATGTAATGATGGCGGTAGTATGGTGGAGGGGGTCCCATGTAATGATGGAGGTAGTATGGGGGAGGGGGTCCTGTGTAATGATGGGGGTAGTATGGGGGAGGGGGTCCTGTGTAATGATGAGGGTAGTATGGGGAGGGGGTCCCATGTAATGATGGCGGTAGTATGGTGGAGGGGGTCCCATGTAATGATGGAGGTAGTATGGGGGAGGGGGTCCTGTGTAATGATGGGGGTAGTATGGGGGAGGGGGTCCTGTGTAATGATGAGGGTAGTATGGGGAGGGGGTACCATGTAATGATGGAGGTAGTATGGAGGAGGGGGTCCTGTGTAATGATGGGGGTAGTATGGGGGAGGGGGTCCTGTGTAATGATGGCGGTAGTATGGTGGAGGGGGTCCCATGTAATGATGGGGGTAGTATGGGGGAGGGGGTCCTGTGTAATGATGGCGGTAGTATGGTGGAGGGGGTCCCATGTAATGATGGAGGTAGTATGGGGGAGGGGGTCCTGTGTAATGATGGGGGTAGTATGGGGAGGGGTTCCCATGTAATGATGGAGGTAGTATGGAGGAGGGGGTCCTGTGTAGTGATGGGGGTAGTATGGGGAGGGGGTCCTGTGTAAAACTGGAGGTAGTATGTGGGAGGGGGTCCTGTGTAATGATGGGGCCCAAGAAAATGTTTGCCAAGGTCCAATAAAATATTAAAGATGACCCCGCCTATACCTGTTGCAATATATAGATGCTAGTAGACATTAAAGGGCTTCTCTATCTCTATATAATTCCAAAATTGGAACCCCTTTTGCTTGGGAGCTGGCGTTGGCGCTGGCCTGCTGTGCCCAGCCCACCTCTAGACCTAGTTGATCAGCCTCACTGCCCCAACCCTCCAACGGCCTTAGACCCCGTTGACCAACCCCAGCACTTTTCAAGAGAAGGGGTTTCTTACAGTCTTCATGAAAGTAGAACACCCCTTTATTTACTGCCTAACATCAACAGCAACAAGTACATTGTCTGCTTACCTTGTGCGTTACCGTCTGTTAGCTCTTGAAGTGACGGACCTTAGGTACAATGCATCCTTCCTAAAAAAAAAGTGCAAGCACAGGTTTGCAAGCCCCAGAGCGATTCTAAGACTTGGTAGGCGATAAGATGGCAGTCAGTGAGGAGTGTCTCAGACATTAAATAATTTATGAAGAAACCAAGTTCCGGGAACAGAGAGACTTGTGTCACCTAAATAATGCACCATGAAAACAACTTAGTGTAAGTGTTGCAGTAAGGCTCAGAAACGAATAGGGGAAGGGTTTTCTGTCCCTTGTGCTGGTAATACATGACGCTTAAGGACAGAGGCATGATATATGGTGGCACTTAACTTTTTACTAAACCAGGCGCAGAGAAGGAGATGACTTTGCCTGGAGCTTGCACATGAAACGTTTGGAATTCAGGAGATTCGTTTATGTCAAGTTTGAGAGTACATAAAACCTTGTCCATCCAATGTAAAGCTAAGGGAAAAGAAAAAAAAAATCCATTAAGTCTATATAAATACTCCAGTAAAAGCTCTGGTTATTTTTAAACTCTGCTGTGCAAAATTAGGTATAAACCTTGTTTGTATTGAACTCCCATCATCTTTTGCAGATTTTTTTTTTTGCAGACTTTTCTGTTCCACTGACAATGAGAATGCCAGTAGTCGCTGTCATCCTGATAAGTCTCATGCATTGGTGTTGGGTAGTGTGGCGGTACCCCCGTAGGGGTTTCTGAGCGATGTGGCCCTCCTGTCACCCTGTCCAGCCCGGCATTCACTCCAAGACAATGAACTAATCCATCAGCTTTGTTTTTGTATTTTATTGAGGGATTAGAACTTGGATGGGGTTAAGGAATTCATGAGATGCCCAGAAAATGATTCTTGCATGGTGTGGGACAATTCAGATTTTCTCCTTCTGCACAACACTTCATGCAAACTATCCCACCTTCTCCCTCCAGCACAGTTCTTTAGGCTCAGCTATCACATGGTTAGGCCTAACTCTGATTTTAGCCAGACCTCAGCAAAGTTCCTTATTACAGGTAGGGACCGCGGGCCCCTTTGGTGTAGCAACAGAAATAGGAAAAGTCTTTAGTGCTAGCTGACCTTTTTGGTGGACTACTGATCCCAGTCAGCTCTTTGAAGACCCTGACAGCTCTCCCAGCTGCAGCAGCCTGACTTCGCCAGTAACATCACAGTCTCTCCTGCTGGCTCTACATCCATCTCTGACTGCACACTCCCAGTCCTCTCCAGCATGCCTCTTCCAGCTCTCCTGGAGACCTGCTTGGCAGTGTTCCCCACAGTCCTCTCCTGCTCCTGATCAGGACACCCCTGGGGTTGTGTGGGGTTCCTTCACAACTCCAAGCCCCTGGTCCAAGGTTACCCCCCCCCCCAGACTGGGAGGCTCCCTACAAGGCCCCCGACAGCCTCACACTCCATCTCATATTCTTCCACCCGAACAACTCCTCCCCAGTTGGCTGACTCTAGGTATTTAAGGAGGCATGCCCCCTGCCAATCCAGGTTGGGGATTGGTCAGGGCACCTTAGAACACCCCAGACAGCTCCACCTCTCTTCCCCACCTTCCTTCTAGAAGCAGAGTGGAGGTAACCGAAAGGTGAAACTAGCTGTGAGACACCAGCCTACTCTAAGCCACTCCCAGCCACAGATCAAAACAAACAGGCCTAGCTTTCAGTTAGGCCTGCCTAAATTTACCTGCACTGACAAAAATCTAAACTCTAGCACCTACCTAAGGAGAGGGTGCTACAGTAGAGTAAAGAATCAGACTTTGTCAAAAGAAGTAAAACTAAATAAAGGGAATCATAAGCCTTTCATAATAATCCTGTACAGATGTAATAATTTAAGACTTAGGATTCATATGCTTGGTCATAATTTGATCTTTAAAAAAAGGCCAGAAGCAAAAAAATAAATAAATAAGCGAAGGGCTACATGACAAGGGGGGCAGGGGAACCAGACAGGATAGGGTTAATGGAGTTAGAGAGGGTATGGTACTTACCAGGATTGGTTAGTTCATGGAGAGTAGGAGGGCTGCAAAGGGTATACAGGATGGGATCTGTGAAATATGTGGCAACCATAGGGACACAGCAAACACGTGGAAGAAGGTGCTCTGGTCAGAACTTTTTGGCCTAAAAGCAAAATGCTATGTGTGGTGGAAAACTAACACTGCACATTACCCTGAACACACCATACCCACCGTGAAACATGGTGGTGGCAACATCATGTCGTGGGCATGATTTTCTTCAGCAGGGAAGCTGGTCAGAGTTGATGGGAAGATGGGGGGGAGCCAAATTCAGGGCAATCTTAAAAGAAAACCTGTTAGAGACTGCAAAAGACTTGAGACTGGGGTGGAGGTTCACCTTCCAGCAGGACAATGACCCTAAACCAGAGCTACAATGGAATGGTTTAGATCAAAGCATATTCATGTGTTAGAATGGCCCAGTCAAAGTCCAGACCTAAATCCAATTGAGAATCTGTGGCAAGACTTAAAAATTGTTGTTCACAGATGCTCTCCATCCAATCTGACAGAGCTTGAGCTATTTTTCAAAGAATAATGGGCAAAAATGTCCCTCTCTAGATGTGCAAAGCTGGTAGAGACATCCTCAAAAAGACTTGCAGATGTAATTGCAGTGAAAGGCGGTTCTACAAAGTATTGACTCGGGGGGGCGCCATACAAATGCACGCCACACTTTTCACATATTTATTTGTAAAAAATGTTAATAACCATTTATCATTTTCCTTCCACTTCACAATTATGTGCCACTTTGTGTTGGTCTATCACATAAAATCCCAATAAAATACATTTACGTTTTTGGTTGCAACATGACAAAATGTGGAAAATTTCAAGGGGTGTGAATACTTTTTCAAGGCACTGTATTAATGGTTTTGGAATCGGATGTCCAACAAGCTCAGATACATAAGTGTGATGGTCAGGTGTCCACAACATTCGACCTTGTCACGTATTAGTAACTAACAAGCGATTTCACTGGTGAGTATCTATAGGATAATGATATCATGGATTTTGGATTGGGTATTTGTTTAGAACTGCCTTTGACTCATAATACTTCTGCTTCACTTTCCCAGACAAGTTTACATTTTTTTCTGTAGATTATTGATTGTTTCAACTATTTCTTTCTTTTTTCTCTAGAGAACAACCTGAATGAGCTGTGTGGATGTAGAGTCAGCTGCTAAATGCTCTATTCAGTCTGGAAAGCGCATGAGATGTATTTTTTGCTGTTCATTTACCAGTCTCTGACTGTGAACTATATGGAAAATCGGCTAGAACTAAAGAACACGCCTGAATCTGTAGTTTAGTGACCAAGAAGAAACAGATGTTGAGTACCATTATAAACTCCTTGGGAGCTCTGGCTGGTGACCAATGGGATCTTTTTTCTTGGCTGGCTCGCCAGTATAACACATTACTACTCATATACAATGCCGGTTTCTATAATGGCCTCCAGTGCCATCATGTCCCTTTACTGGGAGGTCTTCCCTCCGATGCCCACCTGTCGGGTTTACTGCACACCAGCCTACCAAGATGGGCAGTTGCTTGTCATGGGGGGATGTAGCAAAACAGGACTTCCTTTGGACACTGTGGAAATGTTGGACGTGGAATCCCAGACATGGGCTTTGCTACCTCCACTGCCGACTTCCCGGGCCGGAGCAGCCGCTGTCACCATGGGTAAACAGGTTCTGGTGATTGGTGGAATGAATTCGGAACAATGCCCTTTGTCATCTGTGGAGATATACAACAGCGATGAGGGAAGGTGGGAAACAAAAGCACCACTGTGTCAACCATCTATGGGCATTAGTGCCATTGAAAAAGGTATGTACTGGTCCCCAGTTATTGAGTTTATTGAGTGTACCTGTTTTTATTGAGTTTATTGAGTGTACTTTTATCGGAAACCGGACCGCTCACTGAAGAAGAGGATACCGGGGTTATGGCAGATAGCTGCTGCCATAACAAAGATATCCCTCTTCAATTTTCCAACATATATCGGCGTGAGCCGGTCCGGCCTCCAAGAATGGAAGTGCACATTGCACAACTGCCTACAGTAAGTTTGTATGCTGTAACATTAACAGTAAACTTCACTTGAAACACATGAATTCAAGCATCTGAATGGGGTGACCACATACTTTTGGCTATATAGAAATACGGTAGACAGGTGACGATAAACCTTTGTAGCACTCACCCCCGAAAGGGCCTGCTGATTTGCCATAGGTTCCTCTCCCAGATTAGTGCAGTGGCAGCCAGGCACACAGCAACAGTCACTCTTTCTGGCTCAATGAACAGTCTAGGGCAGTGATGGTGAACCTTGCCACTCCAGATGTTTTGGAACTACATTTCCCATAATGCTCATGCACTCTGCAGTGTAGTTGAGCATCATGGGAAATGTAGTTCCAAAACATCTGGGGTGCCAAGGTTCACCATCACTGGTCTAGGGGGTTGCCGTTTCCCAATGTATTGCTAGATAAACTTGGATAGGGCATGGGGAGCTGTGGGATAGTCCATCAACACTGAACAGTAACAAGGGGACACTCTTCACTTGGTCACTACTTCTTAGAACAGTCCCTCTAGTAATAGCCCAGAGAATGGACAGCACTGACACACCATCAGAAACATCCCAGGCCAGGCAAGCACTAGTACTGGTGCACAAGGGGCAGCAGCAAGAGTCACCAGGATGAGATCCTAGACTCAGGTCTGTACTCACAATGTCCCTGGATACTTAACAACCTCCTTCCCATATCAGCCAGACATTTCCCAGTAAACTATCCAGAACAGATCCTCAGTGAAATCCCTTGATTAGTTGATTCCCTTGATTAGTTCCAGAGGCTTTTAGTTATCAGGCCCCCCAACCTTAGCCAAGCTGCAACCTCCGTGAGCATAAGCAGAAATTCAGCTGGGCTGCCTAGGAGGGCAGGCTGGAAACTTCTCCTCCTAGACAAGAACCAGGCAGCTCCAGACCCCAGCCTATTTATGCACTCTACCAGCCCCCATCTGGACACCCTCCCCCGGGGATTGGATGAGACAACATAAATATTCAGGTTGCTGATTGGCCTTTCCTGCCCATTACATTCTGGAGTCCTCTAGAAGGCAGGGGGGGGATTCAAACCTGCAACCAGCAGAGCCCAGAGCAGCCCAAAGCAATCACAAGCTGCTCAACTGATTACAGAGGAGCAAAAAAAAACCAAAAAAAATAAATGAAATTGACCTAACTATACTAACAACCCGTCTGAGAGGGTGCTACTTTTAAATTGTTGTATTAGCTATAAAGCACAAACATGCTGGTGTAAAAGACGCCATTGCTTGTCCTACATTTTTAGTACACTAGTCCACGGATTAAATATTGAGTGGAAAATTGCCCTAAGATGACAGCACTACATAAAATATACAAATCAAAAGGAACAAAGCATATTGCACAGATTTAAACCTCACAGTGGAAAGAGTGTAAATTCTACCCTAGACTAGGCAAACTCCCTGCATGTGCCGCCAGCAGCCCCTCTGTGTCCCTGTGACTTTGACTTTATAATTTGCAGCTTTCCTGCTCCTATTAAGATGGGATAATACCCATAGTGTGCTCTTTCATTATCTCTGTATGATTTCTGTGGCCCAGATGCAAGTGAGGTCAGGTATGCCATTTCAAAGTGGGGATTACTGATTGGCGAAACGCGTTCCATTAGAACCAGCTGCTTCTGTCTTCTCCATCTCTATTTTGTATACCAGACAGGAGTAATCTATAGAAAATACATTTCCGGGGTCATTTTGTTTTGTTTTTAAGCTGTATATTTATAGTGAATAACCTCTGAAAAATTGAAAGAAACAACCTTTAATCCCTTTATTTATTAAAATGTATGTAAAATGTATGTAAACACTAAAGGGATTTTAAAGTCAGGTTTTTTATCTTAATGTATTCTATGTGCAGCAGCCCCTCTCGGCCCCTCTAATACTTACCTGAGGTCCCTTTCTGTCCAGCGATGTCCACGAGTCCCAAAATCTCCCTCCTGATTGGCTTGGACACAGCAGCAGCACAATTGGCTGCCGCTGCTGTCAATCAGAATCAGCTAGCCAATTAGGAGAGATAGGGGGCGGGGTGGGGCTCCGTGTCTGAATGGGAGCTGTGATTCGGCTTGGGCGCCCCTATATCAAGCTGCTAGCTGTGGGGGGCACTGAACAAGAGGGAGGGGCCAGGATCACAGAAGACGGACCTGAGAAGAAGAGGATCGGGGGCTGCCCTGTGCAAATCCACTGCAACAGAGCAGGTAAGTATAACATGTTTGTTATTTTTAGAGGAAAAAAAAACTTTAACCACTTGCCGACCAGCCACAGTCATTATACTGCGGCAGGTCGGCTCGTTCCCGCAAAAACACAGACAATTTTGAAAAAATAAAACGATATTTTTTACTTTATGCTATAAAATATATCCAATAAAAAAAATGGAAAAAAAATTGAATTTCTTCATAAATTTAGGCCAATATGTATTCTGCTACATGTTTTTGGTCTAAAAAATCCCAATAAGCGTATATTGATTGATTTGTGCAAAAGTTAAAACGTCTACAATCTATGGAATATGTTTATGGAATATTTTTTTTTTATATACTAGTAATGGCGGTGAACAGCGACTTACAGCGGTACAGTGCGGCGGACAAATCGGACACTAACTGACACTTTTTGGGGACCAGTGACACTAATACAGTGATCAGTGCTAAAAATATGCACTGTCACTCTACTAATGACACTGGCTGGGAAAGGCGTTAACATCAGGGGCGATCAAAGGTTTAAATGTGTTCCTAGGGAGTGCTTGCTAACTGTGTGGCGGAGGTGCTTGTACTGTGGGAAGGCAGAGATCCGTGTCCCTGATTTGCAGAAACACAGGATCACTACCTTCCCTCCTGACAGAACGGCGATCTGCATTGTTTGCATAGGCAGACCACTGTTCTGCTTTCTCTCGAGAATGATCCTGGCGGACATCGAGAATGCCAGACCTGCTGATTGGCTTCTTCTGTGTCCAACCATGTGCGCACCCCAGACCCGGAGGTGTAGGATCATGCAGTGGTTCTCAACCTTTCTAGTGCCGTGACCCCTTGATAAAATTTCCCAAGTTGCGGAGACACCTAACAGTAAAATTATTTTTGTAGCGTGGGTTGTCAGCACCCAAGACAAGTTATTTGCGCCACTGACCCAAGGACATTTAGCACTCCCTGAGGCCCTTCCACTCGTACAGTTTTAAACCCCTTATGGTACATTTTAGGATGTACCCCTCTCTCTTTGTTCTTCTTTATTTGCCTTTTATCTCTCTCTCTATCCTAATTTCTTGTTTTTTTCCCCCATCCTTCTATCTAGCCTTCTTTCTTGTTCTTTCTCTTATTCTTTCTCTCCCTTTTTCTTTGTCCCCCCCCCCCCCCTCTTTTCCTATCCCTTCCATGTATTCTCTATTTTTATTCCTTCTCTTACTCCTTGGTGGAGGGGTGGGGGACATGGGATCAGTGGCAGTGCTGGGGGGAGTTTTTATCAGCCAACTTAGGTGCTCTTGATCAAGGTCATCTGCTGATCTGTAGTGGGGACTTTTAATGGCAACTATAATCACGGGTAGTGTTACTCACTGTGCCGAAATACCGAAATCAGGAGATAGGGTCTCCTCCAGCCCCTCCCACTTCACATTCACAGTCAGCTGACTTCTAGTCTCTGCCCCCCAGCCATGCCGTGAACTGAATGGGCGGCTGCAAAGAAGCTGAGTGGGCGGCCGCAGGCTCCAGGGAAACAGCCCTGCTGGGCGGCCGCAAAAAGACTGGGAGAGCGATACGGACATCAGAACAGCCCAGGATTCGGTGACCCCTGGCAAATCATCATTTGACCCCCGAAGGGGTCCCGACCCCCAAGTTGAGAACCACTGATGTACGGGTATATATATAATATATATATATTTACAGTGGGGACGGAAAGTATTCAGACCCCCTTAAATTTTTCACTCTCTTATATTGCAGCCATTTACTAAAATCATTTAAGTTCATTTTTTTTCCTCATTAATGTACACACAGCACCCCATATTGACAGAAAAACACAGAATTGTTGACATTTTTGCATATTTATTAAAAAAGAAAAACTGAAATATCACATGGTCCTAAGTATCAGGGTCTGAACCCTTTGCTGTGACACTCATATATTTAACTCAGGTGCTGTCCATTTCTTCTGATCATCCTTGAGATGGTTCTACACCTTCATTTGAGTCCATCTGTGTTTGATTATACTGATTGGACTTGATTAGGAAAGCCACACACCTGTCTATATAAGACCTTACAGCTCACAGTGCATGTCAGAGCAAATGAGAATCATGAGGTCAAAGGAACTGCCTGAAGAGCTCAGAGACAGAACTGTGGCAAGGCACAGATCTGGCCAAGGTTACAAAAGAAATTCTGCTGCACTTGAGGTTCCTAAGAGCACAGTGGCCTCCATATTCCTTAAGTGGAAGACGTATGGGACGACCAGACCCTTCCTAGAGCTGGCCGTCTGGCCAAACTGAGCTATCGGGGGAGAAGAGCCTTGGTGAGAGAGGTAAAGAAGAACCCAAAGATCACTGTGGCTGAACTCCAGAGATGCAGTCGGGAGATGGGAGAAAGTTGTAGAAAGTCAACCATCACTGCAGTCCTCTACCAGTCAGGGCTTTATGGCAGAGTGGCCCGACAGGAGGCCTCCCCTCAGTGCAAGACACATGAAAGCCCGCATGGGCACCTGAAGGACTCCAAGATGGTGAGAAATAAGATTCTCTGGTCTGATGAGACCAAGATAGAACTTTTTGGCCTTAATTCTAAGCGGTATGTGTGGAGAAAACCAGGCACTGCTCATCACCTGTCCAATACAGTCCCAACAGTGAAGCATGGTGGTGGCAGCATCATGTTGTGGGGGTGTTTTTCAGCTGCAGGGACAGGACGACTGGTTGCAATCGAGGGAAAGATGAATGATGAATGCGGCCAAGTACAGGGATATCCTGGACGAAAACCTTCTCCAGAGTGCTCAGGACCTCAGACTGGGCCGAAGGTTTACCTTCCAACAAGACAATGACCCTAAGTACACAGCTAAAATAACGAAGGAGTGGCTTCACAACAACTCCATGACTGTTCTTGAATGGCCCAGCCAGAGTCCTGACTTAAATCCAATTGAGCATCTCTGGAGAGACCTAAAAATGGCCGTCCACCAACGTTTACCATCCAACCTGACAGAACTGGAGAGGATCTGCAAGGAGGAATGGCAGAGGATCCCCAAATCCAGGTGTGAAAAACTTGTTGCATCTTTCCCAAAAAGACTCATGGCTGTATTAGATCAAAAGGGGCTTCTACTAAATACTGAGCAAAGGGTCTGAATACTTCGGACCATGTGATATTTCAGTTTTTCTTTTTTAATAAATCTGCAAAAATGTCAACAATTCTGTGTTTTTCTGTCAATATGGGGTGCTGTGTGTACAATATGGGGTGCTGTGTGTACAATATGGGGTGCTGTGTGTACATTAATGAGGAAAAAAAATGAACTTAAATGATTTAAGCAAATGGCTGCAATATAACAAAGCGTGAAACATTTAAGGGGGTCTGAATACTTTCTGTCCCCACTGTATATATATATATATATATATTATATACAGTCGGCAAGTGCTTAAAGCCTAACTCCAGCAATTTACATAGCATTTTACCTTCACAGGAGCAAGCTCTGTGTCTGATTCAAACCCCCTCACATGTGTTTTCTCTCCCCCTGACACAGTAGCTCTGAGCTCAGCATTTGGGAACTCACTCCCGTGATGGTGGAGGTGAACAGTAATGCCGTGTACACACAGGCGGACTTTTCGATCGAACTGGTCCGACGGACCGAATACAGCGGACAATCCGACCGTGTGTGGGCTTCATCGAACCTGCAGCTGACTTTTTCGGCCGAAAATCTGACGGACTTTAGATTTGGAACATGTTTCCAAATCTGTCCGACGGACTCGAGTCTGGTCGAAAAATCCGCTTGTCTGTATGCTAGTCCGACGGACGAAAACCCACGCTAGGGCAGCTATTGGCTACTGGCTATCAGCTTCCTTTTTTTAGTCCGGTCGTACGTCATCACGTACGAATGCGTCGGACTTTGGTGTGATTGTGTGTAGGCAAGTCCGTTCGTTCAAAAGTCCGTTGGAAGTCCGTCGAAAGTCCGTCGAAAGTCCGTCGGAAACTCCGTCGGACCAGTCCACCCGTGTGTACGCGGCATTAGAGCTAGGAGTCTCTTAGCAACATCCTAGCAACAGGGCAAGATTGGATAATGCCATCTCTGGGAGTTTTCTAGTTAGGATTCAGGAGGTACATACTGCAAATGGCCTACAGCTATAGCAAGGGCATTATTCAACTTTCGTCAAATTTGTTGTTCTTATCTACAGACTGCATAGGCAGTTTTTTGGTATAGGTGAACTATTCCTTTAAGTTCAGGTCCACTTTAATACAAATATATATCAGACACTCAAGCGACACATGACATCAGGAATACATTGCCGCGTCCTCTCATCCTCTGACAATCCAGCGACTGCCTCTTCAACGGGCCTCATTAACGCTTGTCTAAATGCCAGGACCCTAATTACCCCTGCTCAAACAGTTGCTTTTAAAATTTGACTAAGGACTGTGAAATGTGTATCCCAAATGTAGTCCTTACTCCTGACATCCTACGAGAGCGCCATCGCTCAGACTAATTAAAACGTCTTGTAACAACAGATGATTAATTATGAAGTTTTTAGAGTTGTCAGTCACAAGAAAATCGAGGCAAAAAAAAGAAGAAAAAAAAAAATGGAACCGCTGAGCTTCAGAGATAAAATGTACACACGAAATAAACAGGCCTGGATTGTTGCCCTGGCAACCCGTACTCAGAGTTGCTATGGCGCTGAAGAGCATACATTACGCTGACCTGACTCACGGTATAATTAGTTTGTGTTCAACGCTCCATTTTAACCTTTGAAAGGGGCTGAAGCCACCCATAAAAATAGGTCGGAACATGCTGGACTAAGAGAAAAACACACTGTCATAGCAATCTATGTTTCTTCATGCCCACGGTGCGGTTTCCATGGGTTGCCATGGGTGATCTGTCCAGTCGCCTCAGCCTGGCTATGGTTGCAAGCTGTGCTCATTGTGGGTGACAGCGGCCTCTGGAGAGTAGAAGAGTTACGTCTAAAGTAGTGATGGTCAATTTTCTTAATATGGGGCCTCGAGTGCGGCTCCCAACATCACCGAAGGGCTACACATAAAATTCAGTGAATCAATGTTAGACAGCAGACACACAACAGGATATAGTCAAAGATTATGGGAGACAGGATACAAGAGATGGTCAGAGACTGCAGACATGGTACAAGAGATGGCCAGAGATTGCAGACATGATAGGAGAGATGGTCAGAGATTGCAGACAAGATACAAGACGTGGTCAGAGACCATAGACACGATACAAGAGATGGTCAGAGACTGCAGACATGATACAAGAGATGGTCAGAGACTGCAGACATGATACAAGGGATGGTCATAAATTGCAGACATGGTACAAGAGATGGGCAGAGACTTTAGATATGATACAAGAGATGGTCAGAGATTGCAGACAGGATACAAGAGATGTTCAGAGATTGCAGACAGTATACAAGAGATAGTCAGAGAGTGCGGACAGGATACAAGAGATAGTCAGAGATTGCAGACACGATACAAGAGATGGTTAGAGACTGCAGACATGATACAAGAGATGGTCAGAGATTGCAGACATGATACAAGAGATGGTCAGGGATTGCAGACATGATACAAGAGATGGTCAGAGACTGCAGACATGATACAAGAGATGGTTAGAGACTGCAGACATGATACATGAGATGGTCAGAGACTGCAGACATGATACAAGAGATGGTTAGAGACTGCAGACATGATACAAGAGATGGTCAGAGACTGCAGACATGATACATGAGATGGTCAGAGACTGCAGACATGATACAAGAGATGGTTAGAGACTGCAGACATGATACAAGAGATGGTCAGAGACTGCAGACATGATACAAGAGATGGTGAGAGTCTGCAGACATGATACAAGAGATGGTTAGAGACTTCAAACATGGTATAGGACAGGGGTCTTCAAACTGCGGCCCTCCAGGTGTTCAGGAACTACAATTCCCATCATGCCTAGTCATGTCTGTGAATGTCAGAGTTTTACAATGCCTCATGGGATGTGTAGTTCTGCAACAGCTGGAGGGCCGTAGTTTGAGGATCCCTGGTATAGGAGATAGTCAGAGACTGCAGACATGTTATAAGAGAAAACCAGAGACTGTGGATATGCTCCAAGTGGCTTTCAGAGACTGTGAACATGCTATACGTGATGTGGAGACTGGGGACATTCTTCAGGAGACACAGTCATAGACTGGAGATATATTGCATGAGACTGCTAGTAATCATTGCCATAACAGGACAATAGGGAAACACAGATTAGTATCTGCAAGGATGCCAAGGGTTTATTATTACAGTCACTGTCACCAATGCTGTGGGTTTTTTACCAGCTACTCAGGGCCATCTTTAATATTGATTGGAAGCCGGGCAAACATTTTCTTGGGCTTTCCCAAATCCACTTATCAACTATTTGCGGGCAGAGCGGACTCAAGGGGCAGCTGCTTTGGGCACCACAACAATGGCTGGGCCTGGGGCAGCTTCCCCTTTTGCCCTGTGTTAAAGACGGCCCTGCAGCTACTGACACCAATGCTGGGGGTTATTATTACAGGAACTGTCACCAATGCTAGGGCTTATTATAGCATCCACCGACACCAGTCCTGGTGGTTATTATTCCAGCTACTGACACTAATGCTAGGGGTTATTATTACAATCACTGTCACCAGTGCTGGGGGACATTTTTGCAGCTACCGACTCTAATGCTGGGGGTTATTATTGCAATCACTGTCACCAACACTGGGGTTTTTTATTACAGTCATTGGCACCAAAGCTCTGGATTATTTTTGAAGATACCAACACGAACGAGGGGAGTTATTATTGCAGCCACTGACACCAATGCTGGGGTTATTATTGCAGCCACTGGCACCAATGCTTGTGTTGTTATTGCAGCTACGGACAACAATGCTGGGGGTTATTATTGCAGTCACTGTCACCAATGTTGGGGTTTTTTATTACAGTCACTGGCACTAATGCTTGGTTATTATTGCAGCTACAGACACCAAGGCTGGGTGTTATAGTTGCATCCACTGACACTAATGCTGGGGGTTAATATTGCAGTCTCTGACACTAATCCTGGGGGTTAATATTGCAGCCACTGACACCAATGCTGGGGTCATTATCACTGCCACTGACACCAATGCTGGGGGTTATTATTGGAGCCACTGACACCAATGATGGGGGTTATTATTGAAGCCACTGACACCAATGCTGGGGGTTATTTTTGCGGTCACTGACATCAGCACTGGGAGTTATGACTGTAGCCACTGACATTAATGCTGGTGGTTACTATTAGTGCCACTGACACAATGATGGGGCTTATGGTAGGACCATCAGTTTTGGGCATTGAGATGTGTTACAGCCTATTCATTTGGAATAGGCTGCCTAACTTAACATAATGTACCTCAATGTACAATATTGTGCTGCTTAGGTCTCTGTAATCTTCAGGATGACCACTACTGCTTTAGGGAGGAATTATAGTCATAGCTGACCATTCTTTAGGGCCCAGACTTGCCTTGCAATGGTCTCTGTATTGTCTGGATTAACAGTAATTTCTTAGGGTAGCAATAGCATCTGGCAAAAACCCTAAAAGTATATATGTCTAGGACTCCTCAGCCAGTCACACCAATGCTAGGCAGTTTTCTTGCAGCCACTGACACCAATGTTGGGGATTCATTTTGCAGCCATTGATATCAATCTTGGGGTTATTTATTGCAGCCACTGACACCAATTCTGGGGGGTTATTATTGCAGCCATTAACATCAATGCTGGGGTTTATTATTGCAGCCACTGACACCACTACTGGGGGTTATTATTGCAACTATTGACATCAATGCTGGGGTTTATTATTGCAGCCACTGACATCAATGCTGAGGGTTATTATTGCAGCCACTGACACCAATGTTAGGGTTTATGTTAAAAAAATATTAGAACAAAATAAACACATATATGGCTAGGACTCCTCTGCCAGTGACATCAATGTTGCGGGTTATTATTGCAGCCACTGACACCAATGCTGGGAGTTATTATTGCATCCACTGACACCAACGCTGGGGGTTATTATTGCAACTATTGACATCAATGCTGGGGGTTATTATTGCAGCCACTGACACCAATGTTAGGGTTTATGTGATGTGTGTTCGAGACACAACACCAAAGCTGGTGTCTATCACTCATGTAGCACCCTCTAGTGTGCAACTAGAGTACGTCAATTTATTTTGTTGACTCATGGTAGTTGTGTGAGTCTGTAATTAGGTCGGGTTACTGCAGGTCAGGCTGGATGGCTCTAAAGGGCAGGTCTCTGGTATCTCCCCCTGGAGAAGCTTCTGAAAGTTTGTGGGTGGAAGCCAGGAGCCTGGAGGTCCTGATCTGCATATTTGAGGGAATCTGGCCAATCCCCAGGCAGACGGGCTGGCCTAGGTGGCTGGGTCAGCCCTTAAATATGGTGGATCCTGGCCAGCAGGGGAGTCAGGTGGAAGATGGAGTGCTGAGGTTGCTGTTGTGTGTCCTGGGAGGGGAAACCCAGGTCTGGGGGCTCCAGGCTGGAGCAGAGGAAAGGTAGGAAAGGAAGCCTAAGAAAGTAGTCTCTATTACCTTTGGACATCTGGGCTGGCATGAAAGGATCTGATCAGTTGGAGGCCTGAACAGGATTCTTGCCCAGTGTAGAGGGAGCAAAGGACAGTGTGAGTACCTCAGCATACCTAGGGGCATACAAGAGGAGAGACTTCCACACATAGCATATTTTCCAGGGACAGTGTTGTGCTAAATCCCAATCCCTTGTCCTGGGGTGATCTTCAGAAGCAGCCAGCTGGGCTGGTAGTCAAGGCAGCCAGGCGAGCTAACTGTGTGATGTTCTACTGAGGAGGCATTATACTCCTGCATACAGTTTGGGACTTTGTGCTATTTCATTAAAAGGGACTTAGAGCTAATAGATCATAAAGAACTTTGCCACTGATCCATAGAGACTGCGATTATTTTGGAGGGAGTACAGTCCAGGATCGTCATGGCTTTTTGTACATAGAGAAGGTAGTTTGTCCTCATCTGTTGTTCTTCAAGTCAAGTCGGGCGTCCCATAATCCCTATACCCTCTCCAAGTTGTTTTCCCCAATAAAACAACAAAAACAAGCCATTAACTGATTTCTTGTGTCTGGATGCAAGTCCGAAATGCGTGTTGCCTGGCTGTGCAGGACTAGGGGAAACCAGTAAGCAGCGGCTCCTGCGAGGGTAGCGCTAAACACATGCAGCACTGATTTCAAAGGGGGGGCCGTATGTACAGTGAGTGTTGTCCAGGGAAACTGAAAGGAGTGTTTTAAAAGGTTTTTAAACAAATCCAAGATTCGCTTACTACACTGTCAAGGTAATATTTACCTATACTCTAAAATAAGTTACGAACAGGTTACGGACTGACTGTTTCTTCTTAAGTCAGATTTGTCTGTAAGTCAGAAGCGCATGCGCAGAACGGCAGAGACGTCATTTTCCTATGTTTTCCACTGTTTTCCAACGTCGTTTTCCGCTGTTTCCACTGTCGTTTTCTGATGTTTTCCGATGTGCCCGCCGACGCCGCCTCCCGTTCATAAGTAGGAGTCGTTCGCAAGTCGGAGGTTCGTAACTCCGGGACCTCCTGTATTGAAATACTGTTGCCCAAAGTTGTGATTTTTTTTTTCCCTTGGTCAGGCTTTTTCCAACTCCTCAGTGGTGGATATAAATAAGAATAACTTTCTCCTATTTTTCCTGTAGCCCCCTCTAGCAAAAATGTTTAGAGCATTTTTCTGTTAGTCTCTGCTGTGTACTGTTGCAGTTGACCCTGATACTCCTGTACAGATCTCCTTGTTAATGAGAGCTCTGGAGACCATGGTACAACTTACCAAATGCTTCAATTTATCATCCATGTGTCTAAGGTAGAAAAGTGTAAACAACTTATTATTTCATTGTGTTGGTTTTCTTCAACATTTTAAAAAGTGATCTCCTCTGGAGGAGATTTTAAATCCCCTGAATTCCCCCTGTGCTTCTCTATGAATTGGGAGTTCTGGCCAAACGTTGTATTCGTCATCTCCATCAGAGGAGAGCTGTGGTTGAGGGGATGAAGATCCCCGGACAGCCAGTGGACACCACTATACTCTGACCCCATTGGACTGATGACCTTGATTAAGGACATTCAGTCTTTGAAATCTATGCCTAGTAAGCGTGAATACAGATTTGGGATCCTCAAATGATACTCCTTGCGTAAGATATTGTCAAAGAGAAATTAATGTGAGCCTTACAACATTACAATAATACTACTATAGATTCTAGGGACATTGCCCTATATAGAGATATTTGGAATTAATAATATGTTTGTCCTCATGTTGGGAAATGGACATTCCTATAGCAGCATACTGTTGATGCCTGAGAAGTTGCTGAGATAATTAAGAAGGGACTGATGTTTCCAGTATAACTTCTCCAGGTTCCTGTGCTTGATCCTGGATGGTTGGGTCTACAGTTGCATTGAAGGCACTATAGTGGTTGTGTGTTGGTGGTCCTTGTGTGAGATGTAGCCGAGGAAGTAAGGTGCAGGCCCAAGGAGCACCTCTAACAGGAAAAAAGGGAGAGCCCTTATTATGTAGTATGTGTGTAGACCCAATAATTACAATAATAGTGATTTTTGTAGAGATACTCAAAATTGTAACTAACATTTGGTTAGGTTGTGACGCCCTGTAGGGTAAGACATGCAACCTTCCTAGTATGCAAACAGAGAATATTTGTCTCCACACAAGATAGGGCTGGTCACTCTCAATGCCTCGGGATGCTGGTCATAGTTCCTTAGAGGGGCCATCGTTGGGAAAATCAGATTGTTGTTTGAGAATGAACAAAAACCCAACGGCAGAGGAGCCCATACGAATGTATGTTGTAGTGTCTCTAGAAACAGGTTGGGGGTCATTGTATTGAAAGAACATCAAATTCTTTTATTTTACCAAAGACGTGTTTCGTGGCTAATCATGGAGCTCCATACAGACATGTTCTGGTGAAGACAAGTAAACGACTTCTCGGGGATGCTGGTCATATGTCTGTAGAGGGGCCATGGGAGGGATATTCAGCTTGTTGTTTGAGAAGGAACAAAAACCCATCGGTAGTTTGAACGGCAGAAGAGCCCATGGGAATATACAGTGGGGACGGAAAGTATTCAGACAGTACACACAGCACCCCATATTGTCAGAAAAACACAGAATTGTTGACATTTTTGCAAATTTATTAAAAAAGAAAAACTGAAATATCACATGGTCCTAAGTATTCAGACCCTTTGCTCAGTATTTAGTAGAAGCACCCTTTTGATCTAATACAGCCATGAGTCTTTTTGGGAAAGATGCAACAAGTTTTTCACACCTGGATTTGGGGATCCTCTGCCATTCCTCCTTGCAGATCCTCTCCAGTTCTGTCAGGTTGGATGGTAAACGTTGGTGGACAGCCATTTTTAGGTCTCTCCAGAGATGCTCAATTGGGTATAAGTCAGGGCTCTCGCTGGGCCATTCAAGAACAGTCATGGAGTTGTTGTGAAGCCACTCCTTCATTATTTTAGCTGTGTGCTTAGGGTCATTGTCTTGTTGGAAGGTAAACCTTCGGCCCAGTCTGAGGTCCTGAGCACTCTGGAGAAGGTTTTCGTCCAGGATATCCCTGTACTTGGCCGCATTCATCTTTCCCTCGATTGCAACCAGTCGTCCTGTCCCTGCAGCTATTCACAGCCATTGATGGTGTTTGGTGGTTCACAAAGATACGTTCAGCAACTTTCCAAATGAAGTCAGAATGAATCACAGGCTTGTCACTTTTTTTTTAGCAGAATGAAGGCATTCCACAAGCATTGCTCAAGAAGATGCCTGAAGATCTTGTAGTACTTCTTTTGCTGTTTCCTCATTGCTGGGTAGAATTTCATTGCTTGGTCAGCTCTGTCGACACCTCCCATTGTGTTATTGTAGTCTATCACTATTTGTGGCTTCATGATTTTTTTCCCACCTTTCCTGCGTACCATAACAGTGGAGGTATTTTGAACTGTACTCATTGGGTACACATCTTTCTTGTGAAGCTATCGCAGTGCCATAATTTTGCATTTCTGCCTGGCAATCATTTCTCCAGTCTTCAGCTTCTTATTGCCAAATATTGGCGGCATGTCGTGCTGGTTAGCCCTAATGGTTCCACAGGCATCTGTTTTGTTTGCAGAAGAAACTCATAAAGTTCAGGAGACGTATAAAATTTGTTGGTTGTTATGCAATAGCCCTGATTTAGCAATGGCTCAATGAGTGAAAGAACTGAAGATGTTGCCATTCCATAGTTGCTGTATTTTTGATTGAATTTTGTTCCTTTTCCAGTAAATATGACTGAATTCCAAATGTAGCCAATTGATGATTCGCATAGCGTGTAGGATTTTACACCAAATCGTGCTCTCCTTGATGCAATGTATTGTACCCAGCTGAGTCTTCCCTTGTAGCCCATTAGACTATTATCTATGCTGATATCTCTTTCTGGCACATAGCTCCATTGGAAATTCTTTAGAACCATTTGAGATACTTCCCAAAATGTCTTTAGTTTTGGTGCAGGATGAGTAGTTTCAACAAATTCTTCATTGTTTTCGAAGTGTAAATATTTCATGACCAGTGAAAATCTGTACTCTGACATGGTCGTGCCAAAGAATGGATTGGCAAGTCATTTATTAGTTGTCCAATACCACTTCTGCAGGGGTTTCCCCACCACTCCCTGAAGTATTATTAGGCCCAGAAATTTCCAAATGTCATCTTTGGTCACTAGTTCCCACTTTCTGCTTCTTGGAAATTTCCGATGTGTAGCTAATTGTTGCTCTTTTTACTGGTTTGTCTCAGTAACTATTTTTTCAATAACCTCATCAGTCAGAAATAATTGTAAGTGTGCCAAGGGTTGTCGTGTTCAACGTCGACTTTCATACGAGGTGCTCCAGTAAATGGGAATCTTGGGGACGCTGCATGATCCGTACCATAGTCAATGGAGCACCAAGTTCGCACATCACTGAGCTCAGTCACAGAATCTTCGCTGTCGCCCCTTTCAGTGTCTGATGATGAATTTCCCCACGAATCACTATCGCTCAATTCTGCAAGTAAATCTAATTCACTATCGCTGTTTTCTAGCTGGTCTAAAAATGCTTTTGACCTAAAGGGGCACTTTTTGGATGCCATGGACGTTCTCAAGTTTCCAGGTAGAAACAATAGTAAAAGGGCCGGAAGGGCACTCGACAAAGCACTAGGGACAAAACTGAGGCGAAATGATTTGATACAGTAATGTAATCTACAGATTACAATGTAGTGTGTGTTTGTTATGTTTTGAATTTTTTTGAATTTCCCGCCGCCTCCACCCCCATGAGTTGCGGCGCTCGCAGGGAACGGAACCTGGAAGATGGATGCATCAGCCGGAGGACACGGCCGGAGGACATAGGGGGATCGTAGGGACAAGGCAAGTAACATTAGAGGGATACTACGGTGTAATCCCAAGCGTGGCTCGGGGTTACCGCTTTTGGTACTAAAAATTAACCCCTGAGTCACACTTGGGATTACCGCCAGGGAGGTTAACTTTAGGAGTGAGTATTAACGTTCTTACATAAGCTCAGTTGTACCTGATTTCCTGAAAGGCATTTGGTCTTTCCAATGTCAAGTGAGATATGTCACAAAAAAACATGAATTTCTTTGCTGAGAGCAAGATGCCAGAATAAATTAGAAGGCACTGGGTGACCGGAGCAGCGGGGATGTGTAATAATGATGGCACTGGCACTTCTGGCTGTGTGTCTCGCTCTCTCTCTCTCTCTCTCTCTCTGAAGAGCCATCTAATGGAGGAGACAGACACAAAGGATGCCAACAACAATATTCTTCATCAACATACTGTACACTGAGACTTTTATCAAAACAAATGACTACACTGGATCAAATAACCAAAAGATACAAAGACGGCAGATGGCACCGACTGATGACTCGACTAATTAGATTTTCTGCATTGGCATCGCTAGTGGAGCACCCCACGCAGCCCGGCTTCACAGCGACGGAAGAAGACATTGGTCATACAAGCTCCAGGCTTTATCCTCTGATCTCAAACATACATGTGACCTAGACCTGTTAGCATTTGGCCTTAGATCTCTCAATAAAAGAAGAAAGAAAAATAATGACAATAGTCGGAAAAACTATATTATCAGTGGGATTTATTTTGCTTCAATGTAGAATTTTTTCCCCCAATTGATGGCAGTGGCTTGTTTAATGTGACATTACTACAACAGGGTCACCTGTAAATAATGCCCAGGCTGTAAAAGAACAGGCTCAATACTTACATTTCTTGCATCCTGGGTGCTAAAAGGCTCCCTGTTTGTTGCCCCGTGGCACATTTTGGGTGAGTTGAATACCCATTACGCCTTCTGCATACTGTGGTTTCTCTCTCTGGCTGGTGTGTCCTATAGGCATATATGGCTCAGAAAGAACAACCACAGCGTACCAAAGGGGAGTGGGCATTCTCCACACCCAGAAGTGTAGTGGTTGAGGATCAGCCAACAGGCTGTTTCAACACATGGGTTTCCGGGTTCTTCAATATGTGATGTCATGTGCCCAGTTACATTCGTTGAAAGGAGCTTCCCTAAACATCAGGAGTAGGGATGAGCCGAACACCCCCCGGTTCGGTTCGCACCAGAACCCGCGAACGGACCGCAAGTTCGCACGAACGTTAGAACCCCATTGACGTCTATGGGACTCGAACGTTCGAAATCAAAAGTGCTCATTTTAAAGGCTAATTTGCATGGTATTGTCCTAAAAAGGGTTTGGGGACCCGGGTCCTACCCCAGGGGACATGTATCAATGCAAAAAAAACTTTTAAAAACGGCCGTTTTTTCGGGAGCAGTGATTTTAATGATGCTTAAAGTAAAAAAAAAAAAGTGAAATATTCCTTTAAATATCGTACCTGGGGGGTGTCTATAGTATGCCTGTAAAGTGACGCGTGTTTCCCATGTTTAGAACAGTCCCTGCACCAAATGTCATTTTTAAAGGAAAAAATCTCATTTAAAACTGCTTGCGGGTTTAATGTCATGTCGGGTCATGGCAATATGGATGAAAATCAGTGAGACAAACGGCATGGGTACCCCCCAGTCCATTACCAGGCCCTTTGGGTCTTGTATGGATATTAAGGGGAACCCCGCACCCAAATTAAAATAAGGAAAGGTCCCTATATACTCTGAACAGCAGTATACAGGCGGTGCAAACAAGACAGGGACTGTAGGTTTGTTGTTAAGTAGAATCTGTTTGTAATTTTGAACATTTTTAATGTGTTTAGCTCCAGCCAAAAAATCTTTTCTAAGCTTTTTGGAAAACATAGGGAAGGGTTATCACCCCTGTGACATTTGTTTTGCGTCTTTCCTCCTCTTCAGAAGATTTCACCTCACTTTTTTGTCCCAATGAAAAATGTTTTTTGAAAATTTGTGTTTTTTTGTGGAACAAGGATTGGAAAGCATCAGTGGAAAGGAAAAATTGTTTTCCCATATTAACTCTTACAGGAGAGAATTTCCCTTCCTTAGGGGTAGATTTCATCTCACTTCCTGTTGTCTCCTTCCGTTTGCAAGTAGGAGTCGTTTGTAAGTTAGATGTTTGAAAGTAGGGTCCTGCCCTATATACTCAGCAGAAATTTGGGCCTTAGGTGTTGCTGTGGCCAAAACACTGTAAGCCCTCACAGGGCCCTGCTGTGAAATATTAGATCAAGAATTGTAATTACATGCCCCTGTTGAACAGGAGCTGAAAAATTAGGCCTTAGGCACTGGTGCTGGTGCCACAACACTGCAACCCCTCACAGACACTCTAGTTGGAACGCAGGAACGAGCCCTGCTGCAAAGTATTGCATCAAAAATTGTAATTACACGCCCCTGTTAGACAGGGGCAGAAAAATTGGGTCTTAGGCACTGGTGCTGGTGCCACAACACTGCAACCCCTCACAGACACTCTAGTTGAAACGCAGGAACAAGCCCTGCTGCAAAGTATTGCATCAAAAATTGTAATTACACGCCCCTGTTAGACAGGGGCTGAAAAATTGGGTCTTAGGCACTGGTGCTGGTGCCACAACACTGCAACCCCTCACAGACACTCTAGTTGAAACGCAGGAACAAGCCCTGCTGCAAAGTATTGCATCAAAAATTGTAATTACACGCCCCTGTTAGACAGGGGCTGAAAAATTGGGTCTTAGGCACTGGTGCTGGTGCCACAACACTGCAACCCCTCACAGACACTCTAGTTGGAATGCAGGAACAAGCCCTGCTGCAAAGTATTGCATCAAAAATTGTAATTACACGCCCCTGTTAAACAGGGGCTGAAAAATTGTGCCTTAGGCACTGGTGGTGGCGCCCAGAACCAAAAATGTTCTTACAAGCTATCAGCGTGATGATTGAGGAGGAAGAGGATAATTACTCAGGGATAGTCACTCAGCATCAGCATAGGCAGTCTTTGAAGGGATCTGAGATTTCAAAAAAAATTATTCGGTTACATCTGCATCAGGTGCTTGGTAGCTGGTGGTGATCCAAGACTGATTCATTTTTATGAAGGTCAGCCGATCGACCGAGTCGGTGGACAGACGCACCCTGTGATCGGTTACCACGCCTCCAGCAGCACTGAATGTGCGTTCCGAAAGAACGCTGGATGCAGGACAGGCCAGTAGCTCAATTGCATACTGTGCAAGCTCTGGCCAGTGATCCATCCTCAAGACCCAGTAACCCAGAGGATTTTCGGTGGGAAAGGTGTCCAAGTCTGATCTTGCCCCTAGGTATTCCTGCACCATGTAAAACAGACGCTGGCGATGGTTGCTGGAACCGATCATACCTTGGGGCTGCGGACCAAAAAATTGTCTGAACGCATCGGTCAGACGGCCACCTTCTCCACCGCTCCTTCTTTGACTGACCGAAGCCTCAGCAACACGTTGTCCAGAAACAGGAGTTTGTAACCTCCCAGTCTCTGGGAACGCGTTGCACAGACCTTTCTGCAAGGCCTCCCGAAGATGTTTCATCCTCTGCTCCCTCTGCGATGGCAAGATAAGGTCCGCAACCTTACCCTTGTAACGTGGATCAAGGAGGGTTGCCAGCCAGTATTGGTCCTTCTCCTTGATACCACGAATACGAGGATCCTTACGCAGGCTTTGCAGGATCAGGGAGGCCATGCAGCGTAGGTTTGCTGAGGCATTCGGTCCGGAGTCCTCTGGGTCACTAAGGACAACAACGTCCGCAGCCACCTCCTCCCAGCCACGTACAAGTCCATGTGTTCCTTGGGACTGATCCCTTAAAGACTGCTGATGCTGAGTGCCAGGCTCCACCTCCATACTGACACAATCTTCCTCCTCCTCCTCCTCCTCCTCCTCGTCCTCTTCCTGTGTGATCGGCGGGCACGCAGGAACACTGTCTGGATAAAGGGGGCCTTGAGAGCTAAGGAAGTCCTCCTCTTCCTGCCTCTGTTCTGCCTCAAGTGCCCTGTCCATTATTCCACGCAGCGTGTGCTCCAACAGGTGGACAAGGGGGACAGTGTCACTGATGCATGCACTGTCAGTGCTCACCATCCTCGTGGCCTCCTCGAATGGTGACAGGACAGTGCATGCATCCCTGATCATGGCCCACTGGCGTGGGGAAAAAAAACCAAGGTCCCCTGACCCTGTCCTGGTGCCATAGTCGCACAGGTACTCATTGATGGCCCTCTGCTGCGTGTGCAGCCGCTGCAGCATGGCCAACGTCGAGTTCCACCTGGTGGGCATGTCACAGATTAGGCGGTTCTTGGGCAGGTTAAACTCCTTTTGGAGGTCCGTCAGCCGAGCACTGGCATTATATGACCGGCGGAAATGCACACAGACTTTCCTGGCCTGCCTCAGGACATCCTGTAAGCCCGGGTACCTGCCCAAGAACCGCTGCACCACCAAGTTAAGGACGTGAGCCAAACAGGGCACATGGGTCAGTTGTCCCTGTCGGAGGGCAGAGAGGAGGTTGGTGCCATTGTCGCAAACCACCATTCCTGCCTTAAGTTGGCGTGGCGTCAACCACCTCTGAACCTGCCCCTGCAGAGCTGACAGAACCTCTGCCCCAGTGTGGCTCCTGTCCCCCAAGCACACCAGCTCAAGCACCGCATGGCATCTTTTGGCCTGCGTACTTGCGTAGCCCCTTGAACGCCTACGGAGCACCGCTGGTTCCGAGGAAGAGGCCATGGAGGAAGAAGAAGAGGAGGGGGTGGAGGAGAGAGGTGTGTCACAATCAGCATTTTGGAGGCGTGGTGGCGGAACAACCTCCAACACTACTGCACCTTGTCCTGCATCCTTCCCAGCTGCCAGCAGAGTCACCCAATGCGCCGTGAAACTTAAGTAACGTCCCTGTCCATGCCTGCTGGACCATGAGTCAGCGGTAATATGCACCTTACCGCTGACCGCCCTGTCCAGCGAGGCATGGACATTGCCTTCCACATGCCGGTAGAGAGCCGGAATCGCCTTCCGTGAGAAAAAGTGGCGTTTGGGTACCTGCCACTGAGGAACCGCACATTCCACAAACTCACGGAAGGGGGCAGAGTCTACCAACTGAAAAGGCAGCAGTTGAAGTGCTAGCAATTTTGCCAAGCTAGCATTCAACCGCTGGGCATGTGGATGGCTGGGAGCAAACTTCTTTCGGCGGTGCAGCAGCTGGGGCAGGGAAATTTGCCTGGTACAATCTGACGTCGGTGTACCAAAAGCAGATTGCCCATAAGTACTTGGCTGTGACACACCTAATTCTACACCTTCATTCCTCTCACTGCAGGTCGCAGAGAGGACTGAAGGTCTAGTGGGGTTGGAAATCTCAGCTGATGAGGAGCAAGGAGAGATCGTCTTTGTTCTTTGGTGTGGGTCTTTTAGATACGCTTGCCAACGAACTGCATGGCAGGTCAACATATGTCTGGTCAAGCATGTGGTACCCAAGCGGGAGATGTTTTGGCCACGCGAGATACGCTTGAGACATATATTGCAAATAGCAGCGGTGCGATCTGATGCACTCGTCTCAAAAAAGGCCCACACCAAAGAACTTTTTGAATAACGCGCAGAGACTGCAGCGCCCTGCACATGTGGAGCTTTGGGGTGTGATGCAGTCAATGTGCTGCCCTTAGGCTGGCCCCTGGAGGGCATCCTGCCTAGTTGGTGATGTGCCACCTCCTCCTCCTCCTCCTCCTCCTCCTCCTCCTCTCTCCTATCAGGCACCCACGTTGAGTCAGTGACCTCATCATCCCCTCCCTCCTCATCACTGGAGCAAACCTGGCAGTATGCTGCAGCAGGGGGAGCATGACTGCCAGATTGCTGTCCTTCTTGGGCACCCCCTCTGTCCGTGCTCATGTTACTGCCTTCATTGAGCTCAGTATCATCATCAGAGCCTTCCAAACGCTGGGCATCCTCCTGGAGCATGTACCCAACACTGTGGTCAAACAGTTCGAGGGAATCCTCAGGAGGACATGGTGGGGCTAGGGAAGGAGTCACTGATGACATTGAGCTGAGGGAAGAGGCCGCTGCTTTGCCAGACAAAGCACCCTGGGCATGGGTGAGAGAGGATGAGGAGGATGAGGACGGCTTGGTCATCCACTCGACCAAGTCTTCCGCATGTTGCGGCTCAACACGGCCAGCTGCCGAAAAAAAGGCCAAGCGTGTCCCATGGCCACGTGCTGATGAGGATGCACCGTCTCCACGACCAGCACTAGACACAGAGCCTGCTTGCCCTCTCTTATTGGCTTGTGACTGTCTGCCTCTCCTTCTTGGCCTTCCAGACATACTAATGGCCTGTAGCTGCACTAAGCTGGGATAGAACACCTGTAATTTTCTTCAGGTAGCTTTATATACTGTAACCAGACAAGCCTGCCTGTCAGTAGGAAGATAACAGGAACGGATCTAGCTGAACACTGTGAGCAGGACGTACTGCACTAAATGTATATAGCAGGAACGGATCTAGCTGAACACTGTGAGCAGGACGCACTGCACTGAATGTAAATAGCAGGAACGGATCTAGCTGAACACTGTGAGCAGGACGCACTGCACTGAATGTAAACAGCAGGAACGGATGTAGCTAAACACTGTGAGCAGGACGCACTGCACTGAATGTAAATAGCAGGAACGGATCTAGCTGAACACTGTGAGCAGGACGCACTGCACTGAATGTAAATAGCAGGAACGGATCTAGCTGAACACTGTGAGCAGCACGCACTGCACTGAATGTAAATAGCAGGAACGGATCTAGCTGAACACTGTGAGCAGGACGCACTGCACTGAATGTAAATAGCAGGAACGGATCTAGCTGAACACTGTGAGCAGGACGCACTGCACTGAATGTAAATAGCAGGAACGGATCTAGCTGAACACTGTGAGCAGGACGCACTGCACTGAATGTAAATAACAGGAACGGATCTAGCTGAACACTGTGAGCAGGACACACTGTACTAAATGTAAATAGTCTAGCTGCCTGACCGTGGTACTAATAGGATCAAAAAGAACACCTGTAATTTTCTTCAGGTAGCTTTATATACTGTAACCAGACAAGCCTGCCTGTCAGTAGGAAGATAACAGGAACGGATCTAGCTGAACACTGTGAGCAGGACGTACTGCACTAAATGTATATAGCAGGAACGGATCTAGCTGAACACTGTGAGCAGGACGCACTGCACTGAATGTAAATAGCAGGAACGGATCTAGCTGAACACTGTGAGCAGGACGCACTGCACTGAATGTAAATAGCAGGAACGGATCTAGCTGAACACTGTGAGCAGGACGCACTGCACTGAATGTAAACAGCAGGAACGGATGTAGCTAAACACTGTGAGCAGCACGCACTGCACTGAATGTAAATAGCAGGAACGGATCTAGCTGAACACTGTGAGCAGGACGCACTGCACTGAATGTAAATAGCAGGAACGGATCTAGCTGAACACTGTGAGCAGGACGCACTGCACTGAATGTAAACAGCAGGAACGGATGTAGCTAAACACTGTGAGCAGGACGCACTGCACTGAATGTAAATAGCAGGAACGGATCTAGCTGAACACTGTGAGCAGGACGCACTGCACTGAATGTAAATAACAGGAACGGATCTAGCTGAACACTGTGAGCAGGACACACTGTACTAAATGTAAATAGTCTAGCTGCCTGACCGTGGTACTAATAGGATCAAAAAGAACACCTGTAATTTTCTTCAGGTAGCTTTATATACTGTAACCAGACAAGCCTGCCTGTCAGTAGGAAGATAACAGGAACGGATCTAGCTGAACACTGTGAGCAGGACGTACTGCACTAAATGTATATAGCAGGAACGGATCTAGCTGAACACTGTGAGCAGGACGCACTGCACTGAATGTAAATAGCAGGAACGGATCTAGCTGAACACTGTGAGCAGGACGCACTGCACTGAATGTAAATAGCAGGAACGGATCTAGCTGAACACTGTGAGCAGGACGCACTGCACTGAATGTAAACAGCAGGAACGGATGTAGCTAAACACTGTGAGCAGGACGCACTGCACTGAATGTAAATAGCAGGAACGGATCTAGCTGAACACTGTGAGCAGGACGCACTGCACTGAATGTAAATAGCAGGAACGGATCTAGCTGAACACTGTGAGCAGCACGCACTGCACTGAATGTAAATAGCAGGAACGGATCTAGCTGAACACTGTGAGCAGCACGCACTGCACTGAATGTAAATAGCAGGAACGGATCTAGCTGAACACTGTGAGCAGGAAGCACTGTACTGAATGTAAATAGCAGGAACGGATCTAGCTGAACACTGTGAGCAGGACACACTGCACTGAATGTAAATAGTCTAGATAGAAGATAACAGGAACGGATCTAGCTAAACTGAATACAGTGTATATATATATATGCAACACCTGGGATGCATATATATACACAATACACTGTAAGTGCAGCTAACTGACTGACTGTTCTGCCTAATCTATCTAACTCAAATCAAATGACACTGTCTCTCTCTCTCTCTATCGCTCAGCACACCGGAACACACACTACACAGGGCCGCCGTGCAGGCGGCCTTATATAGTGTGGGGTGTGTACTAAATCCCTGAGCCATAATTGGCCAAAGCCACCCTGGCTTTGGCCAATTACAGCTCTCTCTACTGACGGCGCTGTGATTGGCCAAGCATGCGGGTCATAGTGCATGCTTGGCCAATCATCAGCCAGCAATGCACTGCGATGCCGCAGTGAATTATGGGCCGTGACGCGCCACACGAATTTGGCGCGAACGGCCCATATCGTTCGCAATTCGACGGACGGTCGAACAGCCGATGTTCGAGTCGAACATGGGTTCGACTCGAACACGAAGCTCATCCCTAATCAGGAGCCATTTAAGGTACATTGCACTTTTAGGGTTCCCTTTTCACACCTGCGGTGGATCACTTTGCAGAGGGCAATATAGCAGTGGCTGGCAGGCATTCAGGAGGCACTACTGTTGCCTCTGGATCCCTTTTCTTTTTCATTTCTTTTTTCACTTTTACAATGGTGAACCATTCAGCAACTGTGGCCTAGGCGTTGTGGCGCAGCCCCATAGACCTCAATGCCTCCTGTCAAACCCAAGATAAAATTTCAGTGGGCAGGGGTGGTAAAACCGCATTTCACCCTTTGTTTAAAAGCCCCCCTTCAAAAATACACCCTTATTTCCCTCCATTGACTCCAATTCGTTTTGACAAAACGTTTTTCAGGGAGATTTTGGTAAAGTGAAAATACCCGAGTTGGCTCATCCCCAGTCACAAGAAGTGCTGCAGTGTTTTTGATGCATAGGCCGTGGCTGAGTAAGAAGCAAGATGGTGGGCCTGGCAAGGGAAAATATCGGTGGACAGAGCTGAGCAGAGTGTTTGTTAATTGATGTAGCACCATCCTAGCATATAATGCTAGTTTGTCTCTTTCTGAAGTCAGGAGAGCGGTAATTGTTACTCCCCCTTGCCTTTGAAATAAACTTCCAGAGCTTAGGGTGGGAGATTCAAAACAACCAGCCTGAATCTTCATCAGGCTCCAGCCAATCCCTGGAGGGAGGTGTCCAAAAGGGGGCTGGAATGGTGATAAATAGTCTGAGACACCGGAGAGCAGGTTTCCTTCTCTTCAGGAGGGTTCCCGAGCCAGTGGAGCTGTTGCCCTCAGGCTGCCCATGGACTGTACAGCTGCTCTTCAGGCTCTTCAGTTTGATTACTCCCCCTTGCCTCTGAAATAAACTTCCAGAGCTTAGGGTGGGAGATTCAAAACAACCAGCCTGAATCTTCATCAGGCTCCAGCCAATCCCTGGAGGGAGGTGTCCAAAAGGGGGCTGGAATGGTGATAAATAGTCTGAGACACCAAAGAGCAGGATTCCTTCTCTTCAGGAGGGTTCCTGAGCCAGTGGGGCTGTTGCCCTCAGGCTGCCCATGGACTGTTCAGCTGCTCTTCAGGCCTCAGCAGTGCCAGAGCTGGGGGCCTAGATGGAGCCAATTGCCACAAGGAACCTAGTCTGGAGAGGTGCCGTCCTGCTCAATGGACTTTATCTGGAGGAAGCTGGGAGGTGACAGCTGTCATGGGAATTCATGAGTAGTGACCTTAAACAAATCCCTGTGACTGGGTAGTGTACTGAAAGCTGCACTGTTTCCTGGCAGTTGTGCATTGGCGCAAGGTAACCAGATGCCAAAAAGACTTGCCCCATGGTCTTCAGCTGTAAGGCCCTAGATTGTTCAATACTCACTATTACTTCTAGAGAAGACTATTCCCGAACTAAGTGCTGAGTGTTTTGGAGTATCCCATTCCTAACCCTCCTCTCCTGTTGAAATTCTTCATGCAACAATATACAAAAAAGATCTCCCCTAGACCAGGGGTACCAAACTTTATAAAGAAGGGGCCAGTTAACTGTTATTCAGACTTTAGGGGGCCGGACTATGGCACTTGGTGGTAGAAATGGTCCTGATGTCAGCGGGAAAAAACAATGCCCCATCTTTGGTGCTAGTGGGAGGGATTGTGTCTCATTGTTGATGTCGTTGGGAGGATTTATGCCCCATCATTGGTGTCATTGGGCCCAATTGCTGTTTTTTTAGGGAGGAATTATGCCCCATCGTTGGTGTTATTGGGCCTATTTGTTGATGTCATTGGGAGGAATTGTGTCCCATTGTTGGTGTCAGTAGGAGGAATTGTGCACCATCATTGGTATCATTAAGCCCAATAGTTGATGTCATTGGGAGGAATTGTGCAGCTTCACTGGTGTTATTGGGCCCATTTGTTGATGTCATTGGGAGGAATAGTGGGGACCAATTTCTGGTGTTTTAGGGAGGAATTATGCCACATCGTTGGTGTTATTGGGGCAATTTGTTGATGTCATTGGGAGGAATTGTGTCCCATTTTTGGTATCAGTAGGAGGAATTGTGCACCATCATTGGTATCATTGAGCCCAATAGTTGATGTCATTGGGAGGAATTGTGCCCCTTTACTGGTGTTATTGGGCCCATTTGTTGATGTCATTGGGAGGAATTGTGGGGCCCAATTGCTGGTGTTTTAGGGAGGAATTATGCCCCATCGTTGGTGTTATTGGGCCCATTTGTTGATGTCATTGGGAGGAATTGTGCCCCTTAACTGGTGTTAGTGGAGGGAGGGGGGGATTGTGCCCCATTGTTGATATCAGTAGAGGAAAAAGTGCCCCAAGGGCCAGATAAAAACAAGCAAAGGGTCGCAGTTTGAAGACCAATGCCCTAGATTGTTTATTGCTATAAACTGGTGTGAATGGACTGGTGCTTGCGGGGATGGGCAGCCTCTGTATTTGTTGGGGAAGAACCAGTTAAAATCAGCAGCCCATTTATTGTGTAACAATGGGATGTTTTTAAGCTGAAAACCTCAGATTTGGCAGAGAATTTTATCAAAATTTCCAAGGAAAGGGTTGCTTTCCAAAAAAAAAAAGCAAGACTCCCCTACGGCAGTCAGCAAGTGTAAAGTTTGCTTCCTTAAAGTATTGTCTCCACAGTCTTCAGGATTTGACAATTCCAGGATTATTAAATGCTGGCATCACCTTCTGCCCTTAATGGTTCCTCCCGCTGGCTCCTATGTCCTTACAAGACACAAGAACCACAGTGTGTGTTGGGGAACGAGGTTCAGAATTGCCCCACACCAGAAATGTACGTTTTTACAAGTCTTCTATTGCAGGAGCAATGCCTTCATTTTTTTGAGAAGCAACACAGTTGGTTAAAAAAAGGTCAGAAAACTTCTTCATTTCTGAAGATCACCAAAGTGATAAACTCTGGTGACCAGACTTGTTCCACCAATTATAGTATTGGATTACCAGAAAGAACTCTTCACTCAATAAAGCCCTCCATTATTTCACTTGTAGGGCTTCCAGAGCAATTAAGCGTTGACAGCATCGTCTTTCAGCACTGGTAAGTCCGAGTCCCGGTGATATGTATGCACGGTCACGTGCCGTGTCTTCCTTTCCGATTCCCGGCCATGCCATGCCATATGTTCAGGAGGCTTTTCAATAGGGGGTTAAGTGCAATTAAGCTCTTTGGGCTCAGCTGGGATCCTGAAATCAGAATCTTTGCAAGAATTTCATTATCTGGAGCAGGGAAGGCAGGCTGTCCAGGGCTTGACTAATGAAAAGTCTCCACGGCCAATGACCGCACGCTTTCCATGAATTTCGCTTCATAATCTAACACGGTGAAATCAGCTCAGCTGTGCCCTTGTGTATTATGCTGCTAAACTTTATTTTTTCAGTATTTATACAGCACCAACATATTTCAATAGGCTTTACAGATTATATAAAACTGTTCAGTGCCTGGCACTGAAGGGGCTAGTAGCTGAACCCAAGAAAAAATCTAAATACATAACTGGGAGCTGAAATATGTATATGTGAAATGTCTTATCGACCAAAGATATTGCTGTCTATCCAGATTTATGCTCTGGGCACCCCTGCCAAACAACATAGCCATATGGATGTCAGGAATCACCAGCAGCGATGGCTAAATCTGTGTAGCTACACTCAGGAAACTGAGACCAGACTATATACAACTTCAGCAAGATTCATTTAAAGTATTCCCACAAAGTTCGGAGCATGAACTTTTCCAAAATGATTTGGTATGCTGACAGCTTAAGCGTTGCCTTCACTGGAACTAAGGGGCCAAGCCCAACCCCTGAAAAGCAACCCCACATCATAATCCCCCCTCCACCAAATGATTTGGACCAGTGCACAAAACAAGGTCCATAAAGACATGGATGAGCGAGTTTGGGGTGGAGGAGCTTGATTTGCTTGCACAGAGTCCTGACCTCAACCTGATAGAACACGACTTAATTAGAGCAGAGACTGCAAGCCAGGCCTTCTTGTCCAACATCAGTGCCTGACCTCACAAATGCGCTTCTGGAAGAATGGTCAAACATTCCCATAGACACACTCCTAAACTTTGTGGACGGCCTTCCCAGAAGAGTTGAAGCTGTTATAGTTGCAAAGGGTGGGCCATCTCAATATTGAACCCTACGGACTAAGGCTCGACTCACACTAGTGCGTTTTTTATGCATTTTGTATTTTGCAGAAATGCAGGAAAATTGTTTAACATGGGTTCCTATGGAACATGTTCACATCAATGCATTTTTGTGCCTCTGCGTTTTTGGAAAGGATTACATGCAAAATGCAGCGTTTTGCATGTAATAGAATTCAATGGACCTACATCCAAAAGGCAAGTACCATGTTTTTACTGCGATTTTGCCGCGATTTGCGTTTTGCTAAATTTCTTATTTTTACACTGTATATAGCTGGTTGCTAAGGAGGGGGTCGGGAAGCCGTCCGCCTCGTCCTTAGCAACTGATGAGTCATCAGCTGGCTTCCTGCTCAATGTAAAAAAAAAATGCCGGCTAAAAAAAAATCGGGAAAAAAAACAGCATGGGGTCCCCCCCAAGTCCATAACAGGCCCTTGGGTCTAGTATGGATTCGAAGGGGACCCCCACACACCAAAATTTTTTAAAAAATGGCGTGGGGGTCCCCCCAAAATCCATACCAGACCCCCACGCCATTTTTTTTAAAATTTTGGTGTGTGGGGGTCCCCTTCGAATCCATACTAGACCCAAGGGTCTGGTATGGACTTGGGGGGGGACCCCACGCTGTTTTTTTTCATGATTTTTTTATCTGAGCATGCAGCCCGGCAGGTCAGGAAATGGAGGGAACGAGCGAGCGCCCCCCCCCTCCTGAACCATATCAGGCCGCATTCCCTCAACATGGGGGATAGGTTCTTTGGGGCAGGGGCACTCTGCGCCCCCCACCCCAAAGCACCTTGCCCCCATGTTGATGGGGACAAGGGCCTCTTCCCAACAACCCTTACCCGTTGGTTGGCGGGGAGCTTATCGGAATCTGGAATCCCCCTTTAACAAGGGGGCCCCCAGATCTTGGCCCCCCTATGTGAATGAGTATGGGGTACATTGTACCCATACCCATTCACCAAAAAAAAGTAGTGTAGTGTTAAAAAATACAGTAGACAGTTTTTGACAAGTCTTTTATTAAAAATCTTCTTCTTCTCCGCTTCTTCCTCTGGTCTTCCTCCATCTTCTCGCGCATCTTCATCCTCCGGTCTTCTCCTTCTCCCCCTGCTTCTTCTTCCGCTCTTCTTCTGTCTTCTTTGTCCGGTGCTCTTCTTCCTCTGCCGCCGATCCAGCTGACGACCCTGCTCCAATGCTGCTTCCTGCTGATCTGTCTGTGCCGATGCTTTTCTTAAATAACGATGGGGGCGTGGCAATCGGATTACGTCATCTGGAGGCCACACCCCCTTGTGACGTCACCGCCCGGGGCATGATGGGTCCATGACGTCACAAGGGGCTTGGCCTCCGGATGACGTATTCCGATTGCCATGCCCCCGTCATTATTTAAGAAACGCAGAATGCATCTAGTATGGATTCGGAGGGGACCCCCACACACCCAAATTTTTTTTAAAAATTCTGGTGTGTGGGGGTCCCCTCTGAATCCATACTAGACCCAAGGGCCTGTTGAGGACCTGGGGGGGGACGACCCCACGTTGTTTTTTTCTCTTGATTGTTTTTTAGCCGGCAATTTTTTTTTTACATTCAGCGGGAAGCCTGCTGACAACTGAAGGCTCATCGGTTGTTAAGGACGCGGCGTCCGGCTTCCCGGACACCTCCTTAGCAACCAGCTATATACAGTGTAGAAAAAAAAAACGCAAATTGCGGCAAAATAGTGGTAAAATTGCGGTAAAAACGCGTGTCCAAAAACGCGGCAAGCACCACAAAAAGCACTGCAGAAACGTTTAAAAGCAACATGCATAGATGTGAATCGAGCCTTAGACTGGGATGCCATTAAAGTTCACGTGCGTGTAAAGGCAGGTGTCCCAATACTTTTGGTAAAATAGTGTATTTCTTGAATTAATGACGTGATCTGATCATGTGCCCCATTGATTCCAGGGATTAGTGGGACTTGCGTGAATCAGAAGGGCTTTAAACCTTCCTGTAGTAGTCAATGAGCGGTTACCTCCGAAAATAAAGAGATTTCATCCTGCCAAGCGAGGCACATGCTGGTTCATGCAAACAAATCTGCTCTATAAACTATTCAAGGCTGCGTGGCCCCTCCCACGCTTTTCCCTCGGAGATTTGTGTAAATACTACAAACGGTACAGAAGATTGCATCTAATTTTAATCACTCATCTCCCTGGAGACTCCATGGCAACGTGACTATGCGCTGTGCCCGACTGGAGTCCTCCAGCATCCCCGGGGCCGCGATACAGAGGCCGGTATTTGACAGGATGTGCTTTCTCTTTAAACGGCAACTCTGAAAAACAAAACAATTTAAAAAATGTGAGCCTGGAGCTAATTTTATCCAGGAAACCCTGCAGCCATGTAAAAAGCCAGAAAGTGTACTCACAGGAGAGGGGGCGGTGCATGGACCAGGGAAAACGCTGGTATGTACGCTGTGCAGAATATGAGGATAGCAGCCATTCATTTCTGTAATATCTCTGATACTTGACATGTGCAGTGCGTTTCGTCCCGAAACTAAATGTGGAAGAATTTTCTGTTATTCGGGAATTCGGATGTATCCGAATTTCCGAATAACAATGGTAACGAATTTAAACGAATCTGAAATAACGAAATAAAAATTTAGTTTTCTAATCGAAATCAAATTCGAATTTCAGAAGAATAAAATAGAATAGAAAATAAAGGAATAGAATAGAAAATAATGGAATAGAATGGAATATTTATTTATTTCAGGTACTTATATAGCGCCGTCAATTTACGCAGCGCTTTACATATACATTGTACATTCACATCAGTCCCTACCCTCAAGGAGCTTACAATCTAAGGTCCCTAACTCACATTCATACATACTAGGGACAATTTAGACAGGATCCAATTAACCTACCAGCATGTCTTTGGAGTGTGGGAGGAAACCGGAGTACCCGGAGGAAACCCACACAGGCACAGGGAGAACATGAAAACTCCAGGCAGGTAGTGTCGTGGTTGGGATTCGAACCAGCAACCCTTCTTACTGCTAGGTGAGAGTGCTACCACTACACCACTGTGCCACCCATAGAGTAAAACTGAACAGAATACAAAATAAAAGAATGTGAAAAACACTTTCCGTGCTATCCCTGTGTATAAACCACTTATTAATCAACTCTATATACTATGGGAAGCAGCTAGCACCACTATGCATCCAACCACCTGTACAAAATGCAATATATATATTTATATATATATATATATATATATATATATATATATATATATATATATATATATAGTGCTTGCTGTTTCCTATAAAAAAAGAATGGTAAAAAATAGAATAGAAAATAAAAGGGGATAGAATAGAAAATACAAGAATAGACTAGAATAGAATAGAAAAGAACAGAATAGAATTGAAAATGAAATAAAATCAAAGAATAGAATAGAAAAAAAACAATAGAATACAATCAAATAAAATAGAAAAAAAATATAGCCTTCTTCCAAAATTCAAATTTCAAATAGATTTAATTTGAATAGACTAGAAAAGAATAGATTAGAATAGAAAATAAAATAATAGAACAGAATAAAATAGTATAGAATAGAATTGAAAATGAAATAATGGAAAAGAATAGAATAGAAAAAAACAATAGAATACAATAGAATAAAATACAAAGAATATAACTTTCTTCTGAAGTTCAAATTTCAAATAGAATAAAAAATAATAGAATAGATAATAAAAGAATAGAATAGAAACAACAATAGACTAGAATGGAATAGAAAGAATATAACCATCTTCCAAAATTCGATTTCGAATGGAATTCCAATTGATTAGAATTCTCCAAATTCGGTCAAATTGAGTTCGAAGAAACAAAACTACCGTATTTATCGGCGTATAACACGCACCGGCGTATAACACGCACCCCAATTTAGGAGGGAATTTTAAGGAAAAAAAACTTTTAGGAGGGAAGTTGAAGGGAAAAAAACTTACATTTAAATGCTCTTCATTGCAGCCTTGTCAGTGCAGCCTTGTCAGTGCAGCCTTCCCCAGTGCAGCCTTGTCAGTGCAGCCTTCCCCAGTGCAGCCTTGTCAGTGCAGCCTTCCCCAGTGCAGCCTTGTCAGTGCAGCCTTCCCCAGTGCAGCCTTGTCAGTGCAGCCTTCCCCTGTGCAGCCTTGCCCCAGTGCAGCCTTGCCCCAGTGCAGCCTTCCCCTGTGCAGCCTTCCCCAGTGCAGCCTTCCCCAGTGCAGCCTTCCCCAGTGCAGCCTTGTCAGTGCAGCCTTCCCCAGTGCAGCCTTGTCAGTGCAGCCTTCCCCTGTGCAGCCTTGCCCCAGTGCAGCCTTGCCCCAGTGCAGCCTTGCCCCAGTGCAGCCTTCCCCTGTGCAGCCTTCCCCAGTGCAGCCTTCCCCAGTGCAGCCTTCCCCAGTGCAGCCTTGTCAGTGCAGCCTTCCCCAGTGCAGCCTTGTCAGTGCAGCCTTCCCCTGTGCAGCCTTGCCCCAGTGCAGCCTTGCCCCAGTGCAGCCTTCCCCTGTGCAGCCTTCCCCAGTGCAGCCTTCCCCAGTGCAGCCTTCCCCAGTGCAGCCTTCCCCAGTGCAGCCTTGCCCCAGTGCAGCCTTCCCCTGTGCAGCCTTCCCCTGTGCAGCCTTCCCCTGTGCAGCCTTCCCCTGTGCAGCCTTGCCCCTGTGCAGCCTTCCCCTGTGCAGCCTTCCCCCAGTGCAGCCTGGGATCCCCTGTCCCTGCTTCCAGGGCTTCAAGGCCGATCCCGAGCTGTCCAAATGTCAAAATTGCGGTCCGCGATTTGAAAATGGCGCCGCCGGCGCCGAAGTACACAGAGCCGGTCCTCGGCTCTTTCCGGCGGCTCTCGTTTACTTTCGGCTCCACTCGTAGTCCCGAGCGGAGCTATCCGAGTAGGTTCGGATAGCTCCGCTCGGGACTACGAGTGGAGCCGAAAGTAAACGAGAGCCGCCGGAAAGAGCCGAGGACCGGCTCTGTGTACTTCGGCGCCGGCGGCGCCATTTTCAAATCGCGATCCGCGATTTTGACAGCTCGGCATCTGCGGGGATCGGCGTATAACACGCACCTGCGACTTTCCCCTGATTTTAAGGGGAAAAAAGTGCGTGTTATACGCCGATAAATACGGTAATTCCGAAAATAAATAAATTAAACAAATGTAACTAAATGAATTTATGTGAATAACAAATCGATTCGAACCCGAATAAACAAAACAAATTAAAAAAACAAATTAAATGAATTAGACAAATTTAAACACATTTTTCAGTTCTGCACATGTGCATCTGACACCTTGATAGTTGACCTTAAAGTGTAATTCCGCTTTAGCTGAGAAAAAAACACTCCTCTCTGGTTGATCCATTTACATTGCAGAGATTTTAACTAACTTTGCAACAGATTCCTAACTTTTTCTGCTCTAAAAAAAAAAAAAAAAAAAAAAGCTGCTGACTCTGAATAGGAGGGTCTGGTTTATTATAATCACCTGATGCACTCTCAGTGTTCTAATGAGAAAAGTTGCACTGTCTGCATCCCTTTAAAAAAAAAAAAATACATATTGTGACAGCACATGGGCCTTCCAAGGGGTAAAAGTAGGCAAAATTGGCATAGAATTCTCACAAATGCAGATTGAGGGGCTCAAGCATGGCAGAAGAAGAGAAAATGGGGTATTCGGTTTTCTCTGGGTTTTGTAATTCCTGTAACAGGTTCTGAAGACTAACGGCTTCAAAGAGTCTTGGGTGGGACGAAGCCTTCAACCCAGTGTCCGAGTCTTGCTGGAGACCAGTAGGGTGTGGGTGCGCACAGCCCTTATAATGAAGGACCTGGCCATAGTGCAGGGCTCTCATTAGGAGACAGGTCAGAGGTGTAATTAGAACCTTTGGGGCCCTGGTGCAAGAAGCCACAAAGGGCCCCCCTGACCTCCTGGCCCCTTCTCATTGGTCCCAGGTCCCTTTTCTTTGCTCCTGGGGCCCTTCATCCTGAGCCCTTCCCACTGATCCAGGGGCCCTTTGCTCCCATCATGGGGCCCTTTACTTTTCTGCAACTTTGGTGCGGTTTGTGTGCCATGGACTGCATTGTTAAATCACAAAAGTCACAAGCAAGTCACAAGAAAACAACAAGCAAGTCGCGCGACTTTGAAGTCGCAGCAGTGTGAACTGAGCCCATGTTCTGCAGCAGGTCCCCTTCCTACCATCTTGGCCCCCCATGCTGGTAGAAAGCCAGGGCCTGGTCACAAGTGCGACCTTTGTGACCCTGGTGTACTCCACCCAAGAGACTGTACTCCAGGCTGGAGACAAGAGATTCCTTGTCCAGAGGGCTGAGGGGGTCGTGACGGCTAAGTGAGTCGAGAGGACTGAGAGAGTTGAGATAATTGAGTGAGTTAAAGAGAACCTCCATCCAAAAGGGGAAGCTCCGCTTGTTTGCACCCTCCCCCTCCACTGCCACATTTGCCACTTTTTCGGGGGAGAGCGGGTACCAGCAGCGAACTGAGCCAGAAGTTTGCCCCTTCCCCCTCCTTCTCCCCACAGTCTTTTGGGACTCATCACAGGTCCTAGAAGACTACGGAACCATTCACGAGGCGTAGCATGACTCGCGCATGTGCAGTAGGAAACAGGCTGTGAAGCCGCAATGCTTCACTTGCTGTTTCCCTTACTAGAGATGCCGGCGCCTGCACCCAAAGCTGATTGAAGAATCTGCTCAGGTGAGGACAGGGCTGGACTGGGACAAAAGTTTGGCCCTGGACTTCGTCCAGACCGGGCCCACTTTAATTTTGCAAACACGCACAAAAACAGTGTATAAACTATACACAATTGCGCAAAAAAGCCTCTGCCATACATCAGGGTCCCCAGAGAGCCCCCCTTACATCAGAGTCCCCAGAGAGCCTCAGTCTTGCATCAGGGTCCCCAGAGAGCCTCCCCCTTACATCAGGGTCTCCAGAGAGCCTCCTCCTCACATCAGGGTCCCCAGAGAGCCTCCCCCTTACATTCCCCCTTACATTAGGGTCCCCAAAGAGCCTTCCCCTTACATCAGGGTCCCCAGAGAGCCCCCCTTACATCAGAGTCCCCAGAGAGCCCCCCTTGTATCAGGGTCCCCAGAGAGCCTCCCTCTTACATCAGGGTCCCCAGAGAGCCTCCCCCCTACATCAGGGTCCCCAGAGAGCCTCCCCCTTACATCAGGGTCCCCAGAGAGCCTCCCCCTTACATCAGGGTCCCCAGAGAGCCCCCCCTTACAGCAGGGTCCCCAGAGAGCCTCCCCCTTACATAAGGGTCCCCAGAGAACCTCCCCCTTACATCAGGGTCCCCAGAGAGAGGGAGAGATGATGTAATCTTTCTGCTGCCCGCGGCAGCACAGTGAGGGCGGAACAGCGGTGATGCAGGGCGGGCGGTGAGAGATGATGTCATCTCTCTGCTCTCCAGCCCCGCTCTACTGTGCTGCCTGCCCACTCTCCCATACTGCCCGCCGCACGGCTGCAGAGAGGCCACTGCCCGGTAGTGGGCCGCGGCCCTGTGATTGGGAAACCCAGGGTTTTGGACCCCAGATTCAGGGCAGTAGCCCCAAAAGCCACCCCCTAGGCTGTCACTGAAACCGGCCCACTGAGCCATCAGCCCACCGGGAAACTCCCGGTAGTCCCGATGGCCAGTGCATGCCTGGGTGAGGACATCGCAGGCTCTCTGGACATGTAAGTGTCCCTATATTTTATTTATATATTTTTTCTGAAGGAGCCTGGAGCTCCTCTTTAAGAGGACTGGGGGAACCAAGAGGTCTCAGAGGACTGAGATAGCCTGGGGTGTCAGGAGATCCCCTATCAGGAGGCCAGGGCATGGTCCGTGCAGCAGGGTGCTGCAACTGAAAAGGCTTAGAGAGCCAGGAGAGCTAGATGAGCTGAGAAAGATGAATGAGCACAGAGGTACTGTGTAAGAAGATCTGAGAGACCAACCACAAGCCAAGGTTCAGGGGCCCTGCTTAAAAGAGAGCCAGTTGGCTTGGTATTATTTTCAGTTTCAAGTTTTAATTGTGGAAACCCTGAATGGGCAAATGTTCCAGTTGAACTTTAAGTTTGTTTAATAAAAGTGGGCCGACAAGTCATAAACTACAGTTCAGACTGGCATGGACTCAGTAAAATGCTTTTACCACAGAGCTAACAATCCACCAATTCACAATATATAGATAGAAAAAAAAATGGGGCAGGATCGATGGACCACTTGGTCTTTTTTCTGCTGTCACTCTTCTACAGTCAGGTTCATAAATATTGGGACATCAACACAATTCTAATCTTTTTGGCTCTATACACCACCACAATGGATTTGAAATTAAACAAACAAGATGTGCTTTAACTGCAGACTTTCAGCTTTAATTTGAGGGTATTTAGATCCAAATCAGGTGAATGGTGTAGGAATTACAACAGTTTGTATATGTGCCTCCCACTTTTTAAGGGACCAAAAGTAATGGGACAATTGGCTGCTCAGCTGTTCCATGGCCAGGTGTGTGTTATTCCCTCGTTATCCCATTTACAAGGAGCAGATAAAAGGTCCAGAGTTCATTGCAAGTGTGCTATTTGCATTTGGAATCTGTTGCTGTCAACTCTCAATATGAGATCCAGAGAGCTGTCACTATCAGTGAAGCAAGCCATCATTAGGCTGAAAAAACAAAACAAACCCATCAGAGAGATAGCAAAAACATTAGGTGTGGCCAAATCAACTGTTTGAAACATCCTTAAAAAGAAAGAACGCACCGGTGAGCTCAGCAACACCAAAAGACCCGGAAGACCGCGGAGAACATCTGTGGTGGATGACCGAAGAATTCTTTCCCTGGTGAAGAAAACACCCTTCACAACAGTTGGCCAGATCAAGAACACTCTCCAGGAGGTAGGTGTATGTGTGTCAAAGTCAACAATCAAGAGAAGACTTCACCAGAGTGAATACAGAGGGTTCACCACAAGATATAAACCATTTTTGAGCCTCAAGAACAGGAAGGCCAGATTAGAGTTTGCCAAACAACATCTAAAAAACCTTCACAGTTCTGGAACAACATCCTATGGACAGATGAGACCAAGATCAACTTGTACCAGAGTGATGGGAAGAGAAGAGTATGGAGAAGGAAAGGAACTGCTCATGATCCAAAGCATACCACCTCATCAGTGAAGCATGGTGGTGGTAGTGTCATGGCGTGGGCATGTATGGCTGCCAATGGAACTGGTTCTCTTGTATTTTTTGATGATGTGACTGCTGACAAAAGCAGCAGGATGAATTCTGAAGTGTTTTGGGCAATATTATCTGCTCATATTCAGCAAAATGCTTCAGAACTCATTGGACACAGTGCAGAACTTCATAGTGCAAATGGACAATGACCCGAAGCATACTGCGAAAGCAACCAAAGAGTTTTTTAAGGGAAAGAAGTGGAATGTTATGCAATGGCCAAGTCAATCACCTGACCTGAATCCGATTGAGCATGCATTTCACTTGCTGAAGACAAAACTGAAGGGAAAATGCCCCAAGAACAAGCAGGAACTGAAGACAGTTGCAGTAGAGGCCTGGCAGAGCATCACCAGGGATGAAACCCAGCGTCTGGTGATGTCTATGTGTTCCAGACTTCAGGCTGTAATTGACTGCAAAGGATTTGCAACCAAGTATTAAAACGTGAAAGTTTGATGGATGATTGTTAATCTGTCCCATTACTTTTGGTCCCTTAAAATGTGGGAGGCACATATACAAACTGTTGTAATTCCTACACCGTTCACCGTATGCTTCATTTCAAATCCATTGTGGTGGTGTATAGAGCCAAAAAGATTAGAATTGTGTCGATGTCCCAATGTTTATGGACCTGACTGTATGTTTCTCTACATCTATTCTTGGTGGACAGACCCTTTAAAATGTCTGAAAGTCAACTGAAGCACCAACTTTCAAAGTCCTTGCTTGGCACATTGGAATCAGATTTTCTGCGGTCCATTAACTATTAAGCAAAGCTGACTTTGTTGTCGATGGAGCCTGCAGAGTACCAGAGGCGACAAAAAAAGTTTAATCAAATCCAAGTCAAGTAAATGTAGTGTTGCATTATGTGCGGAGTGACCTCCTGGAGAACAACGCGGCCCCATCAGGGAGCCAAAAATTACCTTATTAGCTTGTGCAACCGACGGCGGGGGATTTATAGAGGGCGAATATGAAAGAGTGCAGTCATCAGATGTGGCAGGGAAGACGGATGAGTGTGATTTCTCATTAACACAATGCTCCGGCACCAGTGTCGTAAGATGACCCCTGAAGATCAGAAGCTGCTGATGCCATCACCGAACAAGCAGACCGACATAATAGAAGTCCATTTATTGAATGTTCCATGTAGGGTTGCCACCTCATCCCTTTAAAAAGCGAACACATATGAATTACACAGGTTCTGTGGCTGATTAAGGTGGTAATTAAACTCACGTGGTGCCTTATCTGGATTAAATTAGCCTCAGAACCTGTGTAATTCATATGTGTTTGGGTTTAAAGGGATGAGGTGGCAACCCTAGTTCCATGAAAGGTACATGAAACACACCACAAGGTGCAATAGGAATAGAGGTGGACGTGTTTCAATGTAGCTGTGTGAAACGCGTCCACCTCTGTTCTGGCTATTGCACTTGTGGTGTGTGTCCTGTGCCATCTATTGAATGTTCATGGAACATTCAATAAATGGTGTGCAGCCAGTTTCTTTCATTCGGTCTTCCACGGCAGGCGAGCTGGGGCTTGCACCCGTGCGAAGAGTCCCACCCCAATTGATTTCACTAGGAATTACTCACCTGGAGCGGCAGTCTTCTTTGTTGTCTCCCATCGAACAAGCAGGACAGGGAGAGCCATGTGGTGCTGGATAATTATCAATATTTCTGGAAGACCAGGGCTGTGCACAAAGCATGGCTATTTATCATAATCTTCTAAAGCCAACATGAATTCAATATTTAAAGAGGAAATAAAGTCAATGGTTAAAATCCTACAAGCAGGCAGGCTATGGGCTGCAGAAGAGGCATGCAATGTCAACTAGACATGTGCTATTCGTTTCGCTACGAATCGAAATTCAGGCAAAATTTTCATTATTCGAAGAGTCAGATGTATCCGAATTTCTGAATCACAATAGTATTGAATTTTAACGAATCCAAAATACTTGATTTGATTGTAGCCGTATTAGTGCAATTGTGACAGAGAAAATTGAGTACTGTCCGTGATACTTTTTTTATTTGCACTAACATACACTAACATACAATAACGAATCCAAAATAAATAATAACAAAATTAATTATCCGAATTCAAAATGGAAACATATTGCAATAAATACAGTCATTTTCTATTAAGTTTTCTAGAATGGAATAGAATAGAATAAAATAGAATATAAAAGAATAGAATAAAATAGAATAGAAAATAAACAAATAGAAAAGAAAAAAATAGAAAAGAATAAAACTTGCTTGAGGTGATTGTAGCCGTATTGGTGAACTTGCGACAAACAATTGAGTACTGCCTGTGATACTTTTTTTTATTTGCACTAACATACAATTTTTCAGGACAAGCTTTCGGGGTATGTCCCCTTCTTTAAGGTCCTAGCAGTACTAGGACCTCGAAGAAGGGGACATATTATTTAATAGAATAAAACAAAATACAATAGAAAATAAAAGAATAGACTAGAATATTAAATGTAGCGCACACCCTTATGGGACGCAGATAACTGGGATTCCCCACCCTGCACAGCCAGGCACACCAAATTTTCAAAGGCACTCCGAAGTCAGAGAATAGTCCAGTGCTTTGTTGTTTGTTTTTTATTGAGGGATTAGAGCTTGGATAGGGATTGGGAATTATGGGATGCCCATTTGACTTCGGAACAATTCTAGGGACAACTTTTCCTATATACAGTCTATATACACTCCTCTGCTTCCTCCAGCACCCACTTGCTTGCAGAACTCCCCTGGCACACTGATTAGAAGGTCTGACATAGCACTCAGTCAGATCAGAGCAAAAGCCTGTTACAGGTCCCATTGGTGTGTATCAGAAAGTCAGTTTCCGCAATACATTCCAGTGGCTACCAATCCCAGCACCACCTCTTCAGGCACTGCGGCACTGCCAACCCACCTGGCTGCAGCTGCCCCTTTCACTAGCCCTCCTGGCTAACTTCTCCACAGTCCTTCCAGACTGACACTCACTAACCCGCCTGGCTGACTCTCAGGAGATCTTCCAGACTGCTGTCCTGCTCCCACTGTCCTCTCCTCACTCCCGTGCCTCTAGGAAGGGGTTCCCCCATGTGTTGTGGGGGATCTTTCCAGCACCTGAGCCCCTGGCCCGAGGCCCCCCTCCCCAGACTAGGGGGCACCAGCAAAGAGACAGCCCAATCCAGCAAAGAGACTGCCCCAATCCAGCAAAGAGACTGCCCCAATCCAGCAAAGAGACTGTCCCAATCCAGCAAAGAGACTGCCCAAATCCAGCAAAGAGACAGCCAAGTCTAGCAAAAAGAGAGCCCAATCTAGCAAAGGCACAGCCCAATCCAGCAAAGAGACTGCCCCAATCCAGCAAAGAGACAGCCAAGTCTAGCAAAAAGAGAGCCCAATCTAGCAAAGGCACAGCCCAATCCAGCAAAGAGACTGCCCCAATCCAGCAAAGAGACTGCCCCAATCCAGCAAAGAGACAGCCAAGTCTAGCAAAAAGAGAGCCTAATCTAGCAAAGGCACAGCCCAATCTAGCAAAGGCACAGCCCAATCCCGCAAAGAGACAACCCAATCCAGCAAAGAGACAGCCAAATCCAGCAAAGAGACAGCCCAATCCAGCAAAAAGACAGCCCAAATCCAGCAAAGAGATGGTGCAAATCCAGCAAAGAGATGGTGCAAATTCAGCAAAGACATGGTGCAAATTCAGCAAAGAGATGTACCAATCCAGCAAAGAGACAGCCAAATCCAGCAAAGAGACGGCCCAATCCAGCAAAGAGATGGCCCAAATCCAGCAAAGAGACAGCCCAAATCTAGCAAAGAGACAGTCCAATCCAGCAAAGAGACGGCCCAAATCCAGCAAAGAGACAGCCCAATCCAGCAAAGAGACAGCCCAATCTAGCAAAGTGACGGTCCAAATCCAGCAAACAGACTGACGGCCCAGTCATTGACCAATAGAAAGACTAAAAACTTGTCTCCACAGAGACACACAGTGGATCTGCTCCGCACCTCTGCTACACAGACAGTGATTTCACGGGCACAGGTGCACCAAAATGAGCACCCGGTCTGCGGGGAGAGGTGGAGTGCACAGCATTCAGCCTTCCGCTCTCTCAGGCTGCAGCTGGAGTTCATCTCTATCTCCTGCTCGCCCACTCAGCCATTTGAACTCACCAACGTGGCAGCGAACTTTGCTGCCAATGCCGCCCACACTGTCTCTGGCGGAGGTGCCGGAATGTAGTTTCCGGCATGTTCCGCCAGAAGATAAGCCCTGGCCTAAACCACCCCTAGATATCAGCATACTACAGAAAGATGATAATAACCTAATGCAGTTCAATACAAGATATAAAGAAAAAAAACCATGAAAGTGCAGTAGAACAGAACTCATAATATTATCTTCCTGCAATGCGCCTAAAAACACTGCAAAATGCCAAAAAGCAGCCTGATATAGCTTTAGAATTCCCTTTTTAGGTATAACCCAGGTAGTCATAAAGCATTATTGTATGCAACGTCTGGAAAATAAGCTTCCATAAACTATCTGAAAATAGCAGCGATTTATCAGACTGTGCAACAGACAGTATACACCAGAGCGTGCCTCGTGTCCGATGGCGCACGTACGGCTGCCATGTCTTTATCTTCGCTTCGCCTGTAGAGTTTTTAATCCAGCAATTAGCGGAGATTGCCATTCATGCGAGTGGCCGGAGCATGAGGGGTTTTACCGCATGATAAATTCATCTCAGCCGTGTCAGGAGGTTTTTTATACTCTCTCCAGTCAATAGCGCGGCCCAGCGCGGGGGCAAAAGGCTGCTTGGCTGAATTACAGTAACACCGGCTCATCTATCACACTTAGATGACATCTCAATAAAAAATGTATCCATCGGCTGTGAGAGAAATGTATTTATTTAGTTATTTATGCTGCAAAGAAGCAGCAGCAGCGATCTGTGAAATAGAGAAAATAGCATGCAACATTTCAGTGGTCGCAGGTACTGGGGATCCAAACCGAGAAATTAAGGTAAACCTGGACTGGCCCCTGGGTTCTACTAGTATATCACAGGTGGTTTGCATTTGCAGTCATTTGCTATGTTGTATTTTGATGGCAAAAAAATCATCACTGACATATTACCATCTAAATATGTTTTGATGGAAGACTTCACCTTCATGGGAATTGAGGTTGAATTTAGGGACAGCTTTAGGGGTTAGGATAAAGATTAGGTATAGAGCTGTTTTTTTTTGGTTCAAGGTATGGATATTTAAAACATAGTTACAATGGTCCAGTTTGAACCAATGGACCTACAGCATGTACAGTATATACCATACCTGGATGATGCCCCTGGAAGCTGAAAATCAGTAGACACTGCTACTCCAGTGATCTCCACTTGTTTCCGGGGTCCTGTGTCAACCGGCTGCCCTGCTACATTGTGAACACAAGAGGTTGGCTTCTTGGCACAAATGCCATTCAGAGAATGCTTTACACTCTCTGATTGGACGAGGTGGAGAACGCAACATCACTGCCCCGCCACTCCACGTTGTCCAATTAGAGAACACTTTGTATTGATCCAGAAAAGCACAGCAGAGTAGCGGTGTTTACTTCAGTGATTTTCCTGATTCCAGGGGCATCTGCCAGGTATGGTATATACAGGGCCAGGACAGAGTGTGAGCAGGAGGGACAACTGCCCTGGGCACAGTGGAGCGAAGGGGCAGAGAATGGACACAGGGCAGTAAACCCATTCTACAGCATGTATTAACAGTGGGGGGGAGTAAAGTTCTGCCCTGGGTGCTAGATGAACCTGTCCTGGTACTGGGTATTTACATAGACTCTTTGGCCCAAGCTGGATTAACGTTAACTATGTATAAAATATTCATACCTGGAATTCCATTTTAAGTGAGTAGACTTGAGGTCTTGGGATAATTGTAGTAAATAAGTTGAGGTTCAGTGCTAGGTTTGAGGGTTAGGTTGTGTCGTGATTATATTTAGGGGTTAGATTGAGGTTTTTAGTGCTTTGGTTGATCTTTAGGGCTAAGTTTTAGTGGTTAGGTTTTGATGAAGTGTTAGATTAAAGTTTAGGGTTAGGTTGAGGTTTAGGGCTAAGCTTCATGATTAGGTTTGGGTCTCGGGCTACTTTAGGATATATGGCTGTCCTTAAGATTTAGAATTGGATTTAGGAGGTTACATTTAGGGGTTAGGACCTATTCTAGGGGTTAGATTGAGGCCTATGCCTTTAGGCATTAGGTTGGGGTTCAGAGCTAGGTTTAGCGCTTCCATGGTGAAGTAGGTGTATGATAGAAGTTTAGAGTTGTTTTTAGGGGTTGGGTTGAGGTTTAGGATTCGGTTTTGTGGTTACCTTTAGGTCTGTGATCAAAATTTAGACTCAGAGTTTTAGTTAAGTTAGGGTTTGAACTTAGGGTTTAGAGATAAAGTCCATGGTTAGGTTTTGCGATTAGGTAGGAACCAAGTTACTGCCTACCCATGATGGACACCCATCTAGCAATAATGATTCAAAATCTCATACTTAAGTGATTGGGAATATCCCTCCACTCTGTCTCAGGCCTTTGGTCCTATCTGGGTACAATCTCTGGAAGCCCTGGTATGTAATGTGAATTTGATACTGATTGCTGTATTTATATTTTTTCCAATTATGTTTACGTTTCTCTATATAGTTATACCAAAGCACTTTAATAAATAGAAAGGCAAAGTATCCCCAAATCTCCAGGTGGGGGAGACAAGGGCATGCAGGGGATTTTTAGCGTACCTAGCAATGTACTCCACAAAAAAGCAATATACATAAAAACAGCAATATTTATTAGACACAATTAAAATCTAAGAGTACAGTCTAAAATCATGTGAGAGATTTGTCATAAAAACAGCAGAGCAATAGCGATGATGGGGATCAACGCGTTTCGCCCAGATATTGACTTCCTCAGGATCCACTTTATGTTCACAACATATTAACCAAGAACAAACAATGCAGCAAAAGCTGATAAAAAAAGACTGCCTAGCAGTACTGTACCAAAATTGCGTGATCAAGAATGGTAATGATCCTCCTTACAAGAGAAGATAGCCAAGTATGCACCCAGTAGATCAGAGTAAAAAATAGAAAAATGATGGTAGCCAAAACCTTAAATTCAACCCAAAGCAGCCATCTCATGGACTCACGAAACACCACAGCCCTGTGTTCAGCCAGTAACACTACTAGTACTGCGTTGCCCCATGTTCCCCCTGAAAATATCCCCTGGTTGTCATACACACACATTGGATCGTCATTTATTGCAAAGGGAGAACCATCCCTGTTTATATTGCCCAGAGCAGATAATTGGGTTCTTCCTTTCATTCTTCTACAGTAGCATGGTAGAATGCAGGAACAGTAAGGCCCTAAACAATAGACCCCCCCTCTACAAAAATAGATCCTCTCCAGCTAGAATAGATCCCCCAGCAGCCAGCATCAATAGACCCTGCAGCACACTCCAGCACCCCTTACCATTACATAGTCAGTGCTGGAGGTGCCAGAACTGCGCCCCCCCCCCCCACATTCCCCCAGCATTCCCGCTGAAAAAAAGCCCCGATTTTGATTATATGCAGTTTGGACTGGATTGAGCCTTTAACATCCCCATCTGCATTTACAGTACATTACCCTGCAGGAGAGCAGAACACTCCAACGGTTTGCTGACACCCATCCTAAATAATATGCCATTTAAAATGTCATTTACAAACGACCTGTTGTCCTAAATGCATTTAAAACGAGCCAAACTAAATTACTCCTAGGCACCCGACTTATCTCCCGGGCAGACACACGCCGATCAATTTTAATTAGGAACTCTGCCTTCTCCCGTTGTTTCCTTTCTTTGTTCTATCGGCCTCAAAAAGATTTCCATAAAATCTGCATAGCCGAGCAAAAGTCTCATATTTCCCATAGGTAAAAAAAAAAAAAAAAGATATCAAAAACGTTGGCATGCGAAAATAAAAGTTTTATGCCTAATTAGTTTTACGGTCGGCGTGCCTCTCCTTGACAGAGCTTTTTGAGATGTGCGCCCCCTCCGCCTAAACCTTTTCAGTCTCACATCTGACTAAAGCATTCGAGGGTGTTACCGCTTATCAGAAATAATTAACAAATCCTTGTCCCCATGAAGAGTACAATTAGAACGGAAAGCGGTTTATAATAAAGTTTCGATCTCCATCCTTGCTTAATAAGAAGGGCAGGAGGGCCGGGGGGTGTTGGCCGCTGCGGCAGACATGTAGGTCTCCAAAGCGCAGCTGGCCTGACACCACGTATTGGCCAGTTTAATGGTCATTGATCAAGCTGCAGTTAATTGCAGGAGCAAATGTATTGTATTGACCGCACCGCAAAGGGACCTGACAGATAATGTGAACTTAAAGTTCAAAGAGAAGACAGGCGCTGAAATTCCATAAAAGTTTTGTAAATGCGCTATAGATTTTTATCGCTAATTGACATAAAAACTCATGAGCGTCTTCTACTTTGGAAGAAACCTTTATTATCAGCAAGAGCATAGATGGAGGCTTTATTAGAACATTTGTAAGTTTAGACACGTACGGAGCTTGAATAAAATGATAAGCGCAGGACATACATGACAGGGTGGAAGTAACTACCAGGAGGTAGCAGGTTAAATTTAAGGGGTGGATATAAAAGTCAGATGCTCTTACCTGATTGGACAAGCTACGGGGTGAGGGGGAGGAGCTGGATGGATAGTAGTTGCCCCCGGATGGATAGTAGCTTCCCCGTGGCATCAGGGGGGGATGTAAACAGGTGACCCCGCCCCCCTCTGACACCATGGGGAAGCCATGCTGAACTCCCCGTGTGTCAGAGGGGGGCGGGGTCACCAGGGGACGTCACTGGGTGGCCCCACCCCCAGTTATATAAGCACTGTCAAAGGCAATGAAGCGTCACACGGCGGGAGCCTCCCATAGAGGAGGATCTTTTTTTTTTTTTCTTTTTCAGTCCGTCGCAGCGTGAAGAAGAAGATGAATGGACATCGTGGGACATTTTTATTTTTTTATTATTTAATAAAGGACTTGTCCCCAAGCTGTGTCTTGTCGTTTTTAACATTCTGCCACTTTTTTGTGAAATGGTAGGGGTACTTGTACCCCATTACCATTTCACACAGGGGGGGAGGCTGGGATCTGGGGGTCCCCTTGTTAAAGGGAGCTTCCAGATTCCGATAAGCCCCCCATCCGCAGACCCCCACAACCACCGGGCAAGGGTTGTGGGGATGAGGCTCTTGTCCCCATCAAAATGGGGACAAGGTGCTTTGGGGGGCTGCCCCAAATCCCCCTGACCATGTTGAGGGCATGTGCCCTGGTACGGTTCAGGAGGGGGGGCGCTCTCTCGTCCCCCCTCTTTTCCTGCAGCCTGCCAGGTTGCGTGCTCAGATAAGGGTTTGGTATGGATTTTGGGGGGACCCCTACACCATTTTTTTAAAAATTTTGGCGCAGGGTTCCCCTTAAAATCCATACCAGACCTGAAGGTATGGATTTTGGGGGGCCCTACGCCATTTAAAAAAAAAAATTGGCGCAGGGTTCCCCTTAATTTCCGGGCCTGATATGGATTTTAGGGGGACCCCCACGCAATTTTTTTTTATTTTAGTTCGGGGTTTCCCTTAATATTCATACCAAACCCAAAGGGCCTGGTAATGGACTGGGGGGGGGGGGGGATCCCATGCTCTTTTTTTCAATGAGTTTTATCTATATTGCCGATTTATATTTAAATGACAATTTTTCCTTTACAAATGTCATTTTGCTGTGGTATTGTTCTAAACACGGGAAAAATGCGCCACTTTACAGGCATACTATAGACACCCCCAGGCACAATATTTAAAGGAATATTTCATTTTTATTGTTTCACTTTAAGCATTAAAAAAATCACTGCTCCCGAAAAAATGGCCGTTTAAAAAAAATTTTTTTGCATTGATACATGTCCCCTGGGGCAGGACCCGGGCCCCCAACACTTTTTATGACAATAACTTGCATATAAGCCTTTAAAATTAGCACTTTTGATTTTTCATGTTCGTGTCCCATAGACTTAACGGTGTTCGTGTGTTCTGATGAATTTTTTGCCTGTTCGGTATGTTCTGGTGCGAACCAAACCGGGGGGGTGTTCGGCCCATCCCTACTGCGTAAACTGGCACCTATACTAGGGGCTATTACTGTGTAAACTGGCACCAATACTAGGGGTTGTTATTGCATACACTGGTACCTGGGATTGAGTAGTAGATATTTATTTATTGTGATCATATCTTTTCTTAAAGTGATTGTAAAGGCTCATTTTTTTTCTATAAAAATAACAAATATATTATACTTGCCTGCTCTGTTGCAGTGGATTTGCACAGAGCAGCCCAGATCCTCCTCTTCTTGGATCCCTCTCTGTGCTCCTGGCCCCTCCCTCCTGTTGAGTGCCCCCACAGCAAACAGCTTGCTATGGGGGCACCCAACCTGACCCGCAACTCAATGTGTCCAGTCAGACACAGAGCCATGGTTTGGCCACGCCCCCTATCCCGATTAGCTAACTCACTTTGATTGACAGCAGCCAATGGCGCCGCTGCTGTGTCTCAGACAATCAGGAGGGAGAGTCCCGGATGGCCGAGACACTCGTGGACATCGCTTTATCGAGTTGGGGCTCAGGTAAGTATTAGGGGGGCCGAGGGGGGCTGCTGCACACAGAAGGCTTTTTTTCTTAATGCATTAAGATAAAAAACCTTCTGGCCTTTCAACCCCTATAAGCGTCTATTCTCCAGAGTACAGCTTAATGTGTGTAGCCTTTCCTCATAAATAACTGAGGTCCTCCAGTTCCCTTATTAGCTTCGTTGTAGACCTTCTCTGGACCCTCTCCAGTTCCAGCACATCTTTCCTGAGGCCCGTTTTTTTTGTGGGGGTGTGGGGTGGAAAACAATACCACCCGGCCCCCCCCCCCCGCCCCCAGTCAGTCATGGGGTGGTGGGTCTGGTGCACTCACCCCATCTATGGTGGGCAGCACTTCTCCTGGGCTTCACCGGTGGCTTCCCTTGCTCGGCGGAGGAGACGGCTTTCCCTTCCCCTGTTCTCCACGGGCATTGCGGCAGCTTGCGTTTCCTCCCTCCTCCTTGGTGGCCAATTGGGACTCTTTTCGGCCGATTGTAAAACAGATCTCGTACCTGCTTGTGATTGGCCAGATTGAGGATCAGTGTTTCAATAGCCAATATTAATTCACTGTTGTAACACCTGGGTGGGCTCCCGGCGCAATGCTCTGTGCTACGAGCCCACCCTATTTTGAAGCCTATTGGAGCCTCTGGCTCTAATTTGGTGCTTCTACCCCCCCCCCTCCGCCGCTGTAATTAACACACCCAGCATCCTGAAAGAGGCTGGACGCCTGAATAGGGGGTGGCGATGTCCTGTCAGAATAGCAGCCGTGTATAGAGCAGGGGGGTGGCGGCCATGGATAGAAGGGACGGCACTCCGGCGCCCCCTAATGGAAGGGCTGCCACTGACTGGTTCTCAAGATGTGGCTGAACCAGAGTTTTGAAAAGTGTTAGATTTATCTCTGTAGTAAATCCCCCTTTTTAATGCATGCTAATAGTCTGCTGGCCTTTCTTGCTGCCTGTGTTCTACAAGGACCCCCAGATCCTTGTCAGTCCTCGATTCAATCCATGTATGGGCATCTACTGAACGACTGCTCTACTGGTGGATTTCTGTACAACCAGCCTGTCAAGTTTTCCCCCAACCAATCAGTGCCGTCGGTTACAGCCATCAGCACCGAGCATTGTACTCTGATGGTTGGGAAGTCTTCTCATTGTCAGAACACAATGGCACACCAGGAGGATTCCCCCATCCACATCGAATGTTTTCTATGGGGGAATTGGATCTTTTTTTTTTTTCTATCCGCTGGCTAAACAAAAAAAAAAAGATGTATGGGCTGCCTTACACAATGCCTTCAACCTGAATATGAGCGGCGGATCTTTTCCGTTAACTTTGACAATATTGTGCTGTTTGTTTTGAATTTCTGAGACAACCTTGTTTTCTTTATCTGTGTTAAACTGCTGAAATTGAGATAGAGACAAATTATAAATAAAGCTTTTTATACCACTGGTTATGTAAATACTTTCCCGTCCGTCGTCTGGGAAGAGGGGCACTTTAAGTCATAAATATGGAAAAGGACAGATAAAAATGCAAATTTCACTTGTCTATAAAATGGTTCATTTGAGTTGAAAATAGATTTCTATAACACTATTTCCTTGGAAATGGACAAAAGAAAGATAACTGCAAAATAACACGCTACATAAACCAATGCTAGACAAAAGTATATAAAAAAAACAAACAATGTGTCACTTTTTAGGCATGCAGCGGAGGATTGCTGAAATCACACTTTCAATGTGCGAATGAATGAAAAGGTTTTTAGTAATAACTTGAAATGTATCTAAACCTAAAAACAAAAACGTAATACATTACAGTTTAGTAATTCTAAAGCCTCGCACACACGATCGGATTGTTCGCCAACAAAACCGTGGACTTTTGCCCGAAGGGCGTTGGCCCAAACTTGTCTTGCATACACACGGCCACACAGTTGTTGGCCAACAATTATGAACGTAGTGACTTACTACGTGGTTTTTCAGCTCTTTAGCACCACCCTTTGGGCTCCTTCTGATAATTTTGTGTTAGTAGAAGTTTGGTGAGTGTTGATTCGCGCTTTTTATTTTGCGCTTTTCATTTCGCGCTTTTCAGTTCTTTTCTGAATGGGCTTTCGTCAACCAGCCATGTTGCGGAATCGGAGGAAACAACGTGTTATTTATTATTGGCCTTGGAGTTATTGCTTTGACATTATTGTTTTGGTTGAATAATGATTTGATTTGGTATATTTTCTATAGTTTTGGATGCATAGAATGTACTTTTTGGTTAAGTTCTATTGGCAGATAGCATGTCTATTTTTTTTTTTTTTTTTTTAATGCACAATAAAAAAATTGTGTAGAATAATACTTGGCTATGTGTTTTACTTCAAATGACAGTTTGGGAGTCGGCAGTTACATTTAAAAAAATACAATGTAAAATTGACAAGGGACACCAACATAGTTGTATCTTTGATCTTAAAAACTACAAGATAATGGTGTTGTGGTAACTTACCCAAATAAATATAAAAAAAGCATAATAATATTATTCTTGATATCACTAAAAAAAAAAAAAAAAGCCTTTGAAAGTTCATTTGCAATAACTCCATCAGTATCACCAGCAAAGCATCTTCATTATTATCCCATTAAAGAAGAAGAGAATTTGCACTGCGTTTTCGAGACTTCATAATATACCGCGTCACGAATGTTAATTCTCCATTACAAACGCTAGTTTACAAGACCGACCGCTTCCAGCTCGAAATTGCAACCGAGCATGCGTGTTTGTACTTTGGACTTTTGTCCAACGGACTTGTGCACACAGGCTCAGAAAATCCGACAACACACGTTTGTCCGTGGAAAATTTGAAAACCTGCCATCCAACATTTGTCCGCGGAAAATCCAACAACAATTGTCCGATGGAGCGTACACGCGGTTGGATTTACCGCCAACAGCCTTTCATCGAACAGTTCCTTTCGGAAAGTCCAATCGTGTGTACGGGGGCTTTAGATGTGATGTCTATATTCGTTTTCTTTTTTAGGCTTTTTTTTTTTTTTTCCTCTTTATTTTCACCTGGTAAATCTTTCAGTAAGCCTGGGTTCGCACGTGTGCGGTGTACGTGACACCGCATGTGATTTAGATAGGAATCGTACCTATTTTGTATGGGCTCAATTTGCACTGCATTTTTGCCACACTGGGATCGGATCGCATGGGTGTTCACAACTCTGCAACTCTTACAAGAACGCTGCGTTTTGCGACCTGTTTTGGGGAGTCATTTATTTAACATTGACACCAGTGGCAGATCGCATGAACGGAGTACGATATCAATCTGGTGTAGAAAATGCTTACGATTCGCTGTGGTTCCCGCAGGGTGGATTTAATTTAAATCAAGTCGATTTAAATCACAATTTAAATCACTAGTAAAAAAGCTTTATTTATATCAACTCGATTTAATTCATCATTTTTAAAGAGCAACTGTCATCTCTGTCTCACAGCAACTCCTCCTCTGACCCGCTGTTGACTCCTCCTCTGACCCACTGTTGACTCCTCCTCTGACCCGCTGTTGACTCCTCCTCTGGCCCGCTGTTGACTCCTCCTCTGGCCCGCTGTTGACTCCTCCTCTGACCCGCTGTTGACTCCTCCTCTGGCCCGCTGTTGGTGCGAATTCTGGCTAAAATTCTGACCTGAATCACACCCGAGGGAGGGGGTGGTAGTTGGTAGGTGGTTGGAAGCGCAGTAGTTGTGGGGGTTGGGGATCTGTCAATGGATATTTGGATGCATTGGAGGTCTATCAGTGGAGGGAGGGGGTGGTAGTTGGTAGGGTGGGTGGAAGGGCGATAGTTGTGGGGGTTGGGGATCTGTCAATGGAGGTAGGGGGTAGTATTTGGGGGCATTGTGGAGCTGTCAGTGGAGGGAGGGAGTTGTAGTTGGTAGGGTGAGTGGAAGAGCAGTAGTTGTGGGGGTTCGGGATCTATAAGTGGAGGGAGGAGGTGCTATTTGGGGGCATTGGGGCTTGGGGGTCTTTCAGTGGAGGGAGGGGTGGTAGTTGGGTGCATTGGAGGTCTGTCAGTGGAGAGAGGGGGTGGTAGTTGGTGAGGTGGATGGAAGGGCAGTAGTTGTTGTGGGAGTTGGGGATCTGTCAGTGGAGGGAGGGGTGGTATTTGGGGGCATTTGGGGTCTGTCAGTGGAGGGAGGGGGTAGTAGTTGTGGGGGCTGGGGATCTATCAGTGGCGGTTGGTAGTTAGGTGGTAAAGGTCTGTGAGTATGGATGTGGTTGAAGGAGGGGGTCTGTCAGTGGTAGGAGGGGGTGGTACTTGGGGTGGGGGGCAGGGCAACAAGGGGGGGTCTGTCAGTGAGAGTCTTTTGTTTGGGGGGGGGGCAGCTGGTAGGGTTTGCATTCAGTGTGAGGGACCGGCTAAGTGGGTGTCCCATCGCCAGAACCCCCCGGTCCCTGGAGGAACAGGCTGCTAGGTCTGGAATGCCCAGGCCTGTTTCGTGTCCCAGTCCGGGCCTGTCTCATGCTCCTTATGATCACAGCATCATAACTGCTGGACTCTTTGTGCAGCCCCTCCTTCTCCCAGTAAGAGCTCTGCTGTACAGGGGAATGCAAGAGATGAATATCAAGTCAAATTTAGGCACTTATTCTGCTTGTATTAAAAAAACACATTTAATGATATATTAATAAATACAACACTGCATTCATTTGCATCTTTTTGGAGTTCTGGAATAAAAGAAATGTGATCACTATTAGATCATCTCTGTGATGTCATCACTCCTTCCTGGCAGATTTGGAGGGCTTGTCCGTGGAAATGGTGTCACTCACACCATGGACGCTTCTATCTTGTCACAGTGACATGAAACATATCCCCCCCTCCCCCTCCCCCCCGCCTCCGATCTAATAATATCATTTTTATGTCTCCGCTTTTAACCCGGATGAGAAAAGCGCGGCGGATTAAGTGGAGTGTGTGATCCCCCCGGGGGTGTAGAGTTTCTGGATGAGCTGGATAAAACAATAGCTCCCCCCCCCCCCCTTTATTCATGAGATTTGTAGTCCAAGTAACTAACGATGCAGAAAAAAACATTAATTACAAATGCCTGCACAATTTTTCTAATTCAATTTAAATAAGATGTTCACAGCCAAGCTGATCTGAATGTTATTTTCATATTGCTACAATGTAACAATGGAAAATATAATTAATCCTTCTTCCTTTTTCTCTTCACTTTGCTCTGAATGTGTCGGGGAAAAAAAAAAAATGGCGTTTATGAAGTTATCGGTATTCGAGAAGCCGCGGCGACGCAGAAATTTTAATAAACATGCAGCAAGATTTATTATAGGGGATATTGTATATTTACAGCGATATTAAACCCAAGAGCAAACATTTATTTAATGCTGCTTACCCAATTCTTAGATGTGATGGCTGCATTCCTTTTCTTACGTTAGGCTTTCTTTCTTCTATTTTCATCTGGCGATCCAGCCAGCAAGTCTGTTATTTTTCAAAAGCACATGCTCTCCAGCAGAATGTATCAGTGTACATGGATGAGACAAACCATTTAGCACTGGCAGGGGTGAATTAAAATTGTTAGCCTTTTAATATTTATGTAAAGCCTTTATCCTAAAATGAAGAAACACTGTTTTGCTGTAACTGATTATAAAGTGTGAGCTGGAGATTGGCTTCAATTTGTATCTAAATCTGCTAGTCCATTTAAAGGGGTTGTAAACCCTCAAGGTTTTTCATTCTAAGCATTAAGGTGAAAAACCTTCTGTGCTGCAGCCCCCCCCCCCCAAGCCCCCCCTTTTTCTTATCTGAACCCGATCGTTCCAGCGATGAGCACGAGCGCAGCAGCTGTCTCGGGTTCTCATTGGATAGATTGGCTGTCATTGGCTGTCAATGGACTCGGGTGTGCCCAGGGTGGATGTGCCCAGGCCGGATGTGCCTGGGCACACCCTAATCACCCCTGCGGTGCCAATTCCCCCTGCTTCCTGTCTCCTCCCTGCAGTGCTTTCCGGCTTCCCTCCTCTCCTCTCAAGAACGGGGAAGGGGCTTGCAAATATTTCTTCAACCGATCATTCCTTCCTTTTCTGAATGAACACAGTGAGTGATCTGTACTGATCGCTCCTGTCTTCATTCTTAACGGAAGCATAGTAAACTATGTTTACTGCAGGCTGCAGAGAACGGGGCTGGGGAATCTCTGTTTTCAGTTTCTTCCTCTGTCTCAAAAGTGAGACATCAGGGGTCTTTTTACACCCTTGATATTTTCACCATTCCTAAAAAAATTTTTTAAAACTTAATAAAAAATAATATTGTAAAAAAAATAAATAAATAAAAAATAAAAACTACTGACACCATCCACTGCTCTGCTGATATAGACAGGTGTGTGTTTGTGCTCTGGGGGGGGCACACCCCAATCCAATAGGCTGCGCACACCTATGACGTGTACTTACAGTATCTTTGTGTTCAGGACTCGGTTGCTGGAGCTGAGCTGTTCGCTTACAACGTCTTGTTCTCTTGCAGAAGGGAAGATATATGCCCTTGGAGGAATGGGCACAGATACCTCCCCTCAGGCCTTGGTAAGAGTCTACGAGCCATCAGCGGACAGCTGGCAGCAACTCCCCGCCATGCCCACCCCACGTTATGGTGCCTCCACTTTCCTGCGGGGAAACAAAATCTTTGTCTTGGGTAAGTTGGATATTCTGTCGTTAAATCAAAGGGGGGGCAGCAATGGTAGAAACAAATTATTTTTTTACCTCTACTCTACTGAAGTTAACATGCTTTGTTTTAGAGATGTGAACACAGAATGAACAGAATGCATGCAATCTTTTTACTTCATAGACTGCATTGTCTGTGGCACAGATAGGAGGATGTGAACCTAGCTGTTGAAAAGTGTGAATATTTCTTTGCTGGTTTTCGAATCAGGGGGTGTCTGGTAATATGCAAATAAGCTAATATTAACCCAGCCCCCCCCCCCCCCCAAATGGTTTGCTATTCATGCCTGCCTGGTTGTAAGATTTTTAAGTAATAGGTAAGAGGCATGCCATCTTTATGTCTGTTCCACCATGATATGTGAAAGAGGAATGACCAAGCACAGGTCCGATATGTTTCTGAATTCTTCCACATGTGTTTGACTTTTAGAGGCACTTAATTAGAGGTCTCCTCCCCTCCCTCATCCTGTGACTGGACAGTGAAGAAAGAAGCAGCACAGGCAGCTGCAGCTAGCTAGTCTGCCACTAGGTGGCTCTGTTTCAGAATAGTGTCTTATTACAGGAGCTAGTGTCATCAGGTGCTAGGCTCCTTTTAGTTACAGCCCTTCTGTAGTGATGTAATGGGCGAGTCAGTGCCCAGGTTTAGGTAAGCCAGGTTGGGAGGAGCACTAGTGCAGTTGGGGCATGCGAGCCAAACACCTCACATCTGTACAGATGTAAACAGAAAGTGGATTCCCCCACTGACAGCTGAAATGTAAACAATAAAAGAGAAGCTGGAAATTACCCGGTTGTTAAGAAGCAGGGCCGCCACTTCCTTAACAACTGGTGACTCATTCAGCTGTCAGTGGGGTTACCCTCTTGACAGCTGAAGTGTAAACGAAGTCTCACAATTGGAACTGTCAAAAAAAAAAAACAGCTGGGCAATGTTTATCAACAACATCGCTCAGCTGCTAAAACAGAAAGCTAAAAAGACACATTGTTTCATTTTGTATCTTTCTGTTTATCTACAGATCAAAGGGATGAACTTCGATCTGCAGGTGAAGTCAGTTTAACCACTTGCCAACCGCCTACCACAGGTGTACTGCGGCAGGTCGGTTCTATCGCACAAAATGGCGTACCTGTACGTAATTTCGTGCAATAGACACTGGGGGGTCGAAAAAACGGCATTGGGGTCCCCCCCCCAAAATCCACACCAGACCCTTACCCGAGCACACAGCCCAGCAGGTCAGGAAAGGGAGTAGGGACGTGCGAGCGCCCCCCTCCTTAACCATACCAGGCTGCATGCCCTCAACATGGGGGGGTGGGTGCTTTGGGGCAGGGTGGGCCCTGCCCCCCCCCCACCCCAAAGCACCTTGTCCCTATGTTGATGAGGACAAGGGCCTCCTCTCAACAGCCCTGGTTTTTGGGGTCTGCGGGCGGGAGGGCTTATCGGAATCTGGAAACCCCCTTTAACAAGGGGGCCACTGGATTCCGGCCCCCACCCTATGTGAATGAGTATGGGGTATATTGTACCCTTACCCATTCACCTAAAAAAATAAAAAAAAACACATTACACAGGTTTTTAAAGTAATTTATTAAGGCAGCTCTATCGTCTCTTCCGTCTTCTTCTCCCCTCTCCGGCTCTTCTGCCTCCTCCACTGACGTCTTCTGCCTCTGCCTCTGCCTCTGCCTGTTCTTCTCCCCTCTCCGGGTCTTCTCTGCTCTCCGCTAATGTCTTCTAGCCCTCTCCAGTTCTCCCTCTGTCTTCTGCCTCAGCTGGGTCTTCTCCGCTCTCTCTCCAGTTCTTCTCCCTCTGTCAGCTGTCTTCTCCGCTATTTTCTCACTCTTTTGCTGGGTCTTCTCCCTCTGTTCTTCTTCAGATGTTGACTCGACGCTCTAATGCTCCCGCTACTTATATTGGCATGGGGCGGGGTAACCGGGTGATGTCATCCGGAGGCCCCACCCCTTATGACGTCACTGCCTGGGGCATGATGGGGCGGTGATGTCATAAGCGGCAACCCCGCCCCATGCCAATATAAGTAGTGGCACAGCGCGCACCATTAGAGCAGGAGAGAGCGTCGAGTCAACATCGGAAAAGAACAGCGGGAGAAGACAGCGGCGAAGACCCAGCAAAAGAGCGAGAAAATAGCGGAGAAGACCCGGACAGCGGAGAAGACAGCGGACAGAGGGAGAAGAACTGGAGAGGGCTAGAAGACATCAGAGTAGAAGAATCGGCAGAGGCAGAAGACTTCAGTGGAGGAGGCAGAAGAGCCAGAGAGGGGAGAAGAGATCAGAAGAGACAACAGAGCTGCCTTAATAAATTACTGTAAAAACCTGTGTAATGTGTTTTATTTTTGACATTTTTTTTAGGTGAATGGGTAGGGATACAATGTACCCCATACTCATTCACATAGGGTGGGGGCTGGGATCTGGAGGGAGCCCCCTTGTCAAAAGGGGGCTCCAGATTCCCATAAGCCCCCCGCCTGCAGACCCCGACAACCAACGGCCAGGGTTGTCGGGAAGAGACCCTTGTCCTCATCAACATGGCCCCTCTGCCCCAAAGCACCCCCCCCCCAAGTTGAGGGCATGCGGCCTCACTCGTCCCCACCCCCCTTTCTGACCTGCTGGACTGTGTGCTCAGATAAGGGTCTGGTATGGATTTTGGGGGGACCCCAATGCTGTTTTTTTCGGCGTGGGGGTTCCCCTAAAAATCCATACCAGACCGAAGGGACTGGTATGCTCTTGGAGGTGGGACCCATACTGTTTTTTTTTAATTTGGCGTGAAGTTCCCCTTCAAGATCCTCAGAACACAAGTCACATGCCAAAGTCAGGTCAGTTAAGACGGCGATCCGACTTTGATGTGACTTCAGTAATATTCAATGGGCTGAAGTAGGATCAAAGTCGGACAAAAGTAGTGCAGGGAGCATTTTTAAAGTCGGACCGACTTGTGTTGGACCAGTTAGGACGGCTCCCATAGGGAAACATTGAGCTCCCAATGTCGGAGCGTTTGTCGTACCAGTGTGAACCCGGCCTATGATAACGTTATAAAAACGGCAGTAGCTTTGCAGTGAGTTTTTCAAAATTTTTAACATTTTGGCAATAGCGTTCTTTTTTCCGCGTTAGCAGTGTTTAGCGTTTTTTATTTTTTTTATTTTTTTTTATTTTTATTTCAATAGATCAAAAACGTTAAACACTGGTGAGCCATGTTTTTGAGCGTTTATCGGCGTCCATCAGCGTTTTTTGACGTTAGAGCGTTTTTACAGCTGAAAACAGCAGAAAAACTCCTCTCAGAGCCCACTAGTTTTGGGGTTTTTTTAAAGCCAAAAAACACCCCAGCCAAAAACTGCTGATAACAGCCTATGTGCGCATGGACACATAAGATAACATGATGGGGAGTTTATTGACTGTAGAAAAAAAAACATCTGAAGCCAAAAACAGCTGCTGTAAAAACGTCGAAAAAAAACAGCAGTGTGCATGAGGCCTCAAAAATTACAACTTTTTTTTGTTTGCTTTGTTTGTTAATATATTTATACCTTTAACATATATTTACACGTTTCACCTTTAAAAAAAAAAACACAAAAAACAAATTTATTTCATTTGTAAATAACTTTTCAATGCTTTGTACCATGGCTGACAGCTGAAGTGTAAACAAAACGGTTTTGGTCATTGGTATCAAGTACTAACAAAGAAGAATCGGTACTGGTACTCGCTATAAAAAATTGGTATTGGTGCATCCCTACTTACAATGATCAGCTTTTATTTATTCATGTAAAACCCTTATCCAAAAAAGATAAAATTGCTGTAACTGCTTTAAAAGTATTAGCTGGAGTTTGGCTGCAATTTTTTGAGTGTATCTAAATTTGCTAGTCATAGGCGTGCGCACAGGGTGTGTCCAATCACAGCTGATCACATGGAAACAAGGAAATGTTATTGGCTCTCCTCACCTTACTCTGACAGAGTATGAGGAGAGGAGAGCCAATCAGCGGCATTTCCTCACAGGGGAGATCTGCACAGATGATGAGGGCACTGATTATCAGTGCAGCCCCCACAGTGCCCATCAGTGATGCCAGTCAGTGCCAGTTAGTGATGCCAGTCAGTTATGGTTACCACCTCATCCCTTTAAACCCGAACACATATTAATTACACAGGTTTTGTGGTTGATTAAGGAGGTAATTAAACTCACTTGGTGCCTTATCTGCATTTAATTAGCCTCAGAACCTGTGTAATTCAAAGGTGTTCGGGTTTAAAGGGATGAGGTGGCAACTCTACAGTCAATGGCCATCAGTGTTGCCAATCAGTAACCATCAGTGATGCCTTGTAGTGCCCATCAATGCCTGCTCATCTCATTAGTGCCGCCTATAAGTGCCCATCAGTGACGCCAATCAGTGCCCATCAGTTCTGCCTATCCGTGCGCCTAAGAGGTGCCCATAAATGCCACCTTATCAGTGACCATCAGTGCAACCTATCAGTGCCCAACAGTGCCGCCTATCAGTGCTCATCAGTGCTGCATATCAGTGCCGCCTATCAGTGCCCATCAGTACTGCATTTTAATGCCTCCTCATCGATGCCACCTCATCAGTGCCCTTCAGTGCTGTCTTATCAACGCCCATCAGTGCCGCCTCATCAGTGCCCTTCAGTGCTGTCTTTTTAGCGCCCATCAGTGCCACCTCATCAGTGCCCGTTAGTGCCGCCTATCAGTGCCCATCAGTGCAGCCTCTTTAGCACACATCAGTGAAGGAGAAAAAATACTTATTTACAACATTTTATACTAGAAACAATTGTTTTTTTTCAAAATTTTTGGTATTTTTCAGTTTTTTGTTTTTTTTTGCAAAAAAAAAAAAAACCCAGTGGTGAATAAATACCACCAAAAGAAAGCTCCATCTGTCTAATAAAATGATAAAAATTACTTTGGGTACAGCGTTGCATGACGGCGCAATTGTCATTGAAATCGTGGCAGCGCTGAAAGCTGAAAATAGGCCTGGGCAGGAAGGGGGGTGAAAGTGCCCGGTATCGAAGCGGTTAAACAATTGTCACTCTGGCATCCTGGAAGGTTAATAGGTAATATATCTCTGTACAGGTAGCAAAGGGATTAATTAAATGTAAAGAGCGTATTGAGCGGATCCCAGACAGATGTCAGCTATACTCTCCCCCCCCCCTCATCCATGGCAGAATCACGTGTGCCCCTCCAACCTCCATCTCCGCTCCCAATTCCCCTTCCTTACATGTAGCTGAAGAGCGATTTCACCCCCCGGTCCCCTCCGAGGATTGAGGGACGCAGAGAAAAGCTTCATCCAATTAAAGTGTAAAGGTTCGACACGGAATTAAACGGTCCCCCGGGTTCAGCGTAATAAACTGCTACCCTCAGCCGCTCAGAGCTTTTCTAAAGGGAGAAGATCCAGAGAAATCACTGGAAATGAGCCTTCCTCTGCGTTTACGGGAGAGGAAAATAGAGAGATTTCACCTTCCTGCAATATATATATATATATATATATATATATATATATATATATATATTCCTCAACCGGCGCTGCCTGGAAAAAAAGAACCGTTCTTGCTGCCTCAAATCCTTCTGTTAAGCGCTAAGCAAACGGTTGGCGCTATAAAAATCATGTAAAAATAAAAAAATAATAATAAAAACTTTTTGCTGTAAAAAAGGAATAAATAATGTGACAGCGTAGGCAGCTCTTCTTATCCTTATTTATCATGACATTTGGAAAATTAGGTGCGGAATATTCACACGAGTGTGGGGGAGGGGATTACTTTGCAGTCAGGCAGAAAAGTAAGATGATTGTGGGTTTTTTTTTTTTTTTAAATCTCTTTCATTAAAGTTTTATTTTATAAACTGGTATTTTAAATAATATAAATGTTTATAAACATTTTATATACAGGGTGTATCTATGGTCCAGTGTGTGCTGTGCATGCTGGACTCTGCAAATAGGAAAGCCCAGCACTAGCTCTGTGCATCTAGATGATGTCATCTGTACTATCACAGGCGGAAAGGGTGTCCGACCTTTGAGTTATTCAGCCATGTGTGTGCGCTTGCAACCCGAGATTCTGCTAGTACAAAGGTAAATCTGAAACTATGGAGCACCAAACTAGAGCTGGCTCCTGATTCCAGTCCCTTTGCAAAATTGCAACCAAAATAATTTTAATCAAAATATGAATTTCATGAATAAAAATTTGATTTGACCTAAATATGCTGTGATGAGATTTGCTGTACACTGTGCCATGGTGAAACACCACTTAAGCAATAATAACAATGTCAAGGAAAAGTGCACATCACTATTCAGATATTCAGGCTTAAAGTCGCTCTCGTTTTTTTTTTCTTTCTTCGTTTGCACCATACTGAAGGAAGAAAAAATTAGATGCAATTTTAGCAGGACCTATACCGTTCTGTAATGACTTTACAGGGCTTATTTAGAATAATTTATTCATAGAGCTTTGGATGGCAGCCAATCAATACTGTGGAATTTAAATCAGCCCTTAATTTGTCCTTGGAGGACATTTTAGTGGTGGTTACAACCTTGTCATGAAGAACACAGATCTTCGTCCTTGCACGATACGAGCACCTCTTCTAATCAGCCACATATACGCAGAGAGCCTCGAGAGAATTTCTTTGTGATGCCCATTAAATTGAAATGTTCCTGCCATACCTACATAATGGAAGGAGACATATTTTTGGTGGCAAGAATGTTTTAAAGCAAGAAACATCAGAAACCTCTGATACAGAACTCTGGCCATGTTAAAAACAATGTTGACCCACCTACTCCTTCTCTTCCTAGTCCTCATCAATCTATAGCCAGGGCCGTCTTTAAGGCAGGGCAAAAGGGGCAGCTGCCCTGGGCCCTGTCATTGTTGTGGGGCCCAAAGCAGCTGCCTCATACTTGCCAACTATCCCAGTTTAAATTCCCTTGTCCTTTGAAGTTTTAGTCCTGTGCTGTGTCCCGATATCTCAGCGTGAAGTGCTGGTACCAATGCTGCCCAGCTCTGCCTTATTGTTGTGTACAGGTGATTCACCTGCAGACCCTGTGTTTACGTGTAGTGGTTCTGTAACTTCTAGCAACTCAGTGAGCCGTAATGTGTGCTGTAACCTCTAGCAACTAGTCAGTAAGCAGTAATGATATGCTGTAACCGCTGGCAACCAATCACAATTTCTGCCTGATCTGATGCAGTAAACTGATTTTAAGTCTAGCTGCTATTTGTTGAATGTCTCAGAGCAGGGGGGGGGGGGCAAGAAAATTTTTGCCCAGGGTCCAATCAATATTAAAGATGACCCTGTCTATAGCCGTTGAAATGTTCTTAAACTAAGTAATACCATCATTTGTGACACCACCTATAAGATGGGTGGCAACAATACCAGTTGGAAAAAAAGAGGATGCGCCACTTCAGCAGACCATCACAACCATAGTCAGCAGAGGTTCCAAATATTTGCTGCTCTGGTGGTGGTGGGTGTCAAGTCCGAACTCCAGTGGCTTCAAGCACCAGAACTCAACACCTTGCAACAGACTCACCCCCATATGTTAGATGCTCATGGTCCCCAGCTGTACTCAATGGAATCATCTAGCACTCTTCCAGATGTTAGATGTCCATGGCCGGCAGCTGTACTCAATGGATCATTTAACACACTTCCAGGTGTTGGATGCGCATGGTCCACCAGCTGTACTCAATGGATCATCCAGCACGCTTCCAGGTGTTAGACACCCCTGGGTCAACAGCTGTACTTAATGGATCATCTAACACTCTTCCAGGTGTTGGATGCCCATGATCAGCAGCTGTACTCAATGGATCGTCTAACACACTTCCAGGTGTTAGATGTCCATGGCCGGCAGCTGTACGCAATGGATCATCTAACAAACTTCCAGGTGTTGGATGCCCATGGTCCCCAGCTGTACTCAATGGATCGTCTAACACACTTCCAGTTGTTAGATGTCCATGGCCGGCAGCTGTATGCAATGGATCATCTAACAAACTTCCAGGTGTTGGATGCCCATGGTCCCCAGCTGTACTCAATGGATCGTCTAACTCACTTCCAGGTGTTAGAAGCCCATGGTCGGCAGCTGTACTCAATGGATCGTCTAACTCACTTCCAGGTGTTAGACGCCCATGGTCCCCAGCTGTACTCAATGGATCATCTAACACACTTCCAGGTGTTAGATGCCCATGGTCCCCGCTGTACTTAATGGATCATCTAACACACTTCCAGGTGTTAGATGCCCATGGTTCCCAGCTTTACTCAACGGATTATCTAGCCTGCCCCTATTGTCACTACTGCACTCTGTAGTAACATAGGAGGCAGCATATGGCGCCACAGTGCAACACAGGCAAAAGTTGAATTCTGAAGATTCTGTTGGAGGCTGTAGCACTTTAAGAATGCCAAGTCCAGATTTGGCTTCCTCCAGAGAGATAAGTATTCAGAGTCTTCTTCTGCAACGGACATTAGTTAGATCTTCTCTTTGAAAGAGGCGGCAAAAGTCTACAAAAGTCCGACGGACAAAATACGGCTGACAATCCGATCGTGTGTGGGCTTCCCCGGACTTTCAGCGGACTTTTCCAGCCGCAAATCTGACAGACTTTAGATTTGAAACATGCTTCAAATCTTTACGTTGTAACTACGCCGGACCCAGAAATCCGCTCGTCTGTATGCTAGTCCGATGGACAAAAACCCACGCTAGGGCAGCTATTGGCTACTGGCTATCAACGTCCTTATTTTAGTCCGATGTACGTCATCACGTACGAATCCGTCAGACTTTTGTGTGATCGTATGTAGGCAAGTCCGTTCGTTAGAAAGTCTGCCGCAAGTCCGCCAAAAGTCCGCCAAAAGTCTGCCAAAAGTCTGTCGGACAGGCTGTCGGACTTTTGTAGCCGAAAAGTCCGACCGTGTGTACGCGGCATAAGAGTATGAGTATCAGTGGGAATCAGTATCAGTATCAGCGAGAAACCAGGCATCAGCAGCTGATTTTAATGAAACTTATTGGCTGGTTCTTTTTATAAAAAATAAATATTCCGACTCTTCAACATTTGGCGTGCTGCTCTTTTCTGTACTTAACTTCTCGCATTTGTAAATATGATACTGGTTATCTTTTAAAAGAGCATGGAAATATAAACCAGAGGAAAATATCTATATTGCCCATAATGACCAATAATTTGTCAGCTTTTCTATGAGCAATGTGCATTGTCTGAGATGGCTCCTCCCTTCTGAGAAGTAATTATTGTTTGTGGTATTGTTTGGTGATTGGTGTTGGTCTTTTGCTTACCCTGCTCTCTTCTTTTGTCAGGGGGCAGACAGGGTAAGCTTCCAGTAACAGCCTTTGAGGCTCTGGACCTGGAGGTGAACAGCTGGACTCGCTATCCCAGCATCCCAAGCCGGCGTGCCTTTGCCAGCTGCACTATGGTGGAGAACTTTTTCTACAGTCTCGGTGGCTTGCAGCAGCCTGGTCCCCACAATTTCTACTCTCGACCCCACTTTGTGAGCACTGTGGAGATGTTTGACACTGAGCAAGGTGAGTGCTCTTTTACTGTAATCTCTTATACCCTTTAAAGTAGATAAAACAACAATGGGTGTAAAGGTTTTATTTCTCTAGGTAATGGTGTATCTCGTAGTAGTTGGTCACACTCAACTGGACTTGTTCTTGTAATGTTGAAGATGTTTCACTGTTTATCTGATTTGCCTGCACCCAAGCTCCCAGGGTGGCACAAACTAGATTGTAGAGAAGTGGCAACCTATCAAAATACACAAGTGGCTTCCTCTGTTTACGTAAGGGCCACTTGTGAACTGAGGAAGCCACTTGGATGAGCGATGAAACATGGTCAACATTACAAAACAAGTCTAGTTGAATTTGAGCTACGAATAAGCATCCTATGATGTGAAACGCGTTAGCATATTTTTGACCCTGTACCTTCCTCTCAATTGACTGTATTTTGGATTTTTACTTCAATAAAGATGTTTCTTCTTCAGAGTGCGGCTATACAGGAAATTCCTTACTTCACTTTAGTTGAATTTGGCCTACTAATATTGGCTAAATTACAAGAGTTAAACAAAAATAAACATCTTTTTGGGTCTCAACATTTCATATGGAAAATATAAATGCTGTAGTACAGGGGTACTGAATTAAAATTCAAGGAGGTCCAGTCACTAAAATTTACTTGCAGCCGAGGTCCGAATCTTGTTTGTGCTATGTCTAAGAAAGATTGCACTCATTGTATGTCTATCAAAAAATGATAAATGCATTTCAACAGTATCTACCACATCACAGTGCCCCTTTACATCAGGTTCCCTCATCAGAGTGCCCTTTTAAATCATGTGTTTCCATCTGAGTGCCCCCATAGATCAGGTGTCCCCATCAGAGTGCCCCTTTACATCAGGTGTACCCATCATAGTGCCCCATAGATCAGGTGACCCCATAGAGCAGGTGTCCCCATCAGGGTGCCCCCATACAGCAGGTATCCCCCGTCAGAGAGCGGGTGTCCTCGTCAAAGTGCCCAACTTTAAATTTCAGTTGTGAACCATCACAGTGCAACTGTAGCTTGGTAAAGCCCATCTAAGTAAACAGTGTACCTGACAGATAAGTCCATGTAGCCAGGCAGGCAGGGGCAGGAGTGGCAGCTTGAAGATGACGCGTACTACAGGGGGCGGGAGCTTGGTAGAGAAAATTGCTGAAGAGGGTGGGGCGCACAAGTGATGTCATTGGTTGCTAGGACGCCGGTGATCCTAGCAACCGACGACAGTAGTACAGTGGGCATCTCTGCAGATTAACGGTCCAGACACGAGCGTCACTTCGTCCAGGTCCGGATCGTGGTCTGCTATTTAATGAAGGCTGCTGCAGTATTTCCTTGGAAATGGGTCAAGTGTATCCTGGTTTAGGCATTGCCCTGTATTTTAGCCTGTAGTTTTTCAGAGTAGTGTAGAGCTAGAACCTTTAATAGGTGTTCATTGGGGTCTCTACACCTGTTTGGGAGATTTATCCTTACATTTTATTACATCAGCAACACCTGGAGTGAGAAAATCTCCCATATACGGTCTCAGTTAAAGTGTATGTAGGGCCAAAACATTGGTAAGGGTTTTTTTTTTTTTCACTTGCTGTATGCTGATTGGGACTTTTCACTTCCTGTCCTAAAGGTGGAACAGGAAAAGAGTCTGAGACAGTAGTCACCAGCACATGTGTCCTCATTGCAAGATTTGAAGTACCCTAACCTCTTCTGATGCTAAAATGTTGGATCTTACATAACCTTCTTGCAAAGTAAACAGAATTCTCATCTTAGACAGTTGTCACAGAAACAGGTGTCCTCATTGGGATTTTTCCTTAACCGTTTGCTCCGAAGACAAATCAAAATTTTCAGACTTTACATCACTTTCTGTGGTCACCCGGGCAAATAAAAAGGTTGAATCTCTCCAGCGGGGACACAGACTGCAATAAAAACTTAACAAACTGTCTAGCCCTTTCGTTCTCTATCCAAGAAAAAGGTTTAGCTGGAGTTCCATTTTGCACCACAAATGTGAGAAATTACCACAAAAAACAAGAAACAAAATATAGGTGTGTTGCGCTACAATGATTGATATTAAAAATACTGAAAAAAAATTATAAATAAATAAACAGTCCAGAAAAATCAGACTCTTAAATGGGCCATAATGGTCAAAAGTATTCAACTGTAGATAAGGTTATCCAATCCCTTCACCAAGTGAACACGCCACCACCGCAATAGGTTGGACTCTTACCAGAGAGCCTGGATCATTTATTACGAAGGGTCAAACAGGCTTGATGAATATGTCCTGGTAGGTTGGTAGATAGTCTAGATAAATTTTGTTCATTTTGGCTCCCCTGTAATCAGCGGAGCAGGTTGTGATTGCTTTGGGCTGTTCTAGGCTTCACTGGCTGCAGGTTTGACTGCTTCCCCCTGCCTTCTGGAGGATTCTAGAATGTAGAGGGTTGGAAGAGACAAGCCCACAGTCTTAACATATATGTGGTCTCAGACAATCCCTGGGGGGAGGGGGGCCCAGTAGGTGGTTGGGACCTGAGGCAGCCCTGTTCTTGTCCAAGAAGAGAAGTTCCCAGCCTGAAGGGCTGCTGCCCTTCTGGGCAGTCCAGCTGTGCTTCTACCTTTACTTATCGAGGTCTCAGCTACACTTAAGCTGGGGGGCATACTCAAGTGCTCATCGAGGTCCCAGCTGTATTAGAGCTGGGGGCCTGGGACCTGTTCTACCAGATTTTGCTGCGATTTCACTGAGGATCTGGTCTGGAGAGCTCACAGGAGAAATGTCTGGTTGATATTGTGAGGAGACATGCAAGTATCCAGAGACATTTGTGAGTACAAACCGGCCAGTACAGACAGTGCCAGCTCCAGGACAAATCTGTGAATTTTCTATGGTGTTCCAGTGTCGCTCAGTCCATTAGCGAGTGCCTGTTGGGGATGAGCGCTAGATATCATTAGATCTTCCCTTTCTTCTAATGCACTCTTGAGTTGTCACCCTGTCACATGGGCTCCCAATGGAGACTTCAAGTGCATTGGAGGCTGGTGCTCAAATTTTTTTTTGGGGGGGGCGCAAACAAAAAAAAAACCCATCAATTGCAGCCTCACAGTGCCCATCAAACGCAGCCACTGTGCCCATCAATTGTTGCCACTGTGCCCATCTAATGCCGCCATTGTGACCATCAATTGCAGCCACTGTGTCCATCAAATGCTGCCACTGTGCCATCAAATGCTGCCACTGTGCCCATCAAAAGCTGCCACTGTGCCATCAAATGCTGCCACTGGGCCCATCAAATGCAGCCACTGTGCCCATCAAATGCTGCCACTGTGCCCATCAAATGCTGCCACTGTGCCCATCAAATACTGCCACTGTGTCCATCAAACGCTGCCACTGTGCCCATCGATAGCTGCCACTGTGCCCATCGATAGCTGCCACTGTGCCCATTGAATGCTGCCACTGTGACCCCCCCGTCCACTCACTGTCTGCCTTACCCTGTCTCAGTGGGGCTGCAGGGGTGACGGCGGCGAGCGGTGTCCTCCATGCGTCTCCTCCCATCCTCTCCTTCTGATAGGCGTCCAATAGCGGTGCCTGTCATTTTAGCCAATCAGGTGACAGGTAACAGACCCGAGCACCTGATTGTTGGAGAGGCGGTTCAGTGTTAGGAAAGCGAATATTCATTCACTTTTCTAACACACCTGGGTGGACTGCGAGCGCCAAGCATGGCGCTCGCAGTTCACCTATTTTGCAGCCTATGGCTCTAAGCAGGTGCTTCAAAAACACCCCCCAGCCGCTGTAATTCAGGCGCCCGGCGCCCGAAAAGGCGACAACCCTCCGTTCCTGTTTCCTAATGCACACATGTGTTGTCACCCTGTCAAATGGGCTTCCAATGGAGACTACAAGTGGCTGTTTCAATACAGATTATGTAGGCATGGTCTGCTGTAGTCACCAGGAAAGGCATTTTGGGAAATGCCATGTACCTTGGTAATCCCTAGAAATCCTGCGATGAAGGTCCTTGTTCAGGCACTTCCTGTTTTAAGGTCACACTACTCTGTCCCTGTCTCCTAATGCACTCTTGCACTGTCACCCTTTTACATGCACTTCCAAAGGAGACAACAAGTGGTGGTTCCAACGCATATCACACAGGCATGATCCACTGTGGTCATCATCATCAGGAAAGCCACCTTGGGAAACGCCATGCTCGAGGGATGTGGGCAGCAAGTGGCTGAAATGAGGGTGAAGGAGGTCAGCAGCACTGGGATGCAGCAAGGGATTAAAAATGGTGAAAACACGTATTTTCATACACCGATCAGCCATAACATTATGACCACTGACAGGTAAAGTGAAATACATTAATTATGTAATTACAATGGCATCTTAAAGTGGGTGGGATATATTAGGCATCAAGTGAACATGTTGTCCCTGAAGTTGACACATTGAAAATAGAAAAAATGGACAAGTGTAAAGATTGGAGTGACTTTGACAAGGGCCAAACTGTAATGGCTAGACGACTGGGTCAGAGAAACACCAAAACTGCAGCTCTTGTGGGATGTTCCCAGTCTGCAGTGGTCAGGACTGACCAAAAGTGGTCCAAGGAAGGAAAACAGGGTCATGGGCGGCCAAGGGTCATGGATGGGGAGGGAAGGCTGGCTTGTGTAGTCTGATCCAATAGAAGACCTACTGAAACTCAAATTGCTGAAAAAGTGAATGCTGATTTCCGATAGAGAAATGTCAGAACACACGGAGCATCGCAGTTTGTTGTGTATGGGGCTGTGTAGCCGCTGACCGGTCAGGGTGCCCATGATGACCCCTGTCCACACCCAAAAGTGCCTTCAATGGGCACATGAACATCAGAACTGGACCAGGTGGCCTGGTCTGTTGAATTCAAGAATGGTTTGAGGAACACAACGAGTTTGAGGTGTTGACTTGACCTCCAAATTCTCCAGATCTCAATCCATTGAGCATCTGCGGGATGTGCTAGGAAAACAAGCCCAATCCATGGAGGCCCCACCTCACAACTTACAGGGGTAGGCAACCTCGGGCCCTCCAGCTGTTGCAGAACTACAAGTCCCATCATGCTTCTGGGAGCAATTGTAACTGCCAGCCTTGCAATGCCTCATGGGAAATATAGTTCCACAACAGCTGGAGGACCCCAGGTTGCCTACCTATGACTTAAAGGATCTGCTACTGAAGGCTTGGTGCCAGATACCACAGCATACCTTCGGAGGTCTAGTGGAGTCCATGCATCGACAGGTTATGGTCATAGTTTTGATTGTATAAAACAATGGTAGTCGCTTATGATACACAGTGCTTTAGCAAATATAGGGGGAGATTTACTAAAACTAATGCAATCAGAATCTGTGCATGGTAGCCAATCATCTTCTAACTTTATGTTGTTCAGTTAAGCTTTGAGAATAAAACCTGGAAGCTGATTGGTTTATATGCAGAGTTGCACCAGATTTTGCATTCCCCAGTTTTAGTAAGTAACCCCATAAATGTCATCTAGTTCGTTTTTATGTCTGCAAAAAAAAACAGGTCCACTATGCCATTTGGGCCCCAGAGCACTTAGCACGTCTAATGCCCCATACACACGGTCGGACTTTGTTCGGACAGTCCGACAACAAAATCCTAGGATGTTGGCTCAAACTTGTCTTGCATACACACGGTCACACAAAGTTGTCGGAAAATCCGATCATTCTGAACGCGGTGACGTAAAACACGTACGTCGGGACTATAAACGGGGCGGTGGCCAATAGCTTTCATCTCTTTATTTATTCTGAGCATGCGTGGCACTTTGTCCGTCGGATTTGTGTACATACGGTCGGAATTTCCGACAACGGATTTTGTTGTCGGAAAATTTTATCTCCTGCTCTCCAACTTTGTGTGTCGGAAAATCCGATGGAAAATGTCCGATGGAGCCTACACACGGTCGGAATTTCCGACAACACGCTCCGATCGGACATTTTCCATCGGGGGGCATTACTCTCTCTGATATCTAGATGAACTGTATTGGCGGAGAGCGTAGTAGCCACTGCAACGCGTCACGGTTCTCCAGGTAGATAAATATGCCGTCCGCTCTGTAATCGGCGTGTAATCCTCTTTTAGCACCATGAAAGGTCGATGCTGTCATGAGCGATAATATATGCAGGGGAAGCAATATCAATTCTCTGCATGTAGCGCAGACCCTCTTGTACGCCTCAGGACACTTGTCCGTCCGTCTCCGATTTATTAATAATAACAGCCTTTCCATGCTAGTATTCAATCAAATCCGACATCATAAATTATCATGGCAGGAGGGTAATAAATCACACACTCGTGTATGACAGAAACTGTACACACACTGACTGATGGCTGCTGGGAAGTATGTTTGCTAAGCAATTTTATTAATAACTGTATAAAATCATAGCTTATAAGGACACTCTGTTATACTGACTTTGGAAGGTTCAGTATCTGGTATCTACAGGAAGCTCAGCCACCATGCTTTCCTTTCAGTACATATCTTGAGTAAATATTTTAATTTATTTTTATGCCCAAAGCTATGGAGACACTTGAATGACACACCTATCTATATAGCTAAAAGTATGAGGAAACCCCTCCACGAGTTGAGGTGTTTCCAGTGAAGGGTACTGTTAATGCTACAGCATAGAAAGACCTTGTGGACCAGGGTTCCAAGGAACCCTAGGGTTCCTTTAGAGGTTGATAGAGGTTCCTTGAGTTATGTGGGATTTCTGCCTCTCAGAAATGTCCCCACTGACACCATAGATCTTTTTAGCTATCTGTAAGGGGGTAATTCTTCCCAGTGACCACAAGTGTAAGGAACATTCTTCCCACTGACCATCACACTAATGTATCATGAGTTTTAAATATAGTAATTTTTAGCAGGGTTTCGCCAAAACTGGAAAGTTATTTCAAGGGTTCCTAAGTGTTGAAAAGGTTGAGAAAGAATGTTGTAGACAAATGTGCTCTTCCAGCCTTAAGGTAACCATTTGGTGAAGGCCATTTTCTATTCTAGCATGGCTGTGCCACTGAACAAAAAGCCTTAAAGACAAGGTTTGATGAGCTTAGTGTAGAGGAAGGAACTTGAGTAGTCTGAGCAGAGCCTTGACCACAACTCTATGGAGCACCATTAAGATAACATGGAAAGCAGATTGCGAGCCATGTTTTCACGTCCAACGTAAGTACTAAGGGTGAGTTTGGGTTTGGTCCAAACCCAGAAGTTGCCTGTCATTGCTGGGCCAATGAGCTGCAGAGGCAGAATACCTGCCCTATACAAAGGGCTAAGGATGCTTGTGACATCATTGATCTAATATGGCCACATAGATATACAAGGTCAATGACATCAACCCAATACGGCCATAGGTCAGTTATGTCGTAGGCATCGGCACTGCTTTGTGTATGTCAGCTGCAGGGCAATGAATCTCCTGTCCGCAGCTCATTGGCCTTCTGGGATTACAAAAACTTGGGTTTAAACCAAACCCAAGCTCAACCCCCCCCCCATGCTATTTCCCCCTTAACTTTTTTACTGGGTTATGAACAAAAAATATATTCCTGTGGTTAGTAGGGATTTGATGCTCCTCCAGTGCCGCCATCTTCCTCTCTTACACTCAAGAGGCAGCTGTCTTTTCTGTCTTCTTGCACCCAGCCCCACATTGACATTGTGCCACAGAAACTCATCAGGGGGCCAGTTGCAAACAGGGAAGGACAGCGACCCCCTGATGACGTGGGTTAATGCATATGGTCATTCTTGCCTAGGCAAGAACCTAGGAAGTGCTGGGATAGTTCCCCAAAAAGGTAATAAAAAAAGTGAGGTTCTCAAAGAAAAGGGGAAGGGGGTAGAAGTGAGACACCAGAAAGTGGGTGGAAAGGGTGAAGGTCCACTTTGAATTTACATTAACATAATAAAGTCTGAGCTGGTAATGATCAAGTGTAGATATAATTTATGAGATAATAGTTTATTCACATATGAACAATCTTTCCCTGCTTGGAGCGTTTAATGGTCCGTGTACAGACAGTTTTTTTGAAAGCATGTTTCCCATATAGATATGACAATATATAGACAGCCTCTCTCTTTCTTTCATCGCTAGTTTTACGACTTACAGAGATTGGAAACATAATTATTTCCATTTATATCTTGCAGACCGCGTTCAATAAAAATTAATTTATAGAGCCATCAGTCATACTGGGGAACCGCTTACAATCCCATGCGCTTCATAATGCCTAAGGAGACTCATCTCTTCTATATATTACATCTCCCCGTGTAATGCACACTCCTTATTTTCATTTAAATTAATTTAACGTAAAGCGGGGATGAGCAGGAAGCAGTGTGGGGCCCAAGGATGCAGAGGGATAAAAGCGGATGATATAAGACGAATAAAGCACAAAAAGGAACATGGAGGAGGAAAAATTAATTACAGTGCGCTGTCACATCATGTAACCAAAGTGTAAGCGAAATATGGATATGTAATATAGGAACATCAAAAACTATGTCACCACATTACCGAGTCAAACACATAGTATATATACTTTCATTTTATTCTGCTAGATTTTTTTCTGGCATGCCTCAAAGGTTTATTTTTATAGAGATCGCTGAAATAACGACTTAATATTTTGCCCTGAAGTTTTGCCTACTCCTTTTTCAGTTTATAACACTGATAGTTGAGACGTTGGATGGCAGTGATAAGAAAAACAGTGACAGACTGGTAATAAAAAAAAAAGAAGCAAGAAAACTTGACAGTTATTCTCCTTCGAGAAGAGAGTTTGTCTTCCCGAAAAGTGTCATTTGAAATTTTGTTGCATGCTGGAGAGCTAAACCACACCGGGTTCTTCAAACTGTTGGGGTCCCTGGTTTGTACACCTGCAATGGACCCTATGCAAAGTTCCAACTCTTCCTTTTGGATTTAGTTCCTGGGCCATGAGTATTGTTACTCGACTCTGATTTGTGGGCAGTTCAGCCAAACAGGTCAATATGTTTGGGATTCGGAAGATATTGGATCTAAACGTCATTGAAGTCAATGTGTAAAAAATTGTGTTAAACATCCTTTCGGATACGACACTTGCAACAGGGCAGGCCAGCACCTCTAGAGCAGAGGTCTCCAAACTTTGGCTTGGGGGCCAGATGCGGCCCTTCGCTAGCTTTTATGCGGCCCTTGGGGGACAGTTTCATCCACTGATACCAACAATGGGACATAATTCCCCCCCCCCCCCCCCACTCACACCAATAAAGGGACACAATTCCTCCCAGTTACACCAAAGATGTGGGGCACTATTCCCCCCAATGATACCAATGATGGGGCACAATTTCTCCCAATGACACCAATAATGGGGCCCAATGACACCAATGTTGGGGCAAAATTCCTCCCAATGACACCAACGATGGGGCACAATTTCTCCCAATGGCTCCAATAATGGGGCCCAATGACACCAATGCTGGGGCACAATTCCTCCCAATGACACCAACGACGGGGCACAATTTCTCACAATGACACCAATAATGGGGCCCAATTACACCAATGATGGGGCGCAATTCCTCCCAATGACACCAACAATGGGGAACAATTTCTTCCAATGACACCAATAATGGGGCCCAATGACACCAATGATGGGGCACAATTCCTCCCAATAACACCAACAATGGGGAACAATTTCTTCCAATGACACCAATAATGGGGTCCAATGACACCAATCATAGGGTATTGGGAAAAAATTCTTCCCACTGACAGAAATGATGGGGCACAATTACTCGAACTGAGACAAACAATGGGGCATTACTTTTCTCAATGATGTCGGGACCTTTTCTACTCCCAATGGCCACAGTCCGGCCCCCCTGAAATATGAAGGACAGTAAACCGGCCCTTTGTTTAGAAAGTTTGGAGACCCTTGCTCTAGAGCACAGGTGTCAAACACAAGGCCCACGGGCCGAATCCGGCCCTCCAGGCCATTTCATGTGGCCCTCACACCTCTCCAGCAGTTGCAGGAGAGCTCCAGACCTCCTCTGGTCCTCCTCCAGACCCCTACTTTCTGCTTTTAAGCAATGCATCCAGCTTCTTCCCAGCGGCAGCATAAGGAAAGAGGGTGCACTGTAATGTTAGGGAAAGTAGGGGACCCAACGTCTGATGGTGGGGTGGCTCTTGACATCTAATGTAAGGGAAGGGGATGCGCTGGACATCTAGTCTTACAGATACGGCCGGCCCTTTTGAGGACAATCATGGTGCTGATGTGGCCCACGATGAAGTTGAGTTTGACACCCCTGCTCTAGAGCATGGTGGTGTGCAAGTTACAGCCACTGGTCCTTCTTAGATACCGAGTAGTCCATGGAGTGTTTTTTTTATTTCTGGTTGTTGGCATCCGAACTGTAGCCAACATAGTCATTGACCACCATGAAAAAAAACCTGCCTGGGGGTGCTACCTGGGACCAGGCCTGCTCGCTGCTGTCTGAAGAAACTTTGCAATGCCCCTGTTAGATGTCACTTCTAATGGTGGTTCTGCCATTTCACTGCTGCTGCTCACTTCTCTGCCATGGGTAGTGGAGCTGGTACAGGTAGCAGAGGTATCCCTGCAGCCATCAGGAAAGTCTTTGTACTAGACATGTGCAATTTGTTTTGTTCCGAATTAGTTTTTTAACGAACTCCAACAAATTCGTTAATTCGGAAACATCCAAATTAACGAAAACCCGTTTAACAAATTTTTTCGAAAATTCGAAATTTGAAAACCCGAAAAAATCTGAAATAATAACTAACTATTAAATTATAGCTAGGCCCAGGGGTTGCACTCCCTTCTTAGGAGGGTAGCACCAGACCCCTCCCCCCCACCCAACCGCCCCCCCCCCACCCATCCGCTTCCCCCCTTTCCTCTCCTGTTTTGGGAGCCAAGGAGGGGCGACGGCTACAGAGACTGGAGAGAAGTTCCTCTGCCCTCCATACCACACCATCTCTCACAGTTGGAAAACTCCCTTTCCCTTGTGTCACCATTTCTGTACTCTGTACTCAGTGTTTGCCTGCGTGCGAACCAAAATTGTATGCTATCAGGCCTACTCCCTACTCAGGGAAAGCCCTCAGCGAGTTCACTTTGCTAGCTATTGTTGTTCTCTGTCCAGTTGGAAAATTTCAATAAAGTATTTTGAAAAAATAAAAATTATAGGTATTGAAATTGCCTTTCAAATTTGGCTGTTAGTGAGCTTAATGAATACGAATTTATCAGAAGTTACGAATTATCCGAAATAACGAATGCCGTATCTAAACGAATGGAACTTAACGAAATAATAATAATAAATAACAATAATAAAAACTTTTTATTATCATTATTTAACCATTCTGTTCCATTTGTTTAGGTGCGGCATTCATTATTTTGCATAATTTGTACCTTCCGATAAATTAATTATTCGTTATGTTCAATAACAGCCAAATTTGAAAGGAAATTCCAATACCTTTATATCAATAATTAGTTATTATTTTAATTTTTTTCGGATTTTCGTTCTTTTGAATTTTAAGATTTTTTTTTCTTATTTTTGGATTTTCTAAATTACAAATTTTCTAAATTACGTATTTACGAATTGTGATCATAACGAATGACCCAAAAAAAAAAAAAAAACGAATGAAACGAAAACGAACAAATTTTTCAGCAGTGCACATGTCTACCTTGTACTAGCACCTTGGAAAGCACCTCCTTATAGTGTCATGTGTCTTTTCTTTCATGTGATGGGATGCAACCACAAACCATATACTGTACAAGCACAAAATACCCAAGCTCAATGGCACGATTGAGGAATACTTGCTGAGATTCGGTGCTCAGGCTGGGGGGGGATCTCCACTCTCCTATACAAACATCAAAAGCAGAAATTCAGCTGGAAACTCAATAGATCATTAGTATTATTCTTTATTTGGTTACATCATATAAACAGGATCAATGCTGACATATTTCGGCCATTACAGCCTTATTCATAGCAATCGCAAACCATCTTTGTCTTTTACTTCTGAGAGGGTAGTAGAGGGTCCTTAGAGGGGTCTTTACCCAAAAAAGAGACAGGCCTCAAATCAGAGGCAGAAAGCTCCTGAAGTTGCCACCCAAAAAAAATAATAAATAAATGCGTGTGTGTTTTTTTTTTTTTTTTTAATGTTTAAAGTTATTCTCGTTTGTTTTATTCTTTTTTTTAATGTATTTGTTTATCTCTATATTTATTATTATTCTTAGGTGAGCACTACCATGGGCTAAGCCTGGCAAAATCTATCTATTATGCCAGTTACTGACTTGGTCTTGGTGCCCCATCCATGCGTCCGGCCCCCTGATCTACATACAGGGCGCCGGATGCATGGATTCCAATGGCGGGGGTGTATTTTTTTGAAGTGCGTGATTAGAGCCAGAGGCTCTAATAGGCTTCAAAACAGGGTGGGCTCGGGACACAGAGTACTGCGCCCTGATCCCAACCAGTTGTGTGGCACTAGCAAATGAATATTCATTATTCTTCCTCATTCTCCTCCCGGCCAATCAGGAAGCCCCTATTGGCCAGGGAGTCTTAGGACTCCCTGGCCAATCAGGACACTCCTCCGGTTTCTGTTCGGCGGGAAGGAGACTGTCTCCTGTGTGCTCGCCGGTGCGGCCTGGCTTTTTCTTCTCCCTGCCTCCATGCCTCCATAAGGTAAGGCAGCCTCTCAGATGGCCGCCACTGTCCTCATCTTCCATGGGGGGGGGAGGGGGGGTTTGATCGCCGCTGCTAGTCTCCCGTGGAGGTTGGGTTATATGAACCGCCGTTCGTATCCCGCGCGGGGGGGTTGCTGCCATCTGAGTGTTGGTTGTGCCGCCCCCCCCCCCAAAAAATAGTGAGCTCCAGCCGCCACTGGTGTGAGCCTTTATTTAAAGTGTTCTCCCTGTGCCTGCATGTTCTCCCTGTGCCTGCGTGGGTTTCCTCCGGGTACCCCGGCTTCCTCCCACACTCCAAAGACATGCTGGTAGGCTAATTGGATCCTGTCTAAATTGTCCCCAATATGTGTATGTATGAATGTGAGTTAGGAACCTTAGAGTATAAGCTGCTTGAGAGTAGGGACCGATGTGAATGTACAATGTATATGTAAAGCGCTGCGTAAATTGACGGCGCCATATAAGTACCTGAAATAAATAAATAAAATAAATAAAGTGTTACTAAACCCACAACACTAAAATCAATCTGCATATGCAGTAAAGCAGGGGTGCCCGCAGAGCCCTCTGATGAGATGTTCAAAACTTGGAATATTTTTTTATAACCTAACCCTGCTTTAAACTTCTCTTTATCCCTGACCTGTCTGGTGTGTTCCTTGGCCTTCATGATGCTGTTTGTTCACTAAAGTTCTCTAACAAACCTCTGAGGGCTTCACAGAACAGCTGTATTTATACTGAGATTAAATTACACACAGGTGGACTCTATTTACCAATTAGGTGACTTCTGAAGGCAATTGGTTCCACTAGATTTTAGTTAGGGGTATCAGAGTAAAGGGGGCTAATAATAAATGCACGCCACACTTTTCAGTTATTTATTTGCAAAAAAATCTAAAAAACATTTATCATTTTCCTTCCACTTCACAATTATGTGCCACTTTGTGTTGGTCTAGCACAGGGATATGGAATTAGCCCATGGAAGTCCCATCATGCCTCTGCCTCTGGGTGTCATGCTTGTGGCTGTCAGTCTTGCTATGCCTCATGGGACTTGTAGTTCTGCAACAGCTGGAGGTCCACTAATTGCATATCCCTGGTGTAGCACATAAAATCCCAATAAAATACATTTTACATTTTTAGTTGTAACATGACAAAATATGGAAAATTTCAAGGGGTATGAACACTTTTTCAAGGCACTGTAGGTGCAGCAGGGTGGGTTGAGTAAGCCCCTGGCTTGCTATTTGTCTTCCAATGTTGAGATCTCCCTGCTAAAAGTTTCAGCTCTGTCTCTGTCCACTTGGGAGTTTCTGGCCAGCTCCTTATGTTAAATTTTCTTTATAAAATAAAACATTTCAGTCTGGAGTGTGGAAGACCCTTATCATGGCCAATGCAAGACCTTGAGATTTCAACGCAGAGATCTCACCAATAGGGTTTCAAAGAAATTTAGGAAATTGTTGGGTGTTTTTCGGGTGGATTGACCTTTAGTTGTAAGTAAAGGTGTACTTTAATTGAATAACAGACATAATGCCAATTAATTAGTGAGATGATATTTGTCTATATTGTATCACTTGTATTGAAGACATTAAAATGCCAGATTTTAATGATTTACAAATTTATGTAAATTTAGAATAGTAATGTCACGGACTTTGGGCTGCAGGAGAACCATGGCCTGGAGAACTCTGTGTTATAATGTTTTCTTAAGTTATCCAGAGCTGGTCACTAATTGCTTGTGGCTTCTTATGCAAGTTAGTCCGGAGAGCCGGTGTCTTGCCGAGAAAGTTCCCTCGGCGGATAAGCTCCCCCTCTGTACTGCGCAGGCGCTGCGCCTGCGCAGCACGAACTACTGTCAGCCGCCGGAGATAGCCGAAGCTCAAACTTTTCAATCAGCTGTACACGGCGCCTGCGCTCTGGGTCCAGGTTCCTTCCCCACCATCCAAGTGGACCTAGAGGGGGAATCTAAAAGAGCCGAGCGAAGCGAGGCCGTGCCCGAAGCATGGCGAGCGAAGCGAGCCCGCGAGGGGCCCTCTTACAGGCGCCGTGTACAGCTGATTTTCAGCTATTCACCTTCGGCTATTTCCGCCGGATCCTACTGCACAGGCGCAGCGCCTGCGCAGTAGAGGGGGGTCCTTATCTGCGGACCGGAACTTTCTCGGCAGAACACCGGACTTACTAAGGAGGTCATTGTTATGATAATAGGACTGGCTCTACTGTGTAAGGTGACCTTTGTCTGAGATAATGGGAGTAGCCCTTATCTGATGGTTTGCTGTATAAATTCAGTGTGTTTCTAAAAATAAAGCAGTTCATTTTCTGGTGTACTCCAAGACTGGTGTCGTCTGGTCCTTGGGGTTTCTATAGCCAGATCCATTGGTCTCATGTTCCAGCACTTGGGAAGCAGCTTCTTGGCGGAAATACCCAACAGGGTGTCTGGAGTCCGTCACAAGTAATTTACCCAGAATTTTTATAAAGGTTAAAATACCCTTTGAGATTCCTCAAGAATCCAAAATGCTATGAGCAACTGGCAGTGTTTCCTCACCCTGGGCTGTTTGTCAAGAAAAAGAAAAATAATACACTGACTAGCCAAGAACTAAAAGATTGCTTTCCGCGTTCCTTTGACCCCGGCACAGAAGGCACCAGCAATTTAATGGTGGGCTTCACTTCTACACATCTCCGGATAGACATGATTAGCATTAGAAAATTGTTTTTCCGGCAAGCTGTCAACAAGAGTGACACGTATCGTGTGAGGTGATGTGATCACTCTCCACATGACCCACTTTTCCCGGGGACTTAATGAAAATCGGAATTTTAATAACTCCCTGGAATAACTGCCAGGTTTAAGCTAATTTTATCTACACCTTTGTTCCTTAAGAAATATTGAACAGGAATGAAACTTGTTCAACCTTAATATTCCTTATTAAAGTGGACCTTTTAGTAACTGCATAAATAAATTCATGAATAAATTCCTGCCATGTTAGGTCTTACAGCAAGGTTTTCTTTTTTTTTTTTTATCTGTACTGTTTATTATAAATGTAATCCTTGAGCTTCAATAAAATTCCTTTGCCTAGACTGTGATGATGGCATCAGCTGTAAGCTACTGTGACTCTCGCATTGAAGCAAGAAGTAGTCCCCTTGTGGAGTGATGTACTTTTTTAGATGACTGTTCCACCGCTGTAAACATTCCTGGAATTCGTTTTCCGGGAACGCTGCGCAGTATCTTTGTTGCGGCACGCTGGATGTCCAGAGTGTCATCAAATCTGTGTCCTTTTTAAGGCACTTTTAAATTTTGGAAACCGCCAAAAGTCGCAGGGTGCTAAGTCAGGGGAATAAGGTGGATGGTCGAGTTTTCGGGATGGATTTCAGTGCCAAGAACTTGCGAACACTTAACGCGTCACATGCAGGAGCATTGTCCTGGTGGCAAAACCCCTTGGCAGACCAGAGTTCCAGTCTTTTCCTCTGAACAGATTCCCATAACCTTTTGTTTTTCCACATTTTCATCCATCCTTTGCATTTTTGGCTGCCCACTTCTTGCGTCATCGCAGACATCTTTCCGCCCCTCCTTAACCACTTGCCGAGCAGCCGCCGTCATTATGAGGCTTGCAGGTCGGCTCGTTCCCACGAATCGCCGTACTGGTACATTGGCTCCTTTAAGAGCCATAGCAGGCACGCGTGGGTGACCACAATGTCCGCCGGCCACCCGTGATAGAGGTCACGAGAGCCAGAACGGGGATCTTTGAATGTAAATGTCAGAAACCATGAAATCAGACCGAGACAGAAGTACAGTTAAATCACACTTGTTTAATAAGAAACGTAAAAAGAAAAAACGTAGTCAAAACATAGCCAAAGTTCAGTAACCGGAACGGATAGTCAGCCAAGCCAGAAGTCAGGGATCAACGTAAGTGAAACAACAAGCAGGATCTGGAGCCAGAAGGGATGTCAGCAAAGCAAGTCTTTAAACAGGAACGCAGGAGATTGTCTCTTGTGATGTTGACCAAGGCGAAGGCAGAGAACCTCTGGACTGGACGGATTAAGAAGGCAGGACTGACGAGCAGGATATCATCAACAGCTGAGTCACTGTGGAGAGAGAGATGGGAGCTGGCAATTAGCCGACAGCTGAGCGGCCAGCTCAGAGAAAGAAGGGCTGAGCCCGGCCCTGACAGTAAACACACATATCCCCGTTCTGACAGGGGAGGAGAGACTGATCTGCTGTTCCTAGTAATTAGGAACAGCGAACTCTCTCCTCCTTCAGTCAGTCTAATCCCCCCACAGTTAGAAACACACTGAGGGAATACATTTAACCCCTTGATCGCCCCCTAGTGTTAACCCCTTCCCTGCCAGTGATTTTTACACAGTAATCAGTACATTTTTATAGCTCTGATCACTGTATAAATGCCAATGGTCCCAAAAAAGTTTCAAAACTGTCCCATCTGTCAATGTTGAAGTCCTGTTAAAAATCGGTCATTAAGTGGTTAAACCGACTATGCCATTCAAAAACATGCGATTTCTTCATGGAATGTTCACCATAAACCTGTTGTAACAGAGCTAAAGTTTCACTTGCACTTTTGGCAATTTTTACACAAAATTTGATGCTAATCCGCTGCTTCAGATTCCTGTCACTCATTTTACGTCAACTGCACAGCTCACACACGTGCGATTTCTTCTACTACACCTTAAAGACTGGGTCACCTGGTCTGCGGCCCGGGCAAGTGCAAGTTAGAACATGTCAGAACACGCTAGAGTGCGAATGGTTGTCACTCACCACCCTAGTGCTACGCCGTGGGTATTTTGGGATATAACCACTTCCCGACCACACACGGTTTTCCAGTTCCAGGAGGGCATCATATGACGTCCTCCCGTGATCGCACCGAGCGCGTCCTCCCGGGGGCGGCTCACTCGGTGATCGCTATGTCCTTAGGACACAGTTGATCCCAGATCGGGGGGAAAGGGCCAATATCAGTGGCCCTTTACCACATGATCAGCTGTGTCCATTCAGGGACATCAGGGCCCATCAGTGCCGCCTATCAGGGCCCATTAGTGCCGCCTATCAGGGCCCATCAGTGCCGCCTATCAGGGCCCATCTGTGCTGCCTATCAGTGCCCATCAGTGCAGCCCATCAGTGCCCATCAGTGCAGCCTATCAGTGCCCATCAGTGCCACCTATCAGTGCCCATCAGTGCCGCCTATCAGGGTCCATCAGTGCCACCTATCCGTGCCCATTAGTGCCGCCTATCAGTGCCCATCAGTACAGCCTATCAGTGCCCATAAGTGCCACCTATCAGTGCCCCCTCATCAGTGCCTCCCCATCAGTATCACCTATCAGTCCTTCCTATCAGGGCCCATCAGTGCAGCCTATCAGTGCTCAAACTATGAAAAACTTTTTGTTTTTTACAATTTCGTTTTTTGTTTATTTAGCAAAAAATAAGAAACCCAGTGGTGATTGAATACCACTAAAAGAAAGCTCTATTTGTGTGAAAAAAACTGAAAAGAATTTCATATGTGTACAGTGTAGCACAACCGCGCAATTGTCATGTGACAGCGCTGAAAGCTGAAAATTGGCCTGGGCAGGAAGGGGGCAAATTTGCCCGCTAGTCAAGTGGTTAAATTGTCACACCTTGTATGTCCCAGAGTTTTTTGCTGCCCCCATTGACTCCACCCCTGACTCCACCCACTTTACCCTGCCCATGTGACAGGAGGTGGCGATATACAGGAAGAATAGACTCTGCTTCCTCTAGCGCTGGCCCCAGTGCTTCGCTGCACCTCTAATTACACTACCGGCCAGACGGAGCTACTGCCTGAGACTGAGTTAGTTACATGCTGCAGCCTGCAGACCATGCAGATGCAGAGGGAAATCAGCGGCCGGGCGCCCCTAGGCAGCAGTGCGCCCTAGGCGGCTGCCTAGTTTGCCTAGTGGTAACACCGGTCCTGTTCCATACATTTTTGAGATGTTGTTTTAATCTGACTAGTTGAAACAGATTGGTGAGGTTTTTTTTTTTTTTTCGGTTGACTTGCAAGTGTGCTGGGGACCCCCTTTGTACCCCTTTGGACAATGCGACATCGTTCACAACTAAGAGGAAAATAAGGGGGCATGAGCACACCACTCTATAGAGACAGGCAGCCTGTATCCATGGACAGAAAATAAACTTCAAGGAGGCAACCAGTATTGGTATACTGTATACCGTGACTTTTTTTTTATTGTGGAATTCAAAAGAGGAACTGACGCATTTCGTGTTCCATAAATAGATAAAAATACCAGGTCACAAGCGCTCTATAGAAAAGGACAAACGTCCGCCGTATTCAATTACAGCAAAGAAGCATAGAGGAGCCAACTGCTATTGATATATTGTGAAGTTATTTTTATTGTGGGATAAAAGAAGAGATGACTTGTTTCTTTGTTCCATAAAAAGACAAAAACAGGGAGTCATACGCACACTATTACAGAGAATGGCACATCGTCTGCATCGTGTTCTATAAATAGATGAAAATAAGCGGTCAGCGCTATGACTTTGTAGGGAGGGACTGGGGTGGGGGGGCTTCAGCTTCTAACTTCAGCTTGTTCAATCAAGCTTTGACAATAAAACCTGGAAGCTGATTGGTTACTATGTAGAGCGGCACCAGATTTTGCACTCTCCAGTTTTAGTAAACCATCCCCAATGTCTACCCGCTCAGATCACTCTACTTTAGCTTGCAACTGCCAAGGTTTCTGCTTTTCTCTAGGTTTCCTGCACTTTAGGAACCCTTTGGAAATGGCGGCACCCCAATAATTCATTCATGCATGATATTCCCACATACTGACCAAGATTTGACCCTGTAGTGATGAAGCAAAAATGGTTGCCATTGAAGCAAGAAGTCAGAGCCCCACGTTTCAGTTTTTAGTCTTATTATACCGTTCTACTTACTTCTGTTGTAAGAGAATGCCTATAAAATATTGTAATATGGAGGACCCATGATCACCAGCAAGCCGCTTGTAAAAGTAAATTATTACTTTATTACTTATCACTTTAATACTTTATTGGTCAAAAACAAGTAAACACAAATAGCTTCCTCCAGCAAACGTAAAGGCAAACAGTCCTTAGTCTTGGTTCAATTAATCACTTGCCTACCGGGCACTTTCACCCCCTTCCTGCCCAGGCCAATGTTCAGATTTAAATGACAATTGTGCGGTCATGCAACACTGTACCCAGATGACATTTTTATCATATTTTTGAGACATATAGAGCTTTCTTTTGGTGGTATTTAATCACCTCTGGGGTTTTTATTTTTTGCTACACAAACAAAAAAAGACTGAAAATTTTGAACAAAGAAAGCTTTTTTTTATTAGTTTCTGTTATAAAATGTTCGAAATAAATAATTTTTCTCCTTAACTGATGTGCACTGATGAGCACTGAAAGGCTGCACTGACGGGCACTGATGGCTGCACCAATCGGCACTGATGAGGCAGCACTGAGGAGGCGGCACTGATGGGCACTGATATGTGGCACTGATAAGCACTGATAGGCGGCACTGAGGAGGCAGCACTGAGGAGGTGGCACAGATGGGCACTGATATGTGACACTGATAGGCACTGATAGGCGGCACTGGTGAGGCAGCACTGAGGAGGTGGCACTGATGGGCACTGATATTTGGCACTGATGGGCACTGATATTTGGCACTGATGGGCACTTATAGGCAGCACTGATAGGTGGCACTGATGGGCACTGATAGGCATCACTGATGGGCACTGACAGGCTTCACTGATGGGCACTGGCAGGCAGCACTGATGGGCACAGATTGCCAGCACTTGTGGGCACTATTGGGGCTGCACTGATCATTAGTACAGTGACAGTGAATTTTTTTTAGCACTGATCTCTGTATTAGTGTCACTGGTCCCCAAAAAAGTGTCAAAAGTGTCAGTTAAATGTCCAATTTGTCTGCCGCGGTGGCACTGATGGGCACTGATAGGCATCACTGATGAGCACTGACAGATTTCATTGATGGGCACTGACCGGCAGCACTGATGGGCACAGATTGCCAGCACTTGTGGGCACTATTGATCATCAGTAGAGTAACAGTACATTTTTTTTAGCACTGATCACTGTATTAGTGTCACTGGTCCCCAAAAAAGTGTCAGTTAAATGTCCAATTTGTCTGCCACTAAAAATCGCTGATCACCACCATTACTAGTAAAAAAAAAAAAAAATCCATAAAAATATCCCATAGATTGTAGACGCTATAACTTTTGCGCAATTCGATCAATGTATTGGATTTTTTTTTTACCAAAAATATGTAGCAGAATACATATTGGCCTAAACTGATACAGAAATTTGATTTTTTTATTTTTTTTTATTGGATGTGTTTTATAGCAGAAAGCAAAAAATATTGTTTTTTTTCTTTTTCAAAATTGTCATTGATTTTTTTTGCTTATAGCGCAAAAAATAAAAACAGCAGAAGTGATCAAATACCACTAAAAGAAAGCTCTATTTGGGAAGAAAAAAAAAAGACATCAAATGTAATTGGGTACAGTGTCACACGACCGCGCAATTTTCAAATAAAGTAGCGTGGTGCCGTATCGCAAAAAAATGGCCTGGTCATGAAAGGGGGGGGGGGGAATCTTCCGGGGCTTAAGTGGTTAATATAGGTATTTAAAGTGCTGCACCTTGTTTTATCCATGTATTGACGTTGTTGTCTGTCTTTTTGTTTTACAGTGTCCTAAAATCCAATAAATTATATTCTTTCAAACAAAAAAAACAAAAAATTACATTTGCATATAGCTTGCCAAGCTGTCTCTGATTTAGGAAAGCAAACAAAGCACTGTGCCATGGTTGTACTACGCAGTGTACCCGCCTCTGTACTTACAAGGGAGAGGTGCATAATAACTGAGCGTCTTTTATGGAGAACATCACATAGCATAAAAATTGCCAGATTTACATAATATCACTGCAGTTGGAATTGTGAGGTGTGTAGCAGGCATTACAAATTTTCAGAACGTATCCTTCAGGGAATCTAGAAATAGACAGAACTTATTATTCCTTTTCATTGCTCTTCTCAAAAGAAGAAAAGTTTTGGTTCTTAGTAAAACAGGTTTTCTGGTTATTGCGGATAGACAGAAAGTGATGAGTATTTTCTCCAAAGGAGATTGCTAGAACACTGCTAGCCCTGGGGTATTATAATTTCCCTTTTTTAATCATTTTAGTTGTGTTTACACTAAAATTTATATAACTTTATATTTCTTTTGTTGTTCCTCTTTAAAAAAAAAAAAAAGTTTGGGTTCTTAATAAAACAGATTTCCTAGTTATTGAAAAAAGAAAAGTAATAAGTATTTTTGCCAGTAGAGATTGTGAGGTGTGAACACTGTTAGCCCATAGGTGCTTTCATCCCCTATCCTTTAGTCGAGTTCACACTGAAATGGATAAAGCAAAATATTACTTTTGCTGCTCCTCTTAAAAAAAAAAAAAAAGTTTAGGTTCTCACTGAACAATGGCGTCACTAGGGGGGGGGGCAGAGGGGGCCCTGACCCCCCCAACATTATGCTGTGCCCCACCATGTCCCCCCCCCCCCATTAAAAAAGCATTTTTTTATTTTTTTTTACAAAAAAGCAATGTCTAAGAGGGAGAGCGTCCCCAGTCAGCTCCTGCGGGTGATTCCTCCCCCCTCCCTCTGCTCGCTGACACTGCATAATGTGAGCGCTCACACAACCACGGCCGCCCGATCTGCTCCTTCCCCTGCATCCTCATTGGCAGGGAGAAGAGCGAGTTGCAGGAAGGACTCCACCAGGACTCTCAGTTACTGAAAAAACAGACTGATTTCTCCCATCCTTAGGACAGGAGAACCAGCCTGTAAATTCCAAGAGATGCCAGACCAGCGCTGTCAATAGCAGGGGCAGGACAGCAAGAGGAGGCTGGGAAACCCCACAGTGGCGGAACACCAGGGCCCGGTGGCAAGACAATCTTTGCAACCCTGATAGTTCTCCCACTGCTTTGGACCCTTATATTTTCTTGGTATGCTGGTGACATATATCTCTTGTTTTCTGTCACCCTGGGGGGGACCCAATACAGTAGGAAGGGAGCTCACTGCAGAACATGTGAAAGGGCCCGTTGTAGGTTCATAGTAAAGGGCCCCAGGAATTATATATATACAAGGCGTGACTTTGCAAGGCGATTTGGAAGCGACTTCAACGCCACTTAAAGTTGCCTCCAGGACAGGCGTCTTTGGCTGTGGCCAATCACAGAATAATCAGCTCTGTGGGAGGGAGGGGCTTGCCCGGGTAAGCATGGGAAGTACCCGGGTAAATTATTTTCTTTTTCCTGTAAAGTCGCTTCAATAGAGATGGAGATCCGACTTGGAGGCAACTTCCATTGAAATCTATGGGTACAAGTTGCCTAGAAGTCGCCTTGAAGTAGTACAGGAACCTTTTCTGAAGTCGCAGCAACTTCAGTAGTGTACACTAAGAAGGCTCTCATTCACTTCAATGGAATTACCTATGTCCAGCGACTTGGGACAACTTGAGGTCTGACAAGTCGGATCCCAAGTCGCTGTAGTGTGAACCGGCATTAAGAGGTGAACACTGTTGGCCCATGGGTACTTTCATTCCTTATCAACTTCAGGTCCGCCCTATAGCAGTTTTTAATGCTACAGGGCGGCACCTGTGAACCAAATCACATATATACACAGTACGTGATTCAGCTCTTCCGGGTAGGGGGGCATGCATAAGCGCCAGCAGTGGCTCGTTCCCGCTGCACACCTCCCAACTTTTTGAGATGGGAATGAGGGACACCTATCAGCAAAAGTATGCAGGCATAGGACACGCCCCTTGCCACGCCCCCTTAAAGGAGCATTGTACAAAAAAAATAAGATTGGTTAAACCCACAAGTGCTTTTTTTTTACCACTACTATTCCTTTATATTGGCTTTTGGAATATACAAATGCAGCAATTTAGAAATCAGATGAAAGGTTTAGCGCTGGAAAACACTTTTTGATAGATAAAAAGTGCATTTTATATACATCTATATGGATCAGACCAAAATGAGGGACAAATGAGGAGGAATGAGGGACAGAGGGACATTGCCCCAAATCAGGGACAGTCCCTCGAAATCAGGGACAGTTGGGAGCTATACCACTGTGATCACACACAGCGGGCGGCCAGTGGCAGGTACCACGGACTTGATGTCTGCCGACACGCACCGATCATCAAGCAGAGAGGCAGAACGGCGGTCTGCCTATGTAAACAAGGTAGATTGCCGTTCTGACAGGAGGTAAGGCATGGATCCTGTGTCTCTGCAAGGCAGGGACATGGATCTATGTCTTCCCCTAGTAAAAGCATCTCCCACACAGTTTCGTAAAACACTGGCTAGCCACACAGTTAACCCTTTGAATGCCCCTGATGTTAACCGCTACCCTACCAGTGTCATTTATACAGTGACAGTGCATATTTTTAGCACCTATCGCTGTATTGTGTCACTGGTCCCCAAAAAGTGTCAGTTGGTGTCAGAATGTCCGGCGCGATCTCGCAGTCCCGCTATAAGTCGCTGATCACTGCCATTACTAGTACACAAATAAATAAAAATATTGCATAGTTTGTAGATGTAGTTATAACTTTTGCACAAACCAATCAATATACACTTATTGGGATTTTTTTTTAACAAAAATATGTAGCAGAATACATATTGGCTTAAATTAATGAAGAAATTAGATTTTTTTTTTCAATTTTATTGGATATGTTTTATAGCAAAAAGTAAAAAATATTGTTTTTTTTTTTTTTCAAAATTCTCGTTAAATAAAAAATAAAATAAAAACCACAGAGGTGATCAAATACCACCAAAAGAAAGCTCTATTTGTATGAAAAAAAGGACATCAATTTTATTTGGGTACAGCGTCGCATGATCGTGAAATTGTCAGTTAAAGTAATGCAGTGCGTATCACAAAAAATGACCTGGTCATGAAGGGGGGGAAATCTTCCGGAGGTCAAGTGGTTATTCTTTACGTAGTTTAGGTGAATTCATACTGAAAAGGGTAAAACTTAAAATTTCTTTTGCTGATCATCTTAACAAAAAAAAAAAGTAAAAAGTATAGGTTCTTAAAGTGGTTGTAAACCCATCTAAAAAAAAAAAACCTGCAAGACAAAGGCATAATGAGCTAGTATGCATCGCATACTAGCTCATTATGAAATACTTACCTAAGATCGATGCTGTTGCAGCGATCCCCGTTCACAGCTGTGACGGCTACATGTCTCCCAGGGTTATTTCCGAGTTCGCGGGCTCCGGCGCTGTGATTGGCATCACTTGTGAGCCGCAGGTTACGGCACAGGCCCTTTAGGAACGGCGTGATCAAGCCGTTTCTAAAGTGCACATGCGCCGATGACGACGGCGCAAGCGTATATGGTGAATATCTCCTAAACAGTGCAAGTTTAGGAGATATTCACAGTACCTACAGGTAAGCTTAATTTTAGACTTGTAGGTAAAAGTGGTAGAACAGAGTTAATAAATTCCGACCATCTGTAGGCTCCATCGGACATTTGTTGTCGGAATTTCCGACAACGAAAATTTGCGAGCCGGTTCTCAAATTTTCCGACAACAAAATCCGTTGTCGGAAATTCCGATCGTGTGTACACAATTCCGACGCACAAAGTTCCACGCCTGCTCGGAATCAAGCAGACGAGCCGCACTGGCTATTGAACTTCATAATTCTCGGCTCGTTGTACGTCACCGCGTTCTTGACGTTCGGAGTTTTCAACAACCTTTGTGCGACCCGTGTGTATGCAAGACAAGTTTGAGCCAACATCCGCCGGAAATAAATCCATGGATTTTGTTGTCGGAATGTCCGATCGTGTGTACGCGGCCTAAGGTGTGAACACTGTTGGCCTTTAGGTACTTTCATTCCTTATCCTTTACAAGGTTTAGTTGCGTTCACACTAAAATTGACAACTTGAAATTTCCTTTGCTGTTCCTCTTAAAAAAAAACAAAAAAGTTTAGGTTCTTAATAAAACAGATTTAATAGTTGAGGAAAGAAAGTAATGAGTATTTATCCCCGTAGAGATTATAAGGTGTGAACTCTGTTAGCCCATAGGCACTTTTATTCCTTATCCTTTACTAAGTTTAGTTGAATTCACACTGAAATGGGTAGAACTTTATGCTTCTTTTGCTGTTCCTTTTTTTAAAAAAGAAGTTTAGGTTCTTCACAGGTTTCCTAGTTATTGGGGATAGAGCGGAAGTAATAAGTATTTTCTTCACTAAAGGCTGTGAAGTGTGAACACCATTAATTCTTTATTCTTTGCTTAGTTTGGTTGGGTTCACACTGAAATGGATAGAACTTAATATGACTTTTGCTGTGGTTCTTAAAAAGAAAAGTTTTGGTTCTTAATAAATTAGGTTTCTTGGTTATTGAGGATGAAGCGAAAGTAACAAGTATCCTCACCAGTTACGATTTTAAGGTGTGAACATTGTTCTCCCATAGGTACTTCCATGGTGTATTCTTTACATAGTTTAGTTGAATTCACACTGAAATGCGTAAAACTTAATAATTCTTTTGCTGTTCCTCCGAAAAAAAAAAAGTTTAGGTTCGTAATAAAACAGGTTTCTTAGTTACTGAGGATAGACAAAAAGTAATATGAGTATTTTCTCCAATGTAGATTGTAAGGTGAACACTGTTCAACCTCATGGCTAATGGAGGACAAAATTAGAAATAGATTTGAAAAGCTTAACATTAATAAGTCACCGGGACCAGGTGGCTTGCACCCGAGGGTCCTTAAGGAACTCAGTCAAGTAATTGCCAGACCATTGTTCCTAATTTTTACGAACAGTCTACTGACTGGAATAGTACCAGCTGATTGGAGAAAAGCCAATGTAGCACCAATATTTAAAAAAGGGCCAAGATACATCCCTGGGAATTACAGACCAGTTAGCCTAACATCAATAGTATGCAAGCTCTTGGAGGGGATGATAAGGGACTATACAAGATTTTAGTAATGAGAACGGTATCATTAGCAGTAATCAGCAAGGATTCATTAAGAATCTTTTCTGCCAAACCAATCTATTAACCTTCTATGATGAGGTGAGTTGCCATCTAGATAAAGGAACGTGGTGTATCTGGATTTTGCAGAAGCATTTTAAACAGTTCCCCATAAACGTTTACTGTACAAAGTAAGGTCCAATGGCATGGACCATAGGGTGAGTATATGGATTGAAAACTGGCTACAAGGGCGAGTTCAGAGGGTAGTGATAAATGGGAAGTACTCGGAATGGTCTGGTGTGGAAAGTGGGGTCCCCCAGGGTTCTGTGCTGGGACCAATCCTATTTAATTTATTTATAAACGACCCGAAGGATGGGATAAACAGCTCAATCTCTGTATTTGCGGACGATACTAAGCTAAGCAGGGCAATAACTTCTCCGCAGGATGTGGAAACCCTGCAAGAAGATCTGAACAAATGAATGGGGTGGGCAACTACATGGCAAATGAGGTTCAATGTGGAAAAATGTAAAATAATGCATTTGGGTGGCAAAAATATGAATGCAATCTATACACTGGGGGGAGAACCTCTGGGGGAATCTAGGATGGAGAAGGACCTGGGGGTCCTAGTAGATGATAGGCTTAGCAATGCCAAGCTGCTGCTAACAAAGCAAACAGAATATTGTCAGGTATTAAAAAGGGGATTAATTCCAGAGATAAAACGATAATTCTCCCGCTCTACAAGACTCTGGTCCGGCCGCACCTGGAGTATGCTGTCCAGTTCTGGGCACCAGTCCTCAGGAAGGATGTACTGGAAATGGAGCGAGAACAAAGAAGGGCAACAAAACTAATAAAGGGTCTGGAGGATCTTAGTTATGAGGAAAGGTTGCGAGCACTGAACTTATTCTATCTGGAGAAGAGACGCTTGAGAGGGGATATGATTTCAATGTACAAATACCGTACTGGTGACCCCACAATAGGGGTAAAACTTTTCCGTGTAGGGGAATTTAATAAGACACGTGGCCAGTCACTAAAATGAGCAGAAAAGCGGTTTAACCTTAAACTACGTAGAGAGTTCTTCACTGTAAGAGCGGCAAGGATGTGGAATTCCCTTCCACAGGCAGTGGTCTCAGTGGGGAGCATCGATAATTTCAAAAAACTATTAGATAAGCACCTGAACGACCGCAACGTACAGGGATATAAAATGTAATACTGACACATAATCACACACATAGGTTGGACTTGATGGACTTGTGTCTTTTTTCAACCTCGCCTACTATGTAACTACGTTAGCCTATAGGTACTTTCATTCCTTATTTTTTACTTAGTTTAGTTGGGTGCACACTACAACTGATATAACTCCACATTTCTTTTGCTGT
>JBBGZY010000869.1:1947500-2150000 GCA_037952925.1 Lithobates clamitans
TTTTAATTTTATTTTGTTTATTTATTTATTTTTATTTTTTATTTATTTATTTATTTATTTTTTTATGGTTGAACTAGATAGACTTGTGTCCTTTTTCAACCTGACTAACTATGTAACTATCTTCTACTTTATGGCCACCCTTTGAATCCATGACCTCTTTTAGCAGAGTCAAAATACATAATAATACATTTTATTTACAATGCGCTTTTCATCCAAAGATCTCAAAGTGCTACATGTTAAAACAACAGCAAAACAACAGCAAAAACAGTCGACAGCAAAAAAAAATAAAAAAAATTAAGTATTAAGGCAGCGCTCCCAGCAGTTCCCCATAGTAAGCTCACCATTTCTCCTCTGATAATTGGCTGACTGTGATCATATAATCATAGGACAGCGTAGATATCCACACTGAACTCTGCAATCATTCCGTCCTTTGTCTCCTCCACCCTCCGGAGCAGCTGTAAAATGAAAAAAGCTATTTTTAGTCATTTCAATAATCAGGTTGAGACATTTTGCCCTCCTTATTCAGCTCCTCCGCTTGTCGCTTCAAGTGAGTTTTGTTAGTTTTTCTTGCCTACGGTGAAATTGCTGGGGGGCTAATAACATTCATAGAGTTGTGAGCGGGGGGGGGCAGCGATTTGTGATGTTGTGTGACCCGGGAATAGATAGGAAACAACAATTATCTGTGATGTGCGAAGCCTTCGTGTGCAGATAAATGGTTGTTATTCGGCTTTAACAGACTAGGCAACTTGGGAGATTTGCTGAGGGAAGCGCGGTCCGACAAACAAAATAACGGCTTGTAAAATTAAAATCTGTATTTGCAGAGAAACAGAACTTGCCCGCCGCTCCACAATGCCAAGGAGAGGTCCACTAAACACTGTTATTGCTGCCTAAGGGGCGAGAGTTTCACCTTAAAGTGATATGAAACCTCCAGTTGTAAAAGTGTTTTCAGAAACTGATTTACTTCTTGGTTGTAAACCCTTATATGCATATACCCAGCAAAGGCAACTAGCCTCAGGGGATACACAAAGATGAACCAAATACTCCTACATAAGTTGTACCTGTTTATCTGACACCCTCTCTCCTCTACAGCCTTGTAAAACACACAGATTACAGGCCTTATCTCAGCTCCAGAAGGCAGAGGGTGGGGCTCTGATGTCACACACTACATAGCATAGAGCACATAGCTGAGTGTAATCTGAGACCTGAGTGGAGGGAAAGGACACCCCCCTCTACACAATCACATAGAGAAAAATGCACAACAGGGACTGCCAATTACCTTCTCTGTGCTGGGGGGGGGGGGTGATTCCATCTCCCATGTTTGCCTGTTGTTGGCATAGACTGTCAGAAGGGACTCATGCAGAAGGAGAGATCAGGAACCACACTAGGTGCTTTGGACTGAGGATAGTACACACTAAGGTAAATAGTAAGGTAAAATGGACTTTAATGGCACGTATAGAAAAAAAGTAAACTTTTTAATAGTTCACATAAATTCCAGACGTATACAGTACACATTTGTAATAAAAAAACACATAGTTTATACATATAAAAAGACCCATTGATTGACCCATGGGGAATACCACTTGTATACTTCCCGTGGGGCTATACTGTTGGTATCAAAAAGCCCACACTGAGATACGGCATTGACTGTTGGGTTTTCAAAGATCGTTGGTAAGTTAAAATTTGCTCAACATGTTTCGCAGCTGTAGTTGTCGCTTCTTCAGGAAGTTCTGTATTTCTAGTTAAAGGAATAAACTTCAATTAGAATAAGATATTGATAATAGAATGTACAATTGTTGTGATGCATACATGACCATATACACAAAAATATATGAACTCACCACAAATGGTGCTAAAGAGGATTTCAACGCTCACCCATACCGGTAAGACACAACAGCTGAACCACCGGACCAGACACTACCACACACCACAGGACCAGACGCCAAAACAGTAGGAGACCATGCCAAATGGGAGCCTAGTCTGCTTGTCCCAGCATCAGTTGTGGTGGCCTGTAGAGAAACTTGACCTCAACCCTTGGAATGAATTGTACTGCCAAATGGGAGCCAAGTCTTCTTGTCCCTGAACTCCCAAATTCTGTTTTGGCACAGTGGGCTAAAATTACCACAAACACCCTCGAAAAAAAGTGTGGACAGACTTTCAAGAAGGGTGAAGGCTGTTATAGTCACAAACGGAAAGACAAGAACACATGGAGCGCCAGATTTGGATTTTTAAAAATTGTCATTAAAATTGTCATTGGGCACACTTGCTCAGTTTCGGCAGCACTCCACAAAAAGGAGACTTCCCCCACAACCAGGGAGGCAAGGTCCACAAAGACATGAATGAGCGAGTTTGGGGTGGAGGAACTTGACTGGCCTGCACAGAGTCCTGACGTCAACCCGCTAGAACACCTTTTGGGATGAATTTGAGCGGAAGACTGCGAGCCAGGCCTTCGCGTCCAACATCAGTGCCTGACCTCACAAATGCGCTTCTGGAAGAATGGTCAAACATTCCCATAGACACACTCCTAAACCTTGTGGACAGCCTTCCCAGAAGAGGTGAAGCTGTTATAGCTGCAAAGGGTGGGCCAACTCAATATTGAACCCTACGGACTAAGACTGGGACGCCATTAAAGTTCATGAGCGTGTAAAGGCAGGTGTCTCAATACTTTTGGTAATATAGTGTATGTCATCTTGCATTAGGGTAATTGGATCCTGTCTAAATTGTCCCTAGTATGTATGAATGTGAGTTAGGGACTAGATTGTAAGCTCCTTGAGGGTAGGGACTGATGTGAATGTACAATGTATATGTAAAGTGCTGCGTAAATTGACGGCGCTATATAAGTACCTGAAATAAAATAAAATATATAACAGGACATCTTCCTGAATCTATGTAGCTCCCTCAAATGCCAGGGCCCAAAGTCAGTAGGCAAGAGGCAACCCTGCAGTACCCTCCAAAAGCCCCTGTCCCGGTTGGGTCTGTTACAATTTCCATCCCGGAATGGAATGTCCAATACGTTTATATAGGGTGTGATGGTCAGGAGGCCACATACAGTAGGTGTGATAGTCAGGTGACCACATACAGTAGGTTTGATGGTGAGGTGACCACATACAGAAGGTTTGATGGTCAGGTGACCACATACAGTAGGTTTGATGGTCAGGTGACCACATACAGTAGGTTTGATGGTCAGGTGACCACATACAGTAGGTTTGATGGTCAGGTGACCACATACAGTAGGTTTAATGGTCAGGTGACCACATACAGTAGGTTTAATGGTCAGGTGACCACATACAATAGGTTTGATGGTCAGGTGACCACATACAATAGGTTTGAAGGTCAGGTGACCACATACGTGTGTACAAATAACCCTAATCCTATGGCTTACCTAACATAATAGCTTCCAAAAGCTTGTGTAGACCTGATCCTCCATAGGGAGATGGAAAATTTATCTACGGAGAAACACGCTGACCCCGGGAAAAGTGGTTTATATAATGTTCTCGCTTTCGCTGTCACCTGCCCTCCCTGCATTGATGTCACATGTGTTCATCCTCTCAAAAGGAATTGAACGGCGGCACTTTACCAGTAGAGAAGAAAGCTTCTACTTGGCGGAATTCTTTCATCCTGGAACAATGAATGTCTGTAATAATCATTTTGGTGTCATCCGCACACACATGATCAGAGTGTTATCTCTGCCGCCTGGGGGGACGCGGCTTCCATCGCCTACACTTCAAGAGCGCCAGTGCCAATTTTTTTTTTTCCTTTCAGCAAATCGCAAAGTACGGATATAATGGCGTTTTCTTTCTGTGATCAAATATTAATTGAATATCATATATTTTCCATAGAAACCTGTTATGAATAATTTAATTAATTATGATTAAAAAAAAAAAAAAAAGAGTATAGGATCAGAGAACAGCGAATCAAGCAATAAAGTTCTATTTTGGTAAATGTACAATTTTGTGTTGATAAATACCGTAATTGCCTGATAAATTATTACTGAAGTTGGAAATGAGAAAGGATGAAGAAGTGTATATGGTAGATGGAATCAGCAATCTATGCACTAAGATGATGGTCGGAGGAATTAACAGTGAAAGGTCTTCTAATAAACACAAACCGTCCCTTCACCTGAACATGCATGTCTATATGTAGTAAAATACACCATATTACCAAAAGTATTGTGACGCCTGCCTTTACACACACATGAACTTTAATGGCGTCCCAGTCTTAGTCCGTAGGGTTCAATATTGAGTTGGCCCACCCTTTGCACCTATAACAGCTTCAACTCTTCTGGGAAGGCCGTCCACAAGGTTTAGGAGTGTCTCTATGAGAATGTTTGACCATTCTTCCAGAAGCCCATTTGTGAGGTCAGGCACTGATGTTGGACAAGAAGGCCTTGCTCACAGTCTCCACTCCAATGCATCCCAAAGGTGTTCTATTGTGATGAGGTCAGGACTCCGTCAAGTTCCTCCACCCCAAACTCCATCATCCGTGTCTTTATGGACCTTGCTTTGTGCACTGGTCCAAATCATTTGGTGGAGGGGGGGATTGTGGTGTGGGGTTGTTTTTCAGGGGTTGGGCTTGGCCCTTTAGTTCCAGTGAAGGGAACTCTTAAGGTGTCAGCATACCAAGACATTTTGGGCAATTTCATGCTCCCAACTTTGTGGGAACAGTTTGGGGATGGCCCTTTCCTGTTCCAACATGACTGCACACCAGTGCACAATGCAAGGTCCTTAAAGACATGGATGAGTGAGTTAGGGTGGAGGAACTTAACTGGCCTGCACAGAGCCCTGACCTCAACCTGATAGAACACCTTTGGGATGAATTAGAGAGGAGACTATGAGCCAGGCCTTCTTGTCCAACATCAGTGCCTGACCTCACAAATGCGCTTCTGGAAGAATGGTCCAACATTCCCATAGACACACTCCTAAACCTTGTGGACGGCCTTCCCAGAAGAGTTGAAACTGTTATAGCTGCAAAGGGTGGGCAAACTCACTATTAAAAAAGAAAGGTTGAGTCCCAGGCACTAATCACAGGAAAAACCACATAATGCAATTGATGTTCAGCTGAACCGTGCTGCTCTCTAAGGGCAAAGGATCAGATGCGGCAATGCTGAAGACAAAAAGGGTTGACAGCGCTCAGGAACTGAGCTGGAATTGATGGGCAATGGCTGCAATGAACCACATGTATACTCAAAAAGGTTGCAGGCGATTTATTCCAAAGATTAAAACATTACAAGCTGGCGTGTCCTTGTGGCTTTCCATGGTCGGTGCCCCTTGGTTGGTTGTCCCGGTCGGTCCTAGTGATCCATCAGTGCCTGAGCCAGCCTTACAGCCTTGTGGTAACGTTGTCATTCAAATTTGTACTGTTTTAACCTTTGGAATTAATCGCCAACAACCTTTTTGAGTATACAGTGCCTTGCAAAAGTATTCACCCCCCTTGGCATTTTTTGTATTTTGTTGCCTCACAACCTGGAATTAACATGGATTGTTTGAGGATTTGCATCATTTAATTTACAGAACATGCCCACAACTTTGAAGATGTTTTTGTTTTTTTTAGTGAAGCAAACAACAAATAGGACAAAATAACAGAAAAAGTCAATGTGCTTAACTATTCACCCCCCTAAAGTCAATACTTTGTAGAGCCACCTTGTGCGGCTATCACAGCTCCAAGTTGCTCTGGATAAATACTGCCACATCTTAGCACTGGGGTTAGTGGTGCCTCTTGCATAGGTGTTGCCGCCTCTGGGGCCTTTCAAAAAGGTGTGTATATGTAATGACAGATCATGTGACACTTAGATTGCACACGGGTGGACATCATTTCACTAATTATGTGACTTCTGAAGGTAATTGGTTGCACCAGAGCTTTTTATGGGCTTCATAACAAAGGGGGTGAATACATACGCACATGCCAATTATTATCAGTTTTTATTTCTGAAAAATAGTTTTATGTATATATTTTTCTAATTTTACTTCACCAACTTAGACTATTGTGTTCTGATCCATCACATATAATTCAGATTAAAAAAAAAACATTAAACTAAAGCCTGTAATGTAACAAAATAGGTAAAAAGCCAAGGGAGGGGCGAATACTTTTGCAAGGCACTGTACATATGGCTCATTGCAGCCATTACCCATCAATTACAGCTCAGTTTCTGAGCGCTGTCAACCCCTTTTTGTCTTCAACTTCAATATTGAACCCTACGGACTAAGACTGGGATGCTATTAAAGTTAATGTGCGTGTAAAGGCAGGCGTCCCAATACTTTTGGTCATATAGTGTAGATCAAACCAAAATGAGGGACAATTAAATGAGATTGAATGAGGGACAGAGGGCTATGGGTAAAACCTTTCAGAAGGCAAGTGGTCAACAAATGTTTCGGCCATTTATAAATTCCATAAAATAATTGTCTTTGTTTTCCATATAAGAAGACAGATGTATGATGGGGAGTGAGGAAAGAAAGGTTGTGCTTTTTGTCTATAAACTCCAGGGCTGACCATTTTATAAAATTGGGGGTGCGTGCCTTGGTCTTTGCTCCATGGTCTTTGCTCCATGGTCTTTGCTCCTTGGTCTTTGCTCCATGGTCTTTGCTCCATGGTCTTTGCTCCATGGTCTTTGCTTCATAGTTTTTGCTCCATGGTCTTTGCTCCGTGGTCTTTGCTCCATGGTCTTTGCTCCATGGTCTTTGCTCCATGGTCTTTGCTTCATAGTTTTTGCTCCATGGTCTTTGCTCCGTGGTCTTTGCTCCATGGTCTTTGCTCCATGGTCTTTGCTCCATGGTCTTTGCTCCGTGGTCTTTGCTCCATGGTCTTTGCTCCATGGTCTTTGCTCCATGGTCTTTGCTTCATAGTTTTTGCTCCATGGTCTTTGCTCCGTGGTCTTTGCTCCATGGTCTTTGCTCCATGGTCTTTGCTCCCTGGTCTTTGCTCCATGGTCTTTGCTTCATAGTTTTTGCTCCGTGGTCTTTGCTCCGTGGTCTTTGCTCCATGGTCTTTGCTCCATGGACTTTGCTCCTTGGTCTTTGCTCCATGGTCTTTGCTCCGTGGTCTTTGCTCTGTGGTCTTTGCTCTGTGGTCTTTGCTCTGTGGTCTTTGCTCCATGGTCTTTTCTCCTTGGTCTTTGCTCCGTGGTCTTTGCTCCTTGGTCTTTGCTCTGTGGTCTTTGCTCTGTGGTCTTTGCTCCGTGGTCTTTGCTCCTTGGTCTTTGTTCCATGGTCTTTGCTCCATGGTCTTTGCTCCTTGGTCTTTGCTCCGTGGTCTTTGCTCCGTGGTCTTTGCTCCATCTGCATGAAGCCGGGACCACCTGCAGGCAGGGCTGGGTGAAAGTTGGAGGTTTGAGAGAAGTATGCGCCCTTCGCTGCTGGCACGAAGCGATTTCCTCAATTGCCATGACAACTGACAGCGAGATATCGTGGTCCGACAGCCAGGCAGATGAATGAATTGGACTCACTGTAGACAGGATCACAGCTGCCCTGTGCACAGCGTTTCCCAGGGGGGTGTGAGAGATAAGCACACGCCGTTCCGCGTCTTACTTTCTTCTCCCTCTGCAACCCGCGCTGCTTGCCTTGGATACTCTCCCCCCTTTATTAACTCTATCTACAGTAAATGGAGCACGATGATGTAGCCTCTGACAACCTTCTAAAGTCCCAGCATGTACTGGGGGGTGGTCAAGGCTAACCATTAAGAATACTGATCATTGGAAATGGTCAGGTCCTTGAAAAATGTTCTCCTGACTCGCACAAACGTAGCTTACGGTGACAGTTTGTTCGCTTTGAACCATGGCGCCGCACTTATCTCTGCAGAAGCGATAAATCTCAGCGGGGGGATTGGATAAAAAAACTCCAATCCAGGCATGGATTGCTTTTTTTTTTTTGATGATGGAAGGATATCTAGTGCAGTCATTTTATATTCCATGGGCTAACTTCCATAAGTGCGCTTATCGTTTCCGTATTCGCGCTCCTTATACGGGAGATTTACGGTCATCCCGACTCTGACTGAGCTCTACTTATTAACCCCTTCACAGCAGGGAGAAATGGGGTTCTTCTTTAACCACTTGACCTCCGAAAGATTCGCCCCCCCCCCCCCTTCATGACCTAGGCCATTTTTTTGCGATACGGCACTGCATTACTTTAACCACTTCAGCCCCAGAAGGATTTGCCCCCTTCCTGACCAGGCCATTTTTTTGCGATACAGCACTGAGTCGTTTTTAACTGACAATTGCGCGGTCGTGCGATGCTGTACACAAACAAAATTGACGTCCTTTTTTTCCCACAAATAGAGCTTTCTTTTGGTGGTATTTGATCACCTCTGCGTTTTTTATTGTTTGCGCTATAAACAAAAAAAGACCGACAATTTAGAAAAAAACCCCACATTTTTTACTTTTTGCTATAAAACATTAAAAAAAAAAATGTAAAAAAAAACGAATTTATTCATCAGTTTAGGCCGATATGTATTCTGCTACATATTTTTGGTAAAAACGTATATTGATTGGCTCCCCCGCTGGCCCCCAAAAAAGCAAGTTCCCACGCCAACGTACAGCTACGGCGATTTGCAGGAACGAGGCACCAGTATAATGACAGCAAGAGGTCAGAAAGCCGTCAACTGACAATTGCGCGGTCGTGTAAAGCTGCACACAAACAGAATTGACATCCTTTTTTCCCCACAAATAGAGCTTTCTTTTGGTGGTATTTGATCACCTCTGTGATTTTTTAAAAAAAGACCGACAATTTTGAAAAAAAAAAAAAATCTATATAATTTTTTACTTTCTGCTAAAAAACACATCCAATAAAAAAAATGTAAAAAAATCGAATTTCTTTTTATCAGTTTAGGTAAATATGTATTCTGCTACATATTTTTGGTGAAAAAAAAAAAAAAAAAATCCCAATAAGCGTATTTTGCGTCTACAAACTATGGGATATATTTCTGGAATTTTTTTTTATTTTTTACATTTAACGGCGGCGATCAGCGACTTATAGCGGGTCTGTGATATTGCGGTGGACACATCGGAAAACACTAACTGACACTTATTTGGGAACCAGCGAAACCAATGCAAATAGAGGTTTTTTTTGGTGGTATTTGATCACCTCTGCAGTTTTTATTTTTTGCGCTATAAACAAAAAAAGAGCGACAATTTTTAAAAGAAAACAATAGATTTCTGTTATAAAATATATCCAATAAAAAAAAATGTAATTACTAAATATAACATATTTACATATGTATGGTAAAAAAAATCCCAATAAGCGTATATTGATTGGTTTGCGCAAAAGTTAAAGCGTCTACAAACTATGGGATATTTTTATTTATTTTTAAGTATTTATTTATTTTTTTACTAGTAATGGCGGCGACCAGTGACTTATAGCGAGACTGCAATATTGTGGCGGACATTCTGACACTAACTGACACTTATAACACTAATACAGTGATCAGTGCTATAAAAAAATATGCACTGTCACTGTACTAATGACACTGGCTGGGAAGGAGTTAACATCAGGACCGATCAAAGGGTCAACTGTGTGCCTAGTCTGTGTTTTAGTACAGTGTGGGATGTGTTCTTAAAGCAGAGTTCCGCTGGAAAAAAAAAAAATTAAAAGTCAGCAGCTACAAAAAGTGTAGCTGCTGACTTTTAATAATCAGACACTCACCTGTCCCACAGTCGCTTCTCTCCCTCTCCTCTCCACGGCACCGACATTCTTACTGTGGGCACGCACTGCGCATGCGCGAGCCGCTCTGTGCGCCGTGAATGGCCCGGGCAATCTTCTGGGACCTGTGACATATCCCAGGAGATTGCAGGAAGGGGGGGGGGGAGAGGTGACCTTCCTTCCAGGGCCGCGGAGCCAGGGGAGGAAGTGGGAACTAGATATCTCTAAAAAGAGGGTATCCGCCCCCCCTCCTAAAAAAAAATGACATGCCAAATGTGGCATGTCAGGGGGTCACCATCACTTAAAGCGGAAGTTCCATTTTTGGAACTCTGCTTTAAGCAGTAAATCAACTGACCTCTGAACTGCCAAACTGCCCCCCCCCCCCCCATGAGCGTTATGTGTTAGCAAAAATTCACCCCCTGTTGAGACCCCCCCCAGCACAAATCTTTGTTCCCCCATCTCCCCTCCCAGCTCAAATCCTCTCTCTCCCCAAGTCCCCCCAGCACAAAAAAAAATCACACCTTCTAGCGCAAATCCTCTACTCCTCAAACCCCCCCCCCAGTACACATCCTCTCTGCCCCCCTCCCAGCAAAAATCCTCTCTCCTAGCAATCATCCCTACTGACACAAACACCCCCCCCCCAACAAAAATGTCCTGTCCTAGCACAAATCCCATCCCCCCTCTACCATATCACCTCTTCTAGCACAAGCACCCCAAATTCCCCCTCCTAGCATAAATGCTCTTCCCCCATCCCCTCTCCCAACACAAATCCCCCCCCCCAAATCACCTTTCCTAGCACCCCCCCCCCCTAATTTCCTCTCCTAGAACAATTCTTACCCCCCTGCTCCCCCCTCCCCCCAAATTTCCCCTCCTAGAACAATTCTAACCCCCTGCTCACCCCCTCCCCCAAATTTCCCCTCCTAGAACAATTCTTACCCCCTGCTCCCCCCTCCCCCCAAAAAATGTCCCCTTCTAGAACAATTCTTACCCCCTGCTCCCCCCCTCCCCCAAATTTCCCCTTCTAGAACAATTCTTACCCCTTGCTCCACCCCCGATCTCCAAATTTCCCCTCCTAGAACAATTCTTACCCCCTGCTCCCCCCCTCCCCCCAAAATTTCCCCTCCTAGAACAATTCTTACCCCCTGCTCCACCCCTCCCCCAAATTTACCCTTCTAGAACAATTCTTACCCCTTGCTCCACCCCCCCTCCTCCAAATTTCCCCTCCTAGAACAATTCTTACCCCCGCCCCCGCCCCCTCCTCCCCCAAATTTCCCCTCCTAGAACAATTCTTACCCCCTGCTCCCCCCCCCCCAATTTTCCCACCCAACACAAATCCCCTCCTCCCAAATCTCCTTGTGCCCCCCCCACAATCTCTCACATGATACCACAGTGCCCAGGGCAGCCGCCCCTCCTGCCCACCCTTTGTCCCGGCCCTGTTAATGATTACAGAGCTGCATTGCCTTGTGTCTTTTATATCTGTTCAGATTTTAGCTTTAAATTACTGATGATCCATATTATATTTCAGGTGATGCCAAGTACTTGTGAAAAAAAGAATTGGCAGGCAAGCAGTTAGCTGGATTCCTCATTTGCATAGGACAATTATGCAGAAAACACCCTGGTGATTGGACTGCATTTGTAATTTTAGCCCTTGAAAGGAAGAATTTGGAGGATAATTTGCAAAAACAGCTCATCAAAGCTCCGCTTATTGTTTAAATAAGGCATGGGAGTGAGAGAGCCCCGGGAGCGACTGTATTCCGCTGTTCTGAATTTCTCTCGAAGCCGATATTCCATTATATCTCTCTGCTCCCGCACATGGAGATAAGGTGCAGCGGTGAGGGAGCTGCTGTCACCTTGGAATAGATTTCTATCCAGGGACGTCTGACAAAACCAGCTTCTTCCTATTTTGGGCAGGTGCAGGGCATCTCATTACCATGTTGTATTGTAGGGTAGGGCACAGATGTGGCCTGTTGTAGTTCCCCAGGTCGGCCACTAGTTGCCTCCCTAGGTGGAATATGAGCTGTGACTTTAAGGGCTCATTTACACGTGCTTCAAAATGTGGCATTGGACGCGCTTTTTTAAAGCGCTCTGAATGCCAATCAAATTGCCTGTCACTAAATAAAATGTTTACATTACACTCCTGTTCAAATGTTGTGTTAGCTTCTCCTCAAAAATGATCCCACTTTTGTTGCCAGCGGTTTAGACATTAATGGCTGTGTGTTGAGTTATTTTGAGGGGACAGCAAATTTACACTGTTATACAAGCTGTACACTCACTACTTTACATTGTAGCAGAGTGTTATTTCTTCAGTGTTGTCACATGAAAAGATAGAAGAAAATATTTACAAAAATGTGAGGGATGTACTCACTTTTGTGAGATACTGTATATTGCTTGGCGGAAAGCTGGTAAGGTAGCAGACATTACTGGGAGAAATGGTTCCCTAAGGCTGGACCATCAAGGCTCAGAAAGTATTCACAAGGCTTTCGTCTTGGGTTACCCCCTTGGGGCGAGCTGGGTTGTTGCGAGAGGACTTTGCATTATGGGACTACTCACATTCCCCTGTATGGGAATGCTCTGAGACTCTAGGACAGGGGTAGGCAACCTCGGCCCTCCAGCTGTGGTGAAACTACAAATCCCTTCATGCCTCTAGGAGTCATGCCTGTGATTGTCAGGGTCTTGCAATGTCTCAGGCGACTTGTAGTTTCAAAACAGCTGGAGGGCCGAGGTTGCCTACCCCTGCTCTAGGACATCCCTCCTAAAGGTACGGGCTTCTTCTCTTGTCTATTCTCTTTGAGCCCTACTCTAGTCTCAACTTGTGATCTACTGTTTTGCAACCTTAAAGCTGTATTCTATCGCCTCTCATGGGGAGGCTGACTGGGTCTTCACCAGTGGCGTCGCTAGGGGGTTGGCTTTTGGGGCTATAGCCCCGAATCTGGGGCCCATAGCCCCGAGTCTCTGCAGGGGTCCCCAAGGGGAGGGGAGGCTCTCTGGGGACCCTGATGCAAGGGGGAGGCTCTTTGGGGACCCTGATTTTAAGGGGGAGGCTCTCTGGGGACCATAATGTAAGGAGGGGGCTCTCTGGGGACCCTGATGCAAGGGGGAGGCTCTCTGGGGACTCTGATGTAAGGAGGAGGCTCTCTAGGGACCCTGATATAAGGGGGAGGCTCTCTGGGGACCCTGATGTAAGGGGGGCTCTCTGGGGACCCTGATGTAAGGGGGGGCTCTCTGGGGACCCTGATGTAAGGGGGGCTCTCTGGGGACCCTGATGTAAGGGGGGGCTCTCTGGGGACCCTGATGTAAGGGGGGCTCTCTGGGGACCCTGATGTAAGAGGGGGCTCTCTGGGGACCCTGATGTAAGGGGGGCTCTCTGGGGACCCTGATGTAGGTGTGGTGCTCTCTGGGTATATACACACACACGTATATTACTGTATATACATGTGTATGCCCGCCCAAGGGTATGACCTTCTTTACTACACTGCTATGGGCTCTAGCCCCAGATCTTTTGTAGACCTAGCAACGCCCCTGGTCTTCATGTTTATTAATTTCCTTGTGTGGACTGCTCCTTCTCTGACCTATATGGGGACATCAAACGGAAACGGCCCTTTGCATTTGGTGTCAAGGTGGGTTCCATTGCTAAGCCTAGAATGAGTATGAGGGGACTCAGAGAAGTGCTGGGTAGATCAGATTGGTTTTCCCTGCAAGTGTTCCTTGAGTGATTAATCCAAGGACCCTGGGGTCCCTATGTTGATAGTATTCTACTGGATCAAGGTAACCACCCGAGGGTTACAAATGGGTTAAAGGGTGGATATGCTCCCCTGCTACACAGCAATATCTCCATCACAAAGGAAGTTGAAAATAGGAACATGACCATTTAATTCGACCAAAAGATGAAAGTTCATAAATAAAAAACCCAACAACCCAGCACTCCTCTGGGCCCCTAAACCCATTGTTGATTCAGATGAAGCCAAAAACATTCAGAAGGTCCCATTTGCTTTTATAGTAAAAAAAATCCTTTCTGATCCCTGAAGACAAATGGCTGCTCCCTGGATCACCATTACAGTGTCAATTCTTAAAAATAAAAGTAATCGGTAATATTTTGTGCAGTTGGAATCATATCCAGACCCTTTTTAAGAAATCTATTGAGTTGGCTTCCTGGGGAAGATTATTTCTTGCTTTCACAATTCTTACTGTAAAAAAAACATTTCTGTATGTAGAGGTTAGACCTCCTTTCCCCCCAGGCACATCACATTAAGGCTGGGGTCACACTGAAGCACGGAGCGGCTCACAGCAGGGGGTCTGGTGCGTCCCTATTCACCGTTTCCGATACGATTCCAGCCCGAATTTTGGGCTGAGTTCGAACCTGAAACAAACCAGAAGACGCACAGGACTCCTGTGCAATTCGCACCAGAGCCGCTCCGGAGATGTGTGAACCGGCTGCGTAGAGAGCCGGTCACAATCTCCTGGCATGCGAATTGAATGCTGGGAAATCCACATCCAATTCGCACTAGTGTGAACCCAACCTAAAGATGATAGATTAGAGATTTATTTCCCTACCAAGGTCCCTCCTTGAGATGTTAGGGGTTCCTTGAACAGGGGGTGGTGGTGGACTGATCTCCCACTTTCATTGATCGATTGTGGGCAATTTTCCAGTAATCGCCAATGTAAGGAGTCACTTCTACAATGACCACTATGGTCAGCTTTTTTTTTTTACCCAGATAGTGTCAGAAACCATGAAATGAGAACGAAATGCAGTTAAATCACACTTGTTTAATAATAAAAGTAAAAAGACCAAACGTAGTCAAAACATAGCCAAAGTTCAGTAACCGGAACGGATAGTCAGCCAAGCCAGAAGTCAGGGATCAATGTAGTGGAACAGCAAGCAGGATCTGGAGCCAGAAGGGATGTCAGCAAAGCAAGTCTTTAAACAGGAAAGCAGGAGATAGTCTCTTAGGATGTTGACCAAGGCAAAGGCAGAGATCCACTGGGCTAAACGGCTTAAAGCGGTAGTAAACCCAGCCCTAAAACAGTTTAATTTCCGGCATGTGCCGGAAATGCAGCACTCCCATTGGTTGTGCTCTCAACCAAACTGTCAAACCATCCAATGGCTGGTGTCATATTGATCACATGTGCAGCATCATGGCAGTTGTGGATTAAACAGAGGCAACGATGGCCGCTTCCTTGGCTGAAAACAACAGGAGGGTTTACTTACACTTTAAGTAGGCAGGACTGACGAGCAGGATATCATCAACAGCTGAGTAACTGTGGAGAGACAGGAGCTGGCAATTAGCCAACAGCTGAGCGGCCAGCTCTGAGAAGGAAGGGCTGAGCCCAGCCCTGACAGAAAGGTGGTGAATTCTCGCTAACAGGAAGAAGAACCCTGCTGCTCTAAATCTATCTAAACTATTTATATGCCCCTCCCACCTCCTTCTGAGCACACCTCCCCAGGGATTGGCTGAAGCACAATAAATATTCAGGCTGCCCATTTTCCTTTGCTCAGCCTTCCATGTTCCAGAAGCCTCTGGAAGGCAGAAGAGAGCAATCAAACCTGCAGCCTGTGAGACCCAGAACAGCCAAAAGCAATCAACAACTGCGCCACTGATTACAAAGAAGCCAAAAAGAACACGATTTTCCCAATGTCCTAGCGACCTAAGTAGGAGGGGGATACATTACTTTTTTTTTTTTTGTGTGTTTTGGGTTTAGATACACTTTAAATTTCTCAGACCGTCGTGAAACGGCCCATAATCCTCCCGTGCTCTCAACCTTGTGTTCATTTTATTCCTGATAGCTTGCAATAAGAAAAGCTGCAACTGCTGTGCCTAATGAGTCATAAAATAACATACGTTTCTGGTATAGAGAAAAGTTCTGTCGCAGGAGGATGCCAACAAAAAAGAAAAAAAAAACCTAGAAAAAGTTGAAATTTTAAGGCCGCCATCGACACCTCCCGTGGTTGATATAGCTGTTATTGTAATAAGTGCACCGAAGCCCTCTTGAAATAGATGTATTTGTTTGCAGATGACAGCCGCGGCCTTTCGGAAACGCCTCGCCGAGAATAAAAGCGCTTAGGAGACCTGACAGTCGTAGCTGAAATCTCATCATCATCCTGTCGGCGGATCTCTGTGTGATATTGGCGCCTCTTGACTGTACTCCGTGTTCCTTGTGTTTTTAATGCTTCCCCTCCTGCGACAAACTTTTCTACCGAAAACAAATTGAAATCTACAGGGCAAAAAAAAAATTGTAGAGAACGCTTAGAACGCTGGCTGGCAGGCTTTGATCGCTGTATAAAGTTTGTTTATTTTTATTTTACTTTTTTTTTTTGCAGTTGTCTGGAGCAAACCCGGGCGGTCCACGCGCATGAGGGAGAAGAGAGCCGACTTTGTCTCTGGGTACCTGGGGGGCCGGGTGATTGCTGTGGGAGGACTCGGTGAGTCAGCCAATCACAACCTCTGTATAAGAAACGGGCCATGATCCACTTTTATGTAACCCCTGTTTATTCGAGAGATACAACTTCTGCTTAATGGGTTTGTCCATCCAAGAGTTCATAGGCAAAGTGTAGGTCTGCTTTAAGCTGATCACGTATGGGGATAAAAAAATTCTGACAAATTCAGGTGGTTGGTAGGTTGTTGAGCCACATTTTTACTGCCTACCAAATGCACCCCTCCCCTCGCTGCAAAGGAAGCCATACGGGGGAATACACACGCCTCCCAGGTTGCTTTGCATCTCAGCCACTACTACCAATGATGGAACACTTTTCCTCCCACTGACACCAATAATGGGGCACTTTTCCTCCCACCAACACCAATAATGGGGCATTTTTCCTCCCACTGACACCAATGAGAGGGCACTGTTCGTCCAACTGACGCCAATTATGGGACACTATTCCTCCAACTGATATCAGTGATAGGGCACTATTCCTCTCATTGACACCAATGATGGGGCACTATTTCTTCCATTGACACCAATGATGGGGCACTATTTCTTCCATTGACACCAATGATGGGACACTATTCCTGTAACTGATATCAAGCAGAAGGCACTATTCCTCCAACTGACACCAATGATGGGACACTATTCCTCCAACTGACAGCAATGATGGGACACTATTCCTTCCTCTGACACCAATGATGGGGCACTATTCCTCCCATTGATACCACGATAGGGAACTATTCCTCCAACTGACACCAATGATGGGACACTATTCCTACCACTGATACCAATGATGGGGCACTATTCCTACCACTGATACCAATGATGGGGCACTATTCCTCCAACTGACACCAATGATGAGGCACTATTCCTCACACTGACACCAATGATGGGACACTATTCCTTCCTCTGACACCAATGATGGGGGACTATTTCTCCCATTGATACAAGGATGAGGCACAATTCCTCCCACTGATACCACGATAGGGCACTATTCCTCCAACTGACACCAATTATGGGGCACTATTCCTTCCACTGATACAAATGATGGGGAGCTATTCAACAGTCCAACCCCCCTAAAGTCTGAAAGAAAAGTAATCTAGAACCCTTTGTTTAGAAAGTTTAGAGACAATAGCAGAGGGATGGAGTCCTGTAGTCCTGTCTTGTTTCTGCTGTCCTGACACAATACAGTGAGTGAGCGTTGTCACCCTAGGAGAGGAAGTGTGGCAGGATCACCAGGTGATAATCAAGGAGAATAAAAAGAATAAGTTATACAGCACATCCAAGAAGTAGTAAGCTACATTGTATTACATTTTTGTTTGCACTGTGCTGATTGGCCTTGTGCTGATCACATGCACTCTCCCAAGAAAAAAAAAACAAAAAAACTCTCTAGCAATACACACCAAAGTGAGCATGTGCAGAGTGCCCCCAAGGCTCTGTATCTATCAGGAGATGGATTGGGGACTGTGGAAGAAGGGGAGGATCAGAGAAGACAGGATCAAACAGCCTTTTTACACAATGCAGAGGAATAACCCCTTTAGTGAGTATAACAAGCATGCTTCACTGCATATACAGACCGATTTTACTGATGTGGGTTTAGTAACACTTTAAGCGTTATTCATTTACCTGGACAGTAAACACAGCTAATGTGTTTTGAATGTGTAGCTGTCCCATAAATGACTCTTAGGCCAACCTTACCTATACAATCTGATTCTATAGTGTATGGTCGGCCTAACAGGCAATGAATAAATGAGGAGTGGTTTGGTCGCTGAAACGCGTTGCCCTATTTATTTGGATCGACCATCAACTATGTAGTGCAAGGGCCTGCCTGGTTTGATACAAATCGATTGAATTGTTCAGGCGAGCCCTCCTATTACACAGTTTTGGTAAATATAAAGCAGATTGTAGCTGGCCATACACTATACGATCTCTGTACAATGTCCTTTAGTTTTACCAAAACTATTTAATATGAATAAAACAACTAAACAATCATTTTATACTTATATTATTATACTATGTGTTTTATGGTGGATCTGAAGGAGATTGTACAATCAGATTGTACGGTATATGGTCAGCCTTTATACGTAAAAGACACTCATTTTGCCGGAAAGTGGAGACAACCATACTGTTAAAATGGCTCTGCTTGAATGTCTATTTTGTCTCAGCCAGTATAAGGGAGTATCCCTCTTCTCTTCATCTGTGCTTTATACTACGTGGAATGCAACTGGAGAAGTGAGACTTCATGTCAAAGAGGGAAGTACAGTAAGAAGATACTACGCCTTACAAAATAACAGAAACTGGTGCATCACCTAACTAGACAGCATCTACTGAATATCAGAATAGAAGAGGTTGTACCTTCTACAGTCTTGGAACAGTAACCAGTGACGTGGCTGTAACCCATTCAGGTTCACTTTGAAAACCAAGATAGTTTAATTATAAAAAGACCCCCAGCTGGTGTTAAAAATTAAAAAAGCAGCTCAGACTGCCATACTCACCTTCAATCCAGAGTTGTCCCCTGCAGTTCTCCTTTTTCACCAGAAGATGTCCTCAGTCTTCAGAGGTTGAAGAATGCCCAGCCATCATTCATATAGAGGAAAGGAAAGTGCCAGCAGCCGCAGGTGTCGGATTTAGCCGGTTTGCTCTGCATATTTAAAGCACAGGTTCACCAGAAGATGTCCTCAGTCTTCGGAGGTTGAAGAATGCCCAGGTGTCATTCAACCTGAAAGACTGAGGACATACTGTGAGTGCAGGCCTGTTTATGTGGTGGGCCTCTTTTGTTGCTATAACAAAAGGGGATAATACAAAACAACCCAGACAGCAATACTCACCTTCAATTCAGAGTTGTCCCCTGCAGTTCTCCTTTTTCACCAGAAGATGTCCTCAGTCTTCAGAGGTTGAAGAATGCCCAGCCATCATTCAACCTGAAAGACTGAGGACATACTGTGAGTGCAGGCCTGTTTATGTGGTGGGCCTCTTTTGCTGCTATAACAAAAGGGGGTTAATAAAAAACAGCCCAGACGGCAATACTCACCTTCAATTCAGAGTTGTCCCCTGCAGTACTCCTTTTTCACCAGAAGATGTCTTCAGTCTTCGGAGTTTGAAGAATGCCAAGCCATTCAACCTGAAAGATTGAGGACATACTGTGAGTGCAGGCCTGTTTATGTGGTGGGCCTCCTTTGTTGCTATAACAAGAGGACAGTTAAGAAGAATCCAAAGCTTAATGCTATGGCAGCTCGCGTCGTAGTGGCTGGGCTGGATTGTTACTGTAGATGGTTTGATAAACAATATCTAAATAATAGTAGTAAAGGAGGAAAGGAAAGTGCCAGCAGCCGCAGGTGTCGGATTTTGCCGGTTCGCTCTGCATATTTAAAGCACAAGTTCACCAGAAGATGTCCTCAGTCTTCAGAGGTTGAAGAATGCCCAGCTGTCATTCAACCTGAAAGACTGAGGACATACTGTGAGTGCAGGCCTGTTTATGTGGTGGGCCTCTTTTGCTGCTATAACAAAAGGGGAAAATAAGAAGCAGCCCAGACTGCAGTACTTACCTTCAATTCAAACTTGTGCCCTGCAGTACTCCTTTTTCACCAGAAGATGTCCTCAGTCTTCAAAGGTTGAAGAATGCCTAGCCATCATTGCACCTGAAAGACTGAAGACATACTGTGAGTGCAGGCCTGTTTATGTGGTGGACCTCTTTTGTTGCTATAACAAAAGAGGACAGTTAAGAAGAATCCAAAGCTTAATGCTATGGCAGCTCAAGTCTTAGTGGCTGGGCTGATTGTTACTGTAGATGGTTTGGTAATTAATATCTAAATAATAGCAGCAAAGGAGCAAAAGGAAAGGAAAGTGCCAGCCGCCGCAGGTGCCGGATTTTTCTGCTTTCGCTCTGCCTACGTAAAGCACGGGTTCACTTTAAGAGAAGGAGCAGCTCCGTCTCCGCTGTACGTCCTGCACACTCCAAGAAGTGAACGTTGTCTGCATGGCAGGCGAAGGAAAGGAGGCGAGGATCCGATTCCTCAGTGACACCATCAATACTTGTAGCTGATAAAAATAACAGCGTAGGAGAGCCAGTTTACAAGATTATCTCCTAATTTATCCCCGAACGCGTTTCCATTTTTAACTGACAGATTGCAATTAATGACTCGCATTAAGCACAGCGTGCGGCTTCGTCTGGGTTTAATTATAAATGCACATTACATCGGCTTTAAATAGGTGTTTAAGCCGGCCGTGCATCCAGATTGGGCTCCACGACCGGCCAGAGATATAACGTGACATTAATTATGAACAAGGGTTTCTAAAAGGGCCCGGGTCTATATTTATATTGGAATATTTTTATTATTCTCGTTAAAAAAAAAAGTATTGTGCTGTCACATACATAAAAAATACTAAAACACATAAATTATAAATCAGTGTATATATACAGTGGGGAGAACAAGTATTTGATACACGGTCGATGTTGCAGGTTTTCCTACTTACAAAGCATGTAGAGGTCTGTAATTTTTATCAGAATTACTCTTCAACTGGGAGAGACGGAATCCAAAACAAAAATCCAGAATATCACATTGTATCATTTTTAAGTTATTATTTGCATTTTTATTGCATGACATAAGTATTTGATACATCAGAAAAGCAGAACTTAATATTTGGTACAGAAACCTTTGTTTGCAATTACAGAGATCGTACGTTTCCTGTGGTTCTTGACCAGGTTTGCACCCACTGCAGCAGGGATTTTGGCCCACTCCTCCATACGGACCTTCTCCAGATCCTTCAGGTTTCGGGGCTGTCGCTGGGCAATACGGACTTTCAGCTCCCTCCAAAGATTTTCTATTGGGTTCAGTTCTGGAGACTGGCTAGGCCACTTCAAGACCTTGAGATGCTTCTTACGGAGCCACTCCTAATAGAAATGGAACATGTTCTAAATATTTCCGACGGAACCAATTCCTATCGGGAAAACCGATCGTCTGTATGCTGTTCCGACGGACCAAAAACGACCCATGCTCTGGAGCAAGTACGAGAAGGAAGCTATTGGCTACTGGCTATTGCACTTCCTTTTTCTAGTCCCGTCGTACGTGCTGTACGTCACCGCGTTCTGGACGGTCAGACTTTGGTCTGACTTTGGTTTGACCGTGTGTAAGACCGCTTGAATGGAATTCCGTCGGAGTTCCGTCAGAGAAACCTTCAGAGTTTATTCCGACAGCAAAAACGGTCGTGTGTACAGGGCATTAGTTGCCCTGGCTGTGTGTGGTCGTTGTCATGCTGGAAGACCCAGCCATGACCCATCTTTAATGCTCTTAATGAGGGAAGGAGGTTGTTGGCCAAGATCTCGCGAAACATGGCCCCATCCATCCTCCCCTCAATATAGTGCAGTCGCCCTGTCCCCTTTGCAGAAAAGCATCCCCAAAGAATGATGTTTCCATCATTTTGTCTTTGCCAATTTAAAGTCCCACTCTTTTGGGGAGGGTACAAAAAAAAAAACCTTTCCTACACTCACTAATATTACACACAAATATCGAAACCAATCTCATGAAAAAAGGGTTGCATTGTCACATATTCGCTCTCCAGGCCTTTTTCTGACACTCTTTGTTTACAATCAAAAATCAGTATTTTTTTGCTAGAAAATTACTCAGAACCCCCAAACATTATATATTTTTTTAGCAAAGGCCCTAGAGCAGAGAGATGGCAAGCCTTGGCACCCAAGATGTTTTGGAACTACATTTCCCATGATGCTCATGCACTCTGCAGTGTAGTTGATCATCATGGGAAATGTATTTTCAGAAATATCTGGGGTGCCAAGGTTCGCCATCACTGCCCTAGAGGATGAAATGGCGACTATTGCAATTATTTATGTCACACAGTTTTTTGCGCAGCAGTTTTTCCAAATTGTTTGGGAAAAAATACACTTTAACCTCCCTGGCGGTATGATTATGTCAGATTTTTGATGCTCAAAGCGGTACATTGTTTTGCATGGAAATTTGGCCTTTCTATATTGGAGGCCTGTAATTCTTAGGAATAACACACTTAAAGTGGTGTTCCGGCCGAAATGATACTTTTTAAATAAAAATACCCCTAGAATACACAAGCCTAATGTATTCTAGTAAAGTTAGTCTGTAAACTAAGGTCTGTTTTGTTAGTTTATAGCAGTAGTTTGTTATTTTATAAACTTACAGCAGGCCGTGGCCATCTTAAGTGTGGGCATCTGAAGCCAGACTGTATTTCTTCCTGGATCTCATCCTTGCAGATCTCGCACATGCTCAGTGCAGCACAAGCAGTGGAATAGGTTTCAGGTCAGGTTTCCATAGCAACGGCAGTTTCAGAGGAAGTTGCCGCCCCTTCCCAGAAGGCATTGCAAACAGGAAATGATGCGATTGCCGCGGCCAGGGAGGAGGAAGTGAAAAATGAATACGGCAGATATACAGTAGGTGCTGAGAAAAAAAATAAAAAAATATCCAATTTGTTTACAGTGCACATTTTAGTGAGGGATGCTGAAGAGTTGTAAAAATGGGTGGAACTCCACTTTAAATCTGTCCAAACCAGAGTCTAGTAGACAGCCCGGGTATGATAAAGTTTGAAACACAAACTCATAAGTTATAATAAAATAAATAACTATAAATAATTATAACAAATAATAATATAACAATAATAAAAAATATTCAATAATGTAATCAATAAAAAAAAACTGAAATTTGCTCAGTTGCAGAAGTAGCTGTCGTTACTTTTCAGTGTTTGATGACGAATTTCCCCGCGAATCACTATCGCTCAATTCTGCAAGTGATTCTAATTTATTTTCGCTGCTTTCTAGCTGGTCTAAAACCACTTTTGATTTAAAGGGACACTTTTTGGTTGCTATGGACAATCTCCAGTTTCCAGGCAGAAAGAACAGTATATTTAATATTAAAAACTGCATGTAGGGACACTAGGGACAAAAGGGATGTGAAATAATGTGATACAGTAATGTAATCTGTAAGATTACAGTGTACTCTATGTGTTTTTAACTTTTTGAATTTGTCGCCGTGCTCCGCCCCATGCGTCGCAACACTCGCAGGGATCAGAGCTCAGCACTGTGATAGATCGAGCGGAGGAAACGGTTCGCACCCAGAGCGGGGAGTTCATCGCAGGATCCTGGGGATAAGGTAAGTAACTTTGCCTGGATCCTGCGATGGGATCCCGAGTGTGGCTCGGGGGTTACCGCATTTGGTACTGAAAATTCACCCCGAGCCACACTCGGGAATACCGCTAAGGAGGTTAAAGAGGAAGTCCACCCAAACCGCAAAAAAAAAAAATATTAAAAGCCAGCAGCTACAAATACTGCAGCTGCTGACTTTTAATAAATGGCCACTTACCTGTCCCAGGGTCCAGCGATGTCGGCAGGCGACGCCGAGAACCCGCTCGGTTCTCGGCAGCTGCCGCCGCCATCCTGGGTGAGGGAATCAGGAAGTGAAGCGTTGCGGCTTCACTTCCCGGTTCCCTACTGCGCATGCGCGAGTCGCGCTGCGCATCGTAAGTGGTCCCCGCTCTCTCCTGGGAGCTGTGTGTTTCGCAGGAGACAGCGCGGAGGGACAGGAAGAGGCGTAGACTCCCATGGGAGTCTATGCCGGAAGTGGGTGCAAATACCTGTCTTAGACAGGTATCTGCACCCCCCTCCCCCCTGAAAGGTGCCAAATGTGACAGCGGAGGGGGGGAGGGTTCCGAAAAGCGGAAGTTCCATTTTTGTGTGGAACTCCGCTTTAATGAATAAATTAAAAAAAAAAAAAACAACATACAATATATACCCCATTTGTTTGTAAAATATGAAAGATGATATTATGCTGAGTAAATAGATACCTAACATGTCATGCTTTAAAATTTGCACACACTCGTGGAATGGCGCCAATCTCCGGTACTTAAAAATCTCCATAGGCGACGCTTTAACATTTTTTAGAGGATACCTGTTAAAGTTAAAGGGGAGGTCTAGTGCTAGAATTATTGCTCTCACTCTAACGATCGTGGTAATACCTCACGTGTGTGGTTTGAACATGGTTTACATATGTGGGCGTGACCCAGGGCGAACATGCCAAAGTGCCCAGCCCCCCCCAAAATGTATGAACATTATGTGTCATGAAAAACCCCCCTACAAGCATAAACATTACAATAAGTGCGCTTTTCCTGCTACTCTGTAAGGGGTCAAATAGCAAAGAGTCTCTATGAAATGTAATATAAAGCACAAATTGAGCATTTCATAATAACATTCACAGGAGGAACTGTGTTTTCCAGACATACAACATTACCGTTTCCTTTTATGAAAACCTAACCATCTTGTTAATAGCTGATGAAATCTCTTAGGGGGAGGACAAAGAAGCTTGAAGTTCCAATTTTTTAAATCCCATTCTCATTTTAAAGTCTAATTCCTGATGGCAGCTGCTGGCTTTATTAAAGGCAATGTCCTAATTTGTCTCAACAGCTCACGCTCCACTACACAGTCATTCAGTTTTGTTTTGTTTTTTAACCTTCTAGCATTGTATGCTGTGATGACGTTGCCGGATCCTGGCGTGTTCATTTTATTGCCTTTTGTTTATTTCATAATTAAAAAATGATATGGAGATCCGGCCCTTTTTGTTTGTTTGTTTTTTCTCATTAGTTGACTGATTGATCATACTGTAGAATCCCCAGAACGAGTATTGTAAGGAAATTATAATTTATTATACACACATTTTCAAAATCGTCTCAAGGTTTTGAGAGCAGATATCAGAATAAGAGATCCTAAAGAATGAGTAAAAAAAACCCCCAGAAACCAGGGTATGGCAATAGTTCTTGGGCCTCAAACGCTTTGACTCTTTGGTCCATACATACCCTGTTTCCCCGAAAATAAGACCTAGCGTGATTGTCGGTGATGGTTGCAATATAAGCCCTACCCCCCAAATAAGCCCTAGTTAAAGTCCTTGTAGGTCTTATTTTCGGGGTAGGGCTTATTTTTGAGGAAACAGGGTAGAGCTTATTTGGGGGGTAGGGCTTATATTGCAGCCATCACTGACAATAACGCTAGGTCTTATTTTCGGGGAAACAGGGTAGCTCCCAGCTGTCCCTGATTTTGAGGGACTGTCCCTGATTTGGAGCAATGTCCCTCTGTCCCTCATTCCCCCTCATTTGTCCCTCATTTTGGTCTGATCTATATAGTTGTGTATAAATTTCACTTTTTATCTTTCAAAGTGTTTCTCAGCGCTAAACCGTTCATCTAATTTCTAAATGGTCGCATTTGTACATTTTAAAAGCCAATATAAAGGAATAGTAATGGTAAAAAAAAAAAGCACTTCTGGATTTAATTAAACTTTTTTTGATTCATTCTCCTTTAAGGGGGTGTGGCAGGGGGTGTGTCCTATGCCTACATACATTTGCCAGTAGGTGTCCCTCATTCCCATCTCAAAATGTTGGGAGGTATGCCCATATAGTATAAAAAACTGGGTATTTATGGGTGCCTCAGAAGCACAGGTGCAGCCAAATTGCTTATGTGGCTGGGCGCTCTTCCGATTGGTACTTGCAAACAGGGCCATATACATAGATATATGCCCTGAATGTAGAGGGTCCACACTGGGGGCATATGTCCTGCATATGCACTGCTCAGAACCAGCGGCGGCCTGTCCATAGAGGGCACCCTAATCATGCGTCTGGACCCCCTGATCTACATATCAGTGGCTCTAGACCATGAATTTCAATGTGGCGGGGATGTTTTTTTGAAGCACCTGATTAGAGCCAGAAAAGAGTGGGCTCTGAGAGCAGAGCATTGCGCTCCTAGCCCACCCAGTTGTGTGACCATAGTGAATGAATTTTTGCTATTATCACACTAAAGTTCCTCCCCCACGCCAATCAGGAGGCAGGTCTGTGAAACCTGTTTCCCGATTGGCCAAAGCGTCAGGCGATCCTATTGGATGCCTAGCACTTTGGCGGAAGACACACGGCGGAGGAAGCTGGAAGAGCGGACACCAGAACCACGGCGGCCGCGGCAGGCCCTGCCCGCGCTCCGGGAAAGGGCACCACAGCCCCGCCACACGAGCGGGTGAGTGCCAGGCTGCCCGCGTGGGGGAGGGGTGTGTGCTGTTTCAGTGTCGTGCCCTGCCGCCGGGAGGGGGGGGTGTTGTTTGTTTGCCGCCTCCCAAAAGAAAAATTCACCAGCCGCCACTGCTCAGAACAGCATTCAGCCCTGCACGACCGTGTGGACGGGGGCTTTAGGCACTCTAGTGGAAATGGTTGGCTGCTTTAGCAAGTGACACAAATATGGCTATTCTAAGCAATGGCAATATAGCCTCTTCTGGACAGCATTCTGCTCATTAGCATCTGTACTGTAACTTCTCTAACCTTCTCCAGTTCCCTGTTGTAAGTCCCATTCTTTGATATGCCTTTTATGAACCCCCCCCCCCCCCCCCCCCCGTTAGAGACTTCAGACTAGGCAATTTAGATGAATAATAAAGATCTTTTACCGAGGTAGCAAAAAGTAACAAGCAGTTCTCAAAGACATCTTCCACACTCTTTCCTGTAGTTCAAAGTTCTTTAGTGCCCCTACATAGTGCCCCATGAGGTAGTCATACCTTAGGCAGATGGCAAAGCCCATTAAGAGTCCTTCTTAAGGAAGAGTCCTTAAAAGGCAGTAAATCCTTAAGGGTCCAGCATAAGGTGGCACAAGTCCATGGGCTCCAAACCCCACTGGGAGCCCAAACTGGGCTCCCCCAAGGGGTGTTCAGTCTGCCAGCACAATGGCTACATCTTGGCAATCTTTCCCCTGACCAACCTTAGGCAAACTCCGTAGGGCATTAAGGAGCCCCTATTTATGTGGTGTAACCTGTGGGGTAAGGTTAACTTTCTGAAAAGAGGTAAAACCTGGCCAGCAGCATTAACCCTCCTTTCTCAGCTCAGCAGGTCTACCTAAGGATGCAATTTGCAACAAGCTACATTGTAACAGTTGTACACATACAGTGCCTTGAAAAAGTATTCATACTCCTTGAAATTTTCCACATTTTGTCATGTTACAATCAAAAAACATAAATATATTTTATTGGGATTTTATGTGATAGACCAACACGAAGTGACACATAATTCGTACGTGAAAGGAAAATGATAAATGGTTTTCAATTTTTTTTACAAATAAATATGTGAAAAGTGTGGGGTACATTTGTATGGCGCCCCCCGGGGTCAATACTTTGTAGGACCCCCTTTCACTGCAATTACAGATGCAAGTCTTTTTGGGGATGTCTCTACCAGCTTTGCACATCTAGAGAGGGACATTTTTGCCCATTCTTCTTTGCAAAATGGCTCAAGCTTTGTCTGATTGGATGGAGAGCGTCTGTGAACAGCAATTTTCAAGCCTTGCCAGCCACCAGTGGCGGCTGGTATTTTATTTGGGGGGCAGCAAACAATGCACCCACAGCCACCCCCCCGTCTGTCGGGTCACTCTTCATAGTAGAGACAGATAAAAGTCGGTCCTCCACCGCACACATGTACTCACCACTGCTTGCCTGCCCGGACAGAGTAAAGATGGAGGTGTCGTGCGTGCTGTGTCTGGGCTCCTGTGTTCATGTACAGAATGCATGTCATTCCTGGCGGAGATTAGTGTGGGTCAGTCGGCTTCCCCTGCGTCTCCTCCGGCCAAGTGTCTCCTCTGGTCGTGCGTCTCCTCCCTCCTCCTCCTAGGCCAATAGGATCGCTTCTCCTTTGGGCCAATCAGGAAGCGGGTCTCAAGACCCACTTCCTGATTGGCTGAGAGGAGAATCAATGTGACAATAGCGAATATTCATTTGCTATTGTCACACAACTTGGTGACACAACTGGCACTGCTCCCTGAGCCCACCCTTTTTTGAAGCCAATTACAGCCTCAGGCACTAATTAGGTGCTTCAGAAGAAGAAAAAACTATGGAATCCATGCATCCAGTGCGCCGCATGTAGATTAGGGGGCTGGACACATGAATAGAGGCGTGGTGCCCCTGCGCCCCTAATGGAGCAGCCGCCACTGCTTGCCGCAGATTCTCAATTAGACTTAGGTCTGGACTGTGACTGGGCCATTCTAACACATGAATATGCTTTGATCTAAACCATTCCATTGTAGCTCTGGCTGTATATTTGGGGTCGTTGTCCTGCTGGAAGGTGAACCTCCACCCCAGTCTCAAGTCTTTTGTAGACTCTGACAGGTTTTCTTCTAAGATTGCCCTGTATTTGGCTCCACCCATCTTCCTATCAACTCTTACCAGCTTCCTTGCTGAAGAAAAGCATCCCCACAACATGATGCTGTCACCAATATGTTTCACAGTAGGGATGGTGTGTTCAGGGTGATGTACAGTGTTAGTTTTCCGCCACACATAGCGTTTTGCTTTTAGGCCAAAAAGTTCAGTTTTGGTCTCATCTGACCAGAGCACCTTCTTCTACATGTTTGCTGTGTCCCCCACATGGCTTCTCACAAACTGCAAACAGGACTTCTTATGACTTTCTTTCACCAATGTCTTTCTTCTTGTCACTCTTCTATAAAGACCAGATTTGTGGAGAACATGACTAATAGTTGTCCTGTGGACAGATTCTCCCACCTGAGCTGTGGATCTCTGCAGCTCCTCCAGAGTTACCATGGGCCTCTTGGCTGCTTCTCTGATGAATGCTCTCCTTGCCCGGCCGGTCAGTTTAGGTGGACGGCCATGTCTTGGTAGGTTTGCAGTTGTGCCATAATCTTTTTATTTTCTGATGATGGATTGAACAGAGCTCTGTGAGATGTTCAAAGCTTGGGATATTTTATTTATAACCTAACCCTGCTTTAAACTTCACAACTTTATCCCTGACCTGTCTGGTGTGTTCCTTGGCTTTTATGGTGCTGTGTGTTCACTAAGATTCTCTAAGAAAGATCTGAGGGCTTTACAGAACAGCTGTATTTATACTGAGATTAAATTACACACAGGTGGACTCTATTTACTAATTAGGTGACTTCTGAAGGCAATTGGTTCCATTAGATTTTAGTTAGTCATCCTTAAACAGGGGTTGGGGCCTCCATCAGGACCTGGATCACCTGCTGGTGGCACTGTGGTTCCCTGGGCAGAGGGCTGTAATTCCAGTGTCCACCACTGGGTGTCTCCCAGCAGCTGGCAGTCTCTACCTATTGCTGGTTGCTGGGAGGGTATTTAGGTCCTCCTCTAGTAAGTTCCCCTCGCTCCAGTGTTTTACTTTCTCCCAGATACTGATCTTGATCTTGCTCCTGCCCTGTACCCAGTGCCCTGCTGCATTGCACCTGCTCCCTCTTGCTCTTTATCTCAGTTTTTGTTCCCCCTTCCCATCTGCTCCCTGCACCTCCAGTTTTCTCCTGCCTTTCTGTATTTCCCTATATATTTTATATACAGTAGTTAGTTGTTAGACTTACTGTTTGTAAGGCAGGCCATAGATGATGCAATTTATTTCCTGCAAAAAAATCACTCAATTTCCCTATCAACACAGTCAGGGTTGATGGGGAATCCCTCGTGCGGAGCCATTGTGTTCTCCTGACGTGTGTGTGTGTGTGTGTGTGGGGAGGGTTGCAGATACAATCAGGCTGCCCATAGATGGTTCAAATCTCAGCCTGTCCTTGCTGGACCGGCCCGGATTCGAACCATCTATGGCTGGCTTTAGTTATTAGTCACTTATTTTGTCACTGGGATTTTGGTTTACTTATACTTGTATGTTTGCTGTGTGCTGGTCTTTGGAAGGATTTTGTTTCAGTGTACATAAATCTCATTTAAAGCATACACAGTCTGGTCCCAGTTTTCTGCATGTAGCCACACAGATCTGGCCATCTCTGCTGCTGCTTCCTGACACCAACAATTAACAATAGTTCCATATATGACTGGATTTTGTAAATTGAACAATAAACATGTACATTAATACAGTTAAAGGTGATTGGATGAAGGTGACTGACTTAAACCTACTTTTTCAGGGCTGAAAAAAAAACCTGACAGCTCAGGAGGAGCTACTGTACTAACTATCCAACATTAGTACAGAGATCTCCCCTGCTGTGCTATGGTGTTCTGACAGGAGGATGGCCCCCGCCAGAACACTCTGGTCTGTGCTATCAGCCAATGGCTGACAGCGTTGAACGGGAGACAATCAGCAGACCTTTTCCGGTCATGCCCCTTCGACAGAAGCCGGCCGGTCATGCCAAGGTCATGCCCCTTTGACAGAAATCGGACCGACTGCAGTACACACGGACCGAATGTCGGCCGGTTTCTATTGAACCGACTGATGCAGGCCCGATATCGGCCCATGTGTACTAGGCTTTACTTTACTTATAAAGACTGGGGCATACATAGGTGAAGAAGACATTTGGATGGGTGGTGGTGAACCCATTCAACATTATAGAACAACTCCAGTTGAATGTGACTGTCTAGTACTAGCTATACCATGACCTGGATAAATCAAACCCCCAATGGACAAAACTGTATACTTACATTAGAGCCCTCTAAAGGTGCCAGAAGAAGTCCTTAGAGTACATGGACCACTGTTTTTTTTTTTGCATGTGGAATAGAGTATGAAAAGATGTCTCTGGAAGGAATGAGGAGGTGGATTGCTCAGTAGGCACTACAGAACAGTGACTATGGTAACAGATGATTAGGGAATTTGATAGGCTTCCCTGAAGAGATGTCTCTTCATGGAATGTTTGAACCATTTGATGTTTGAAAAAAACTGATGGAACAAGAAAAAGCATTCCAGAGTAAAGTAACAGGGGATAAATATGCAGGGACTTGGTAACCAAAGAAGGATGACAGTAGTACCAGCCTGTTTACATAGCAGCCTGTACCTGTCAATTAGAAGCTTATTTCCCGCTAGCTCTCGCTGCTGGTACTAATGCAGCGTAAAAGAATAAAGGGTAAGCCATGGATGGGGAAACCTCTTTCTCTTCCAACATGATCCTTTCTTTGGAATATTATATTTATGGTATCTCCATGTGTTAACTGTCATATATTTGAATGTTTACCATGTGTGGCCGCTCCTTCTCTGGCCAGAGCCTAGTACAGGGGTTCCTAAATGGGCATATCCAACACCCTCAGGCTAAGAGAAACAAACATTGAGGGCATTGAGACTGGAATTGGAATTGATTATCACCTATTACCAATACAGATTGAGGCAGATTGAGGAACCAAGGAATGAATAAATATCTCTTGTGTCAGTATTGGCACTTAAAATGTGAGCATGGTTGGAGCTAAAGTGGTTCTAAAGCCTAAACTTTTCATTACCTTAATGTATTCCATGCATTAAGGTAAAAAATGTTTAGACATTGGCACCCCCCCCCCTTTTACTTACCTGAGCCCCTCATTCGATCCAGCACTGTGCAAGTGCTCACTAACACAGATTTAGACCAGGGGTCTCAAACTGGCGGCCCTGCAACTGTTGCAAAACTACAAGTCCCATCATACCTCTGCCTGTGGGAGTCATGCTTGTAACTGTCAGCCTTGCAATGCATCTTGGGACTTGTAGTTTTGCAACAGCTGGAGGGCTGCCAGTTTGAGACCCCCTGATTTAGACAGATCTGTGAACAATATTTGAGAGAAATAGGCCTTTTGTGTACATAGAAAAATGTGTAGATCTTTGAGTTCAGCTCATGATAAATAGGGGCAAACACAAAAGTGTTGTGTTTATAATTTTGCTAGTGTATATAAATACTTGCTATACAATCCTTGTGATTTCCCTTCTAGCATTTTGCTTTTAGGCCAAAAAGTTCACAGAGCACCTTCTTCCACATGTTTGCTGTGTCCCCCACATGAGTTCTCACAAGCTGCAAATGGGACTTCTTATGACTTTCTTTCAACAATGTCTTTCTTCTTGGAACTCCTCCATAAAGGTCAGATTTGTGGAGAACACAACTAATAGTTGTCCTGTGGACAGATTCTCCCACCTGAGCTGTGGATCTCTGCAGCTCCTCCAGAGTTACCATGGGCCTCTTGGCTCTTCTCTGATGAATGTTCTCCTTGCCCGGCCTGTCAGTTTAGGTGGACGGCCATGTCTTGGTAGGTTTGCAGTTGTGCAATTTTTTAAAACCTAACCCTGCTTTAAACGTCTCCACAACTTTATCCCTGACCTGACTGGCATGTTCCTTGGCCTTTATGATGCTGTTTGTTCACTAAGGTTCTCTAACAGACCTCTGAGGGCTTCACAGAACAGCTGTATTTATACAGAGATTAAATTACACACAGGTGGACTCTATTGACTAATTACAGAATTAGGTGACTTCTGAAGGCAATTGATTCCACTAGAGTTTAGTCGGGGGTATCAGAGTAAAAGGGGCTGAATACAAATGCACATTTGTATTTATATTTATTTGTAAAAAATATGGAAAACCATTTATTTTCCTTCCTCTTCACAATTATTTGACACTTTGTGTTGATCACATAAAATCTCAATAAAATACATTTACTTTTTTGTTTGTAACATGACAAAATGTGGAAAATTTCAAGGGGTGTGAATACTTTTTCAAGGCACTGTATATGTAAAGCCCAAACTTTTTTTTTCTTTTTTTTTCTTTTTTTTTAAATTTAGATAGATTATGGAAGTCGATTTTCTTATAGAGGAGGACCTAAATACTCTCCCAGCAACCAGCAACAGGTGGAGACTGCTGGAAGACACCTGCTGGTGGACACTGGAACTGCAACCTCCTGCTCTGGGACGCAAAGTGCCACAAGCAGGTGATTCAGATCCTGGCAATATCTCTCCAATTCAACGGAATTCCCATCTAAAGCTGGCCATACTGTAGTAGATTTTCGAACAAATGTTTGAACGAACATTAATATGAAAATTTGTACAAAAAAATCTCAGTACATTCAATGACCTGGCAAATGACGTTCGAAAGTTCTTCAAAATTGTGTTTGCTTTTAACATCAATTTTGGAAAAAATTGACTTTCCAGAACAATAACCACATACACTGTTAGAAATGTGTTTGAGTAAAATTTTTTATCCTGCTCCTTCAAAAATTTTCTTCTGACATTCTTCTGAATGTCAGATTTGACCCCAATAATTATTAGAGCATGGAACGAATGTTCATAAAAAAAAAACATTTTCTCACAAAATTCTGCTAGTATAGGGCCAGCTTTGGAGGGTTGTCATAGGAACTGACGTCCCCATTAGAACATTTACCTTCTATTTTTGCTTTGGTGACAACTCAATTTTTTGGAATTCCCCTCACTTTCTGTCTCAGTGACAATGATCATCGGGATGAATAGAGAGGGTGTATGGTAATGTATTAGCTGCTCCAGATAATACAGAGATAAGTATTTGTTTGGTTCTATTCAGCTTCTTGTTTTGATACATTGTTCCTTTTTTTTTTTCATTCTTTTTATTACTGGTAATTAGAATGGATTTTCTATCTGTGTAGATGGAAGCTGTTTGCGCAGGTGTTTCAAAAAAAGGTCATTTATCACTCGCTATAGCTAAAAAAGATTTTTTTTTTTGTACGATGAAGAAAAATAATGACTTGCAGAAAACTGGTCGGGGGTAGAAAGAAAACTAATTTCCTGCCATTTCTGAGAAATCAATTTATCTAGTGCAGACTTCCATTGTGACGACAAGTCGAAGATGTTTAGAGGGAAGGCAGACAAAGTGGAATTACTGTCTGAAGTAAGTATCCAGCCAAGAATCACCGGAGAGCAACAGGAGAGGTCACAGTAGATGAAGCCAGTCTATGGCGACAGACTGTTGAAAGAGAAATCAGGATCAGGCTTCTGTTTCAGTTCATTTATTTATATAGAGAGATACGTATGTCCCAGCCCAGCAGAATTTAAGGCTAAACCCTAAATCCATTTAAATTTATTTTTATTTTTTTGTAAATTCTTTTTATTGAAATTTTTTTTATTGTAGAGGTACAAAACAGGGCTATTGGGGCATACCCCCTTAAATGTATTTTTTTTAACATTTAAATATATACTGATCAGCCATAACTTTATGGCCACTGACTGGTTACAAGAATTTCACTGATTATTTTGCTACAATAACATCTGGAAGTCGTTGGGATATATGGGGCAGCAAGTGAACATGTTGTCCCTGAAGATATGTTGAAAGCAGAAGAAATGGTCATCGCAGTTTGTTATGTATGGGGCTGTGTAGCCGCAAACCAGTCAGGGTGTCCACAGCCAGAAGCACCTACAATGGACACATGAGCATCAGAACTGGACCACGGAGCAATGGAAGAAGGTGGGCTGGTCTGATGAATCACATTTTCTTTTACATCATATGGATGGCCGGGTTTGTGTGCTTACCTGGGGAAGAGATGGCATCTGGACGCAGTATGGGAAGAAGGGCTGGTAGAGGCAGTGTGATGCTTTGGGCAATGTTCTGCTAGGAAAACTTGGCTCCTGCCATTCATGTGGATGTTGACACGTACCACCTACCTAAACATTATTGCTGACCAAGTACACCCCTTCATGGAAACGGTATTCCCTGATGCCAGTGGCCTCTTTCAGCACGGTAATGCGCCCTGCGACCCTGCAAAAATGGTTCAAGAATGGTTTGAGGAACAAAACAATGAGTTTGAGGTCTTGACTTGGCCTCCAAATTTTCCAGATCTCAATCCAAGGAGCATCTGTGGGATGTGCTGGAAAAACAAATCCGATCCATGGAGGCCCCACCTCACAACTTACAGTACTTAAAGGATCTGAAAAAAGGATCTGGAAAAAACATGAAGAAAGGGGCATGATCCTGAAAACTCGTCAGCCAACCAACCTTCTGTTCCTAGGATGAGGAACATTGCATTCAAGTTGTGGATTTAAGTTTATCAATGGTAATGCACGAGGTGGTTGTGCTCTTCTGTATGTTTTTTGCAGTTTGTTTTGTAAGTGCATCTGCACTTACAGTTTCTCTTAGTCCTCCTGCAAAGTCCAAGAAATACCTATTGATCCTGCCAGTATATCGCTTCCTGTGATGGTGTGGCAATGATGCTGCACTGCTCCTGAAGTCTGAGCAGAGTTGCCACTTTTATATAAGCTGTGCCTGCTTGCACTACAGATGGACAAATTATTGTTGCAAGATGCCTGGCTGTCAGCATTGTCACTGCTGATTCACAAGCCTGTATGTAGCCCCTCTCCCCCCTCCCCCAGCGGCAGGTTGTTAAGCCAGTTCCCGTGATGGGGCCTACTGTAGAGTGCAAGGAATGTTGGAAAGCTGTGCCATTGCTCTGACTTAATTCCTCTTACAAGCGTGTCAAGAAGTTCACATTTACTTGTCACATAGTTGTATGGGGACCCCAGATTCCATGGTTGCAGGCCAGGTCTATCAGGGATCACGCTACACACTTGGCCAAAATAATATGAAGGTCGCGAGGTATAAGGTGCATGGTCCAGACAAGAAACCCATCACCACGACCAGGCTGGCTGACCCTCCTTCTCCTGGCCACCAATATTTTCCCAACCGAGCCAGTCTCAGTACTTACTCCGAGGGTATAGACCACCCTGCAATCCACCAGAATAAAGGGACTCGGTCCACAACCTTTTAGAACTCCTCTTTACTGTATGTAGGGTTGTAACATAACAGTGCATGTTTATATGTTTCCACTCTCCATGGCTGGTCAAGTTCAGTGGTCTTGCCCACTAACTGGGTGATCTCTCAATAGAGTTTTCTAGTCTTCCAAGTTGGACCCGTATAAAAAAGTGTAGGTGGCATTCCCACAAAGGGAAAGGCCAATTTACGGATTATCTACAGAATCTTGGATGAGGCCCCAATTCACACACCAGGGCACAGGCAACAATTCCATCTACTCTTGCTCTTTCTTGCTAACTAATCTCCTTCTTGATCCATGCATCCTGCCTATATACACCGATCAGCCATAACATAAACTCTGGCAGGTAAACTGAAGAACATTAATTATCTTGTTACAAAGGCATCTTTATGTCAGTGGAATATATTAGGCAGTAAATGAATATGGTGTCCCTGAAGTTCATGTGTTAAAAGCAGAAAAAAAAATTAAGGATAAGAGCAACTTTGACAGGGGCCAAAGTGTATTGGCAAAAAAATTGGGTCAAAGCAACTCCAAAACTGCATCTCTTGTGGGATGTTCCTGATCTACAGTGGTCAGAGCCCATCAAAATTGCTTCAAGGAAGGAAAACCGGTGAACCAGCAACAGGATCTTGGGTAGCCATGGTTGATTGATGCATATGGGCAAAAAAAGGCCTGTCCTTGTAGTAAAAGAGCTACTTTAGCTCAGATTGCTGAAAAAAGTGAATGCTGGTTCTGATAGAAAGGTGTCAGAACACACAGTGCATCGCAGTTTGTTGTGTATGGGGCTGCGTAGCTGCAGACCAGTCGGAGTGCCCATGCTGACCCGTGTCCACAGACAAAAGCACCCACAATGGGAAAATAAGCATCAGAACTGGACCACGGAGAAATGGAAGAAGGTCGCCTGGTCTGATGAATTCAAGAATGGTTTGAGGAACACAACGAGTTTGAGGTTGAGATTTGGTCTCCAAATTCTCCAGATCTCAATCCAATTGAGAATCCGTGGGATGTGCTGGAAAAACAAGTCTGATCCATGGAAGTCCCACCTCATAACTTACAGGACTTAAAGGATCTGCTACTCACAGCTTGGTGCCAGATACCACTTCATACCTTCAGAGGTCTAGTGGAGTCCATGCCTGGATGGGTTATGGTGGGTGGTCATAATATTACGGCTGATCGGTGTATACCCTAAACCAGGGTTTCTCAACCAGGGGTCCTCCAGTGGTTGCTGGGGGTTCCTTGAGAAATGAGCAATTTCTGCCTCCCAGATAAGTTCCCACTGACACCATTGATATTTTTAGCTATCTGTAAGGGGTAATTTTTCCCAGTGTCCACAAGTGTAACGAGCATTCTTCCCACTGACCATCACACTAATGCATCATGAGTTGTAGATATAGTAATTTATAGCAGGGGTTCCCTGAGGCCAAAAAGTTATATCAAGGGTTCCTCAGTGTTGAAAAGGTTGAGAAAGGCTGCCCTAAGCTGACCAGAATAGTGGGGACCCCTAGTGGGAACTAAGTAGATCACAGCCCAGACCCAGCATGGAGCTGTGACAGGCTCTACATGGAGCCTGTCCATCAGCATCTAGCAAAACTCAATCCTGCTCACTGCTTTCTGGATTAATAGCAGCTACCTAAACCATCCCTCTGTGAGCTGCAGTGCCTGGGAGGGGAAGAATGTGAGACACAAATGAAGGAGAACTTGGTTTAGCCAGGGAAATAAAGAAAGTTTTATTTTTAATTTTTTTTTCCTTTTAAGAAACTTGTGCATTACGTAGCAGAGGGATTTGGGGCTTGCTTAGACTGTCAAACAGGAGCCTTTGGTCGTACTTCAATGAGAGCCCCAATGACCCCCTCCCATTTGTTACATAAAGGTTAGCATTGTCGGCCAGAGAGCTGCTTGAATGAATCCGTAGGAAATATGGAGTGAAAGGTGACTACGCGATCTGCTCTGCCAAAGATAAAAAGAAGAAGAAAAAAAAACCGCCAGAGGAAAAATATATTATAGATCAATAAAACTCAGATTCTGCTACTTGTAAACACTCTTCAGCAAGATAAAACGACGGGAACGTCTGATTTGTACCAGTAATGTGTAATTAAATAGCCCAGGCGCCGTAGAAGGTGTACTTAGACCGTGTTGGCGAAGTGTTCCGAGCAGAAAAAACATGACTAAGATGAGATTATTAAAAAAGTCGAGCTGGCCCTATGGATTTCCATAGCAACAGTCATTGTCTAGGAAGCCGCATGGAGGCTTAGCCGCCGCGTTACCACCCAAAGAGAGCGGGTTTCTTTTTTTTGTTCTACTGCGAAAAGCCTGACCTTCTTCTACAATACAAACCTCTCCCAGTGCGAAAATAAAAAAAAATCTTTGTTTAGGTCACAATGTCAGTCAATAAATGCAGGTTTAAAGTGTTACTAAATCTAAAATCAGTCTGTATATGCAGTAAAGCATGCTTCTTATACTTACTGTGGAACCTAAGGGGTTAATACTCTGCATTGTGTAAAAAAAAGGCTGTTTGATCCTGTTTTCTCTGATCCTCCCCTCATTCCACTGTCCCCAATCCATCTGTTGATAGAACAGAGCCTTGGGGGCAAACTACACATGCTCAGTTTGGTGTGTATTGCTAGAGAGGTTTTGCACAAGAGTGCATGTGATCAGCACAGGACCAATCAGCACTGTCCAGACAGAGGGTCAGGGGTCCTGCATCATCATAGGACAATCAGGGGAGAATGAAAACTCCTCCTACAAGCTTTACCAGACACTGATAGAAGTCACAAGACTGCTATATACTGCTGATGGAAAAATGTATTTAGCAGTTTATATTTTCTAAAATAATTGCATTTCCATGTTCTGTGTACTGTGGGAGACCAGATATAGTGAATGCAGGGTCCGGGGTTTAGTACCATTTTAAGTATATTTAAAGAGTAATTCACACTTTTGTTGAGAAAGAAACACTCCCCTCTGGGTGATCTGTGTACATTACAAGGGTTTTAACAAACTTTGTTGCAAATTCCTTCCTTTTGTTATGCTGAAGAAATCAATGTGTGCTCCTTTGTATCCATGTGGGAAAGTGAGTCTAATGGGAGTGGTTTCATAATTATCAATCAGCTGCTGCACCTGCAGGGCTCTAATGAGGAAAGCTGCAGGGTCTGCATCCCTTTAATAGTTAGATACATAGTTACATAGTAGGTGAGGTTGAAAAAAAGACACAAGTCCATCAAGTCCAACCTACTGTATGTTAGTAGTGACTTCCTATTAGAAGTATCTACGCATTTCACCAAAAGGCTTCCTCAGGAGACCAAGTGTTTAGAGATGCATTACAATAAAGTAATTAATTTTCCAATTAATTAAGTAATTCATTTTCTAAGTAACTAAGTCATTTTCTAGCAAAAAATACTTATTGTTACATGTGAACAAGAAGTGCCAGAAAAGGCCTGGACTGGAAGTAGTTAAAGAGAAGGAATGGAATCAGGACAGGCTGGGGAAAGGCAAACATAGTCGGGGACACTCTAAGGGTAAGAAAAGGCACATATCAGTTTTTTATCAATATAAAGACAAGTAACAAAGGTAAGCATTTTTTATCTATGTAGGTTTTAGAATGTCTTTGGCAAGGCGGTAATAGGAAACATTTTCAGCTATACAATGAGCATACTGTCTGTGGATGATAGGTCTGATCTAACATCTTAAACTAATGCAGCAACTTCACGATCGGTGGTGCCCTTGACCCAGAATGAGCTCTGGAGTTTCAGCGTCATCAGCTACAACTTGTTTTGGGTCAGGGACTTCACTGGTGGTAAAGAGAAGTTGAAGCATCAGATGGAAAACCCTGAAAAATGTGCCTGCCTTTACACGCACATGAATTTTTATGGCATCCCAGTCTTAGTCCGTAGGGTTCAATATTGAGTTGGTCCACCCTTTGCAGCTATAACAGCTTCAACTCTTGTGGGAAGGCTGTCCACAAGGTTTAGGAGTGTGTCTATGGGAATGTTTGACCATTTATCCAGAAGTGCATTTGTGAGGTCAGGAACTGATGTGGACGAGAAGACCTGGCTCGCAGTCTCCACTTTAATTCAACCCAAAGGTGTTCTATCGGGTTGCAGGCCAGTGAAGTTCCTCCACCCCAAACTCGCTCATCCATGTCTTTATGGACCTTGCTTTGTGCACTGGTGCGCAGTCATGTTGGAACAGGAAGGGCCCATCCCCAAACTGTTCCCACAAAGTTGAGAGCATGAAATTGTCCAAAATGTCTTGGTATGCTGACATCTTAAGAGTTCCCTTCACTGGAACTAAGGGGCCAAGCCCAACCCCTGAAAAACAACACCACACCATAATCCCCCCTCCACCAAATGATTTGGACCAGTGCACAAAACAAGGTCCATAAAGATATGGATGAGCGAGTTTGGAGTGGAGGAACCTGACTGGCCTGCACACAGTCCTGACCTCAACCCGATAGAACACCTTTGGGATGAATTAGAGTGGAGACTGTGAGCCAGGCCTTCTTGTCCAACATCAGTGCCTGACCTCACAAATGCGCTTCTGGAAGAATGGTCAAACATTCCCATAGACACACTCCTAAACCTTGTCGACGGCCTTCCCAGAAGAGTTGAAGCTGTTATAGCTGCAAAGTGTGGGCCAATTCAATATTGAACCCTACAGGCTAAGACTGGGATGCCAATAAAGTTCATGTGCGTGTAAAGGCAGTTGTCCCAATACTTTTGGTAATACAGTGTACTTGTATATAAAATGCACTTTTTGTCTTTCAAAAAGTGTTTCCCAGAGCTAAATCTTTCCTTTTATTCAATTTCTAAATTGCTGCATTTGTAAATTTCCACAGCCAGTAGTGGTAAAAAGAAAACTACTTTGTAGTACTTAGTTTTGGTAATATAGTGTATTTTTCCTTGTGATAAAGAACCTTTTAAATACCACACATCCAATAATTATTTCACGAATATTAAAATTTGCGTTTGTTCCTTCTTTTTCCAACACAGGCAATCAGCCATCTCCATTGAACTCTGTAGAAGGCTTTAACACAGTGAAGAAGAGATGGGAGGTTTTGCCATCCATGCCAAGCGGGCGGTGTTCCTGCTCGAGTCTTCAGTTCAACAACATGCTGTTTGTGATTGGCGGTGTGGCACAGGGACCCAGCAGTGCTGTGGAAGCTCTTTGTGTCTTGGATGAAGCTTGAAAAAAAAGAGACCTTTTTATTGACGAAGCCAACATTGTTGGTGGTGGTAAAAGTGCCTGAACATCTCCAGTTATGAGAAACACAAGCCCAAAATCAATGGATTGTTGCGGTTATCCGCAGCACTACAGAATAACAGCGCTAGCTTAAAATAGAAGGCAGCTCGAGCCAATGGCAGCAGGATGTCCACAAAGACGGAAGATGTTTGTTTGCAGAACAATGGACACAAACACTATCTGGTCCAGTGCTGAAAATCAACAGTAGATTTTAGCCTAGTCAAAAAAACGAAGAGTTGTTTTAGCTTTGTAAAAAAAAAAATATCCAAAAAGACTAATGTGGTTATACAAAGGTTATACAAACGTGTCTACTGTTACCAAAAAAAAAAAAAAAAAAAAAAAAAAGGTAGTTGAAAGTAATATTTACTAGTATGGTTGACAATCGAAGACTTTTGGTTAAACAAAAATGGCCATTTTACCTAAAGACCAGGATGACCTAACCACCAAGGCTGATACCGTTGGGTTTATGTTGGGTTGGGTCTCTGTGGCTCTAAAAGCCAGAAAAGACAGTAGTCCAGAATAATGGTGGGCTTGCCCATAGTGGACAATCATCTTGAATTTTTACTTGTGAAAGGAATAGGATTGGTTACTGTGGGCCAGTTGCCCAATTCTGCGGGTAATGCCACGTACACACTAGCGGACTTTTCGCTTGGACTGGTCCGATGGACCGAGTCAGGTGGCCAATTCGACCGCGGTCGAAAATCTGACGGACTTTAGATGTGGAACATGTTTCAAATCTTTACGTCGGAACTCCGCCGGACCCAGTTCCTATCGAAAAGTCCGCTCGTCTGTGTGCTAGTCCGACGGACGAAAACCGACGCTAGGGCAGCTATTGGCTACTGGCTATAAACTTCCTTATATTAGTCCGGTCGTACGTCATCACGTACGAATCCGCCGGACTTTGGTGTGATCGTGTGTAGGCAAGTCCGTTCATTCGGAAAGTCCGTTTGGAAGTCCGTCGAAAGTCCGTCGGACCAGTCCGGTCGAAAAGTCCGCTCGTGTGTACGCGGCATAACAGTCTCAGATACTGAAAGTGTTGCCTTTTTGAAAAGTCTAAATTATTATTTTTTATATATATATATATATATATATATATATATATATATATTCAAGCATTGGAAGTATCAAATTTTCTTGAAGTCATGGAGGAACAGTCATGTTTATGGAATTTTCCCATTGCAGACACAGCGTTCCATTGATGCAGGCTTTTTCCTTACACAGAATTGTATCTATGATTCCTCAGGTGGTCATCTACTAGCAGATTATACTAATAGTAGATACTTAAAGAGCCTCCAAATCATAAGGTAATGCGATAAGTAATACATACAGGGATTGATTTACTAAAGGAGAATAGAATATGCACTTTGCAAGGGCAGTGGAGTCACTATTGGGGGGGTACGTGATATCTGACCAAGATGGTGTCACCCCCATCCATGACGGATGTGGCGAGGACCTTCAGGATCAGTCTCTAGATAGTTTCTTCATCTCTATTTGTCCACCCATGACAACGCACAGATCAGCACGCTGGCACCGACCGCATCATTTACAGGGGCCGGTTTGGGGTCACCGCCCCCCCCTGTACTCTTCTGTCACCAGCCAGGTTTCCCCCCAGCGTTAGCCTCTGCCCCATCACTATCGGCTCCACCCTCCCAGCCCAGCTAGTGACATGTGGCCCCCTACCCCGTCTTGTGTGTTGGAGGGATGCAGTGGCCAGGGGGAGACTCCGGGATCCGATGGAAGCGGCACATGGTTCGCCAATTCTGCCACCAGGACCAGACACAACATGCTGCCTTCTGGGACCCCATCCTGTCCTGTGAGTACCGTTCCCCTCCCCCACCTAAGACTACCCCCCCCATATTACCCAGGAGAGGACTGTCCGGGACTGACAAACGGAGCATGATACCAGAGTACTTACCGAGAGTATATCAGAGTACTTATAAATAAGTCACCGGGACTATACTAGAGTAGTTATTCGGGAGTACTTAAAGAGGAGTTCCCATTTAAAAAAAAAAAAATTAAAAGTCAGCAGCTACAAATACTACAGCTGCTGACTTTTAATTGGACACTTACCTGTCCCAGGGTCCAGCGATGCAGGGGATCGAAGCCCTGCTCGTCTCCCCCTCCGTTCGGCGGCGCCGGCATTGCAACTGTGGGCGCAGGGCTGTGGCTTCACAGCCGGGCACCCCCTGCGCATGAGCTAGCGGCGCCGCGCGCCGTGATTGGCCGCTCAGTCATCTGGGACCTGTAATGGGTCCCAGATGATTGACGAGAGGGAGGGAGCAGAGCTGAGCCCTTCCTGTGCCGAGGGGAAGTGATGTCACCAGCCCAGGCACTGAAAGAGGCAGACTACGAGGGACCCCCTAGCAACAGGCATTTAGAGGTGAGTAAACAAAAAAAAAATTTCCAAATTTTTTTTTTAATTTTTTTTTAGGCACATTCATGTATTTTTTTTGGGGTGGAACACCACTTTAACAGATAGGACTATACTGGAGTACTTACTGATCAGTAATTAGGACTATGCTAGATCAGATACTGGGACTATACTAGAGACGGGGGGGGGGGGTGACACCATGTTTTACCGCACCAGGTGACACCAACCCTAGTGACGCCACTGCGCAAGGGAATTTGCTCTTAGATCTTACTAAATGAGGGGAAGCTTTGCTGACTTCCTTCATCCAATCGTGTTCAAGAAAGAATGCTGTTTTATTTATCTTGCATGTGATTGGGTACTCTTTGCAAAATTAAGCTTTCACCCCATTTACTAAGATTTGGAGCAAATGCCCTTGCTGAGTGCAACTGCACTTACAAAGTGCACAGTCTATTTGCCTTTAGTAAATCAATCCTACTATTTACAGAAATGATCAGTTTACTAGCCTGCTTTAAAATATCGGATTTGTAAAAACAAAGCGGGGGTTCAGGCTTTAAGTACGATTGAAAAGCTCAGTAGAGTTATGTTTTGGATAACACTGATAAAATGTGCACACGATAAAGAGCTTTTTTATTCTGTTTTCTCATTTTTCAACACACGGTTGTCTTAAAAATCATCCAAATGTATAAAATTAATTCTATAAAGCAAACCTATAAAGCAACTGGAGTCTGGATATTTTTTTGTGAGTTGACAGCTGGTAAGATGAGATTTTGGATTTAGCCAGGTAGGTGTCTATAGTGAGCAGATGTTTCTGTAAAGTTATTTATATTTATTTGATTTTTTTTTTCATTTTTATAATGCACCAACTTGTTTTGCGGAGTTGTGCAGTACCAGGGGAGGACTGGGAATCTTTGGCCTGAAATTCGAATTTCAGAAGATGGTTATATTCTTTCAGTTTTACTCTATTCTATTCCTTTATTTTCTATTTTATTTTATTTTATTCTGTTCTTTTATTTTCTGTTCTGTTCTGGTAGTAGCAGCAACAGGATGATTGGGATTATAGCGGTGCACAAAACTGAGAAAGATACATATAATATAAAAATAGAAAATGTATTTGTAAAATAACAACATATATTGGATTCAATTAAAAAATGAGTATAATACAAATTACACTGAGTCACTGGTATCCATATATAGAAGGTGATCAGTACTTGATTTTATATCCCAACATGTTTCGCCAACTTTGGCTTCTTCAGGGGATTTCTAAGGACCACCAGTTCTCTTAAAGCTATATTAGGAAAAAGATCACATACATAATCAATAGATATTCATACAGTTATAACGTATATAATGTATACATATCATGGCTCATTCTGTCCATTCCCCTATCAAACTCACCCAAAGGGGCATCAAGAAAGTCACCAGGCAAGTCCACAAATTATGGAGGAGAGGCTCTGTGTGATCACAGGGGAAACATGGGGACCAGGCTACGAAAATCAGTTTTTTTCTGTTTTATGCTATTGTTTTTATTTTCTATTCTGTCCCTTTTTTTCTATTCTATTTTTTTCAATTCTTTCATTTTGTATTGTGTTCTGTTTTACTCTATTATATTCTATTCTTTTATTTTTTATATTCTATTATATTATTTTCCATTCTAATTTATTCTCTTTGGAAATTCGAATTCAATCCGAAAACTATTCAAATTCGATTTGAAAACTATTTGAATTAAATTCGAAGACTATTCAAATTCGAATATCGTCTGACATTTTGATTTGTTTAAATTCATTTCTATTGTAATTCGGAAATTGGGATGAGGTGAATGTTCCTATAGGACAGGGGTCTCCAAAATTTTAAGTACAACGGCCGCATTGTATGTTTTACAAGTAATTGCAGGGCTAAAAACATCCCCATGAGGTTCCCCCTTTTGTCAGAGTCCCCATCAGAGTCCCTTTACATTAGGGTCCCCATCAGAGTCCCCCTTTAGGTCAGGATCCCCAACAGAGACGCCCCTTACATCGGGGTCCCAATCAGAGTCACCTTACATCAGTGTCCCCATCTCAGTCCCCCTTATATCAGGGTTTCCATCAGAGCCCTACTTACATTAGAAGTGGAGACCATAGGCAGCCTTTGCTGACCTTAATCCTCAATTAATGCACATTGACTCTAGCTGGGGGCCAGATAAAACCTTGTAGCAGACCCTATGTAATCTACGGGCTGTAGTTTGGAGTCCTCTGCTATAGGATATGGTTTATGGTGACACATCTTCTGTCGTCAGCTTACTTTGCAACTCTTCTGTCTTCTTAAAGCTGCAAAGAAAGTTGGTGCTGAAAGACTTCCCACTGTGGCCACAGATCCTAAAGAGGATCTTCACCCTAGAAATTAAAAATAAAAAACCAACAGCTACAAATACTGTGGGTGCTGACTTTTAATAAAAGGACATTTACCTGTCCAGGGGTCTGGCGCCGTCCTCACCTTGCCGGTTCTTTGCTGGTCTTCAGGTCCCCGGCACCAGCATGTGTGAGCCAAGCTGTGTTTTGTCAATGGTCCCATAACCTTCTGGGAACTGGGTTGTGTCCTAGAAGGCTGCGGGCAAAGGGGGAGTCAAACTTCTGCTCGGACCACCTAGACGATCTGAGCAGAAGTGTGAGCAAGCACCTATCGAAACCAGGTACCCGCTCCCCCAAAAAATGTATTGTGCCAAATGTGGTTGAGGAGAGGGGGGGAGGAGGACATAAAGCAGAACTTCCCTTCCCATTTAGAATTAAATTCTGCTTAATGAAGAAGCATATAGCTATATTATATGAGAAATGTATGTATGGGTAAGATTGGCGCTGCTAAGTGTTACAAATTTGACAGAGTATGTTAATAAAAATCCTTGGAAGATTAAATGAAAAAATGAGAAAAAAAAAAAAGGTGTACTGTCACTTTAAGACATCTCCATATAAGGTGTAAATGTGTTAAATGTGCAAACACACCTAATAAAGTGTTAAAAAAAACTGATCAATGAGTATGTGTCCAACAAGTGTCCATTTCTTTAGTGATTCCAAAGTGCATAGATCAGCAAAAGAACATCAACATATAGAATCCATTCAATTGATTAAATCATCCATCATAGTGAAAAAATGATCTTAATCAACAAATTTGGTGACTCTTCACATGTACCCCCCCCCCTCAGGTCTGCACTCACCAAAGGCATGTACCCCTGAAGGGGTAAAAGGCCTCACAATGGAGCCAGCTCTTTGTCCTGCGTTCCCTCTTTGACATCCCTGATCGTTCAATGCACTCACATATAGATGGATAAGAAAAAAGGGGATCGCATTATGTAAATCCGCCAAAAAAAATTTATTGCATGAAAGCTTAGTAAAAAGCACTGTCAGCAGTGCAAAAAGGTAGTACACGATTTACAACAAAATTGTCTGGGACGCCTTGTGTTCCACAGACCAGAAACTCCAAAACTGGAAGTGACGCAAGTGACGCTGTAAGCTTCTCCCTACGCGTTTCGTCATGCAGACGTCATCAGGAGTGAAGTGCAATGTCTTAAAGTGACAGTACACCTTTTTTTTCTCATTCTATTTTTCATTTAATTTTCCAAGGATTTTTAGTAACATACTCTGTCACATTGGTAACACTTAGCAGCGCCAACCTATATATAAATTTCCCATATTCCTTCACTGATCCCACACCTGTGGGTACAGCTGGGGTAGGCTGCAGCTAAATTTCATCTCCTGGCGTGGAACACTATATTGTTTTTTATATAGCTATATTATGTCCACCACGTGTCAATGACTACAGGACACACTCTAATTAGTCTGAATGGTGAAGTATCTCCACTTAGGGCCACCACCCATATTTTATTATTACTGTTTGCCTTGGGGGGTAAATAAACCTTCAACCTCAGCACATTACATATCGAGAATGGTGGCTCCAATACTACATATTGACCATCCAATGAAGGAAAGTACAGTGAAGCATCCATACACACACTATTTGGCCAAAAGTTCTACTGATTTAAGCTGTTCCTAATGAAGGATAATGCTAATACTACATCATACAAAGACATTTTAGACAATTGCACACCTTGTGGTAACAGTTTAGGGGAGGCCCTTTTCTGTTCCAGCATGACTGTGCCCCCCTCCGTGTACAAAGCCTGATCCCAAAAGTCATGTTTTTGATACGTTTAGTGTGGAAGAACTTAAATGGCTAGTAGAGAGGCCTGACCTCAACCTCTACACTGTGAGCCAGGTCTTCTCATCCAACATCAGGACCTGACCTCACAAATGCTTTTCTGTCTGAATGGTCACTAATTCTTGCAAACACATAAAAAACATCTGGTGAAAGTCCTTCCCAGAAGGGTGGAGGCTGTTATAGCAATCATAGATGGGTTGGAAGAGGGGAGCAGATCCATATTAATGACATGGTGTTGAAAAAGGAAGTCCAGTACACCTATTTAGGTTTGATGGTCCGGTGTTAAACCCTTGGCTATATAGTGTATAGATAACAAATCCGGAAGATTTATCCCCCTTCATGACCAGGCATTTTTTTGCCATACGGCACTGAGTTAAGCCCCGTACACACGATCGGATTTTCCGACGGGAATTGTGTGATGACAGGCTGTTGGCGGAAAATCCGACCATGTGCACGCTCCATCGGACAATTGTTTCCGGGTTTTCCGCGGACAAATGTTGGACGGCAGGTTTTAAAATTTTCCGCGGACAAATGTCTGTTGCCGGATTTTCCAAGCGTGTGTACACAAGTCTGTCAGACTAAAGTCCAAAGTACAAACACGCATGCTCGGAAGCAAGGACGAGTCGGAAGCGGTCGGTCTTGTAAACTAGCGCTCGTAATGGAGAATTAACATTCGTGACGCGGCAAATTATGAAATGTCGAAATGCAGCGCACATTCTCTTCTTCTATTATGGGATAATAATGAAGCTGCTTTGCTGGTGATACTGATGGAGTTATTGCAAACAAACATTTAAAAGGCTTTTTTTTTCTAGTGACATCAAGAATAATATTATTATGCTTCTTTTTTTTTTTTCTTTTTGGGAAAGTTACCACAACACCATTATCCTGTAGTTTTTAAGATCAAAGATACAACTATGTTGGTGTCCTTTGTCAATTTTACATTGTATTTTTTTTAATGTAACTGCCGACTCCCAAACTGTCATTTGAAGTAAAACACATAGCCAGGTATTATTCTCCACAATTTTTTTATTGTGCATTGAAAAAAATAAAAAAAATAAAATTGGACATACTATCTGCCAATATAACTTAAACATTCTATGCATTAAGGTGAAAAAACATGTGACAATACCGGCCCCCACAGCCCCCCCATTTGCTTTCGACATCCTCTTTGTCACTCAGCCTGGCCGTTGATTGGCTAGAGTGGATGGAATGAAAGCAGCGCAGCCATTGGCTCGCGCTGCTGTCAATCACATCCAATGACGCGGCGGGCCGGGGGGCGGGGCCAAGTGATACAGTGAGCGGCTATGGCCGCCGGGCTGTATCACGGGAGCGTGCCCGCAAGCACTCAACACCATGCGAGGGAGTTTGCGTGAAAGTGTTGAGTCCTTGCGAGGGGGGAGCCGAGACAGCCGTCAAGGGACCCCAGAAGACCAGGTTCAGGGCCAAAACGAGCTGCACAGTGGAGGTAAGTATAACATGTTTGTTATTTGAAAAAAAAAAAATGTATCTTTACTCTTTAGGAATCTTTTAACCAAAAACTGCATTCTATGCATCCAAAAATATAGAAAATATACCAAATAAAATCATTACTATTCAACCAAAAAATAAAATAAAAGTCTCATGCATGTGTCCTGCTTCTTAATATAGGGGGTCAACAATGCCAAGAGTTGGTGAAAGCAGGGGTCCGTCATCCAGAGATAATTCCGAAAATCATACGGATTATTCTCCTGGAGCTCCCGCAGCAAAGGCATATGACATAATTGGTCACCATTAATAAAGCAACCAATTTTTGGTCCAAGAAATCCTCCTCCTCCTGTTCCTGGACTGGACTTGGGTCAAAGCAATAACTCCAAGGCCAATAATAAATAACACGTTATCTACTCCGATTCCGCCACATGTCTGGTTGACAAACTGAAAAGCACGAAATGAAAAGCGCGAATCAACACTCACCAAACTTCTACTAACACGAAACTAGCAAAAGGAGCCCAAAGGGTGGCGCTAAAGAGCTGAAAAACAGCGTAGAACGTCACTACGTTCGTGTTTGTTGGCCGACAATTCCTTGCTGTTTGTATGCAAGACAAAATCCAGGCACACGCCTTCGGACAATAGTCCAACGTTTTGTCTGCGGAAAATCCGATCGTATGTACAAGGCTTTACTTTAACTCACAATTGCGCAGTCATACAAACACTGTACACAAATAAAATTGATGTCCTTTTTTTTCACACAAATAGAGCTTTGTTGGTTGGAATTCCCGCCAGCAAAAGATTGGGAGCAGGTTCTCAATTTTTTCGTTCGGAAAAAGTTCCTATCCGAAAATGCGATCGTCTGTACAAATTCCGACGTGCAAAATCCCTACGCATGCTCGGAAACAATTCGACGCATGCTCGGAAGCATTGAACTTCATTTTCGGCTCGTCGTAGTGTTGTACGTCACCGCGTTCTTGACGGTTCGAAAGTTCAGAGAACTTTTGTGTGACCCGTGTGTATGCAAGGCAAGCCTGAGCGGAATTCTGTTGGAAAAACCATCCAAGACTTTTCCTGACGGAAGATCCGCTCGTGCGTACGCAGCATTAGGCATGAAAGGGTTAACATGCACCGTAATGTGCGCATTCGAACACCGCAGCACCCCAAAGAAATGCAAACGGGCTCTCAAAAACCAGCACAAACCAAGCTAAATTCTCCTCCCCCAACTGACAGCAACATGATGACATTTTGTACCAGAATTTCACCAAAATTTTAGGGACTAAAAAAAAAAAAAACGCAGTTTTGGTAATTCCTAATTGACGGTTTTAAACAAATGAAAGGGCTGATTAGAAAAGAAAGGTTACATTTATTTAAATGTTACAACTGTTAAATACATTAAAAAAAAAAATAGTCCTACTCTACAATGGCTCTATAATTTCAGACACTTCAAGTGGCCCAAAAAGTTTTTTTTTTTTTTGCTAAAAGATTGCACAAGTAAAGCATTAATATTTCATATTATGTGGGTGGAAGAAGAGGAGAGTTCTTCAGAAATAATACATGACTGGAGAGAGTTAACGAGCCCACAAAAAAAGTAACCTCATACCGCGCTGCAATTTTTATGTGCATTTTCATCTCCTGCGGAGATATTGGCAGTAAAGGTTATTTTTGAATATCCCTGTGGGTTAGGCATGCTAAAGCAATTCTGTATTTTTTTTTTTTTTTTTTTCACACAGGCACGGTGAAAATAGCAGCAGCTTGGAGTGTTGGAACTAGCGCAGTGCAAAGTGGCACCCATGTCCCGTCTCATTGCCTGGTCTCATCTGTGTAACACTCCGCGTCTAATTGACTGGAATACAAGTTACAATCTGCCACTGCAAGTCAGGCATCTCCACGTCACCCGGTCAGGACACAGCCGGCGGCCATGCTGTAAATTCTGCTGCATAGCATGCTGAAAATGTAATCCGTATTGTCACCCGGGATGGCTAATTGGGCAGATTTGGTCGATACAAACGATCTACTTACAGGTGCCATGTCAGTATTACATGGAGATGTTTCGTAGTTTTGTGAAAATGAAATATATATCAAATAAAGGCCTGCTTTCAGGGGAGACATTTGTCGGTGCTCAGCTGACTTCCTGTCAATTTTCCCATTGAAAAGCACTGCTGGGCTGCAAAGTTTCTCCTCCTCACTATAATTAACAATTGTTTCAAGATATGTACAGACTCAGCATGCACTGTTTGAATAATCTTTTTCTTCCTTTCCTTTCCTTCCTCTCTGTAGCCCCCTCTAGTGCAGGGGTAGGCATAGCTCCCAACTGTTCCTGATTTCGAGGGACTGTCCCTGATTTGGAGTAATATCCCTCTGTCCCTCATTCCTCTTTATTTGTCCCTCATTTTGGTCTGATCCATATAGTTGTATATAAAATGCACTTTTTATCTTTCAAAAAGTGTTTCCCAGCACTAAACCTTTCATCCAAATTCTAAATGGCTGCATTTGAAAATTTTTAAAGCCAATATAAAGGAATAGTCGTGGTAAAAAGAAAAGCTCTTGTGGATTTAATTAACCTTTTTTTTGGTTAATTCTCCTTTAAGGGGGTGTGGCAGGGGGGGCGTGACCTATGCCTACATACATACGTTTGCTAGTAGGTGCCCCTCATTCCCATCCCAAAATGTTGGGAGGTGTGGGGGTAGGCAACCCCTGGCACTGGTACCGCAAGCGGCACGCGAAGCTTCTTTTGCCGGCACCTGACTCCCTCCCCATCAGCAGAGCAGCGCAGGGAAGTGTCAGTGAGACACTAATGCATTACAATTTCAGAATTCCCCACACCGCACCTGCACTGAGGGAGAGGCACTGCGCCCCCACACATTGTAAAAGATGGGAAACATTGTTTGGTTCTCTAATTTTGCTGTAGCTGCGATCGTCAGCTTTTGTGATGGGGAAGAGATTTGGTGCAGTTCTGCTGGGGGGGGGGGGGGGGGCGGTCCCTGTTTCCAGGAGGAGGAGGACTGTCATTGGCCACTGCTAAAGCCAATCACAGTCCTGCTAGCCCCGCCCACCATCTGGAGGAAGGTGACTTGCTTGGTTGCCACAGATGAGCAGGGGGTTACAGTGGTGGGGCAGAAGAACAAGGGGAACAGAGGTGGGGCAGAAGAGCAGGGGGGTACAGAGGTGAGACAGATGTGCAGGAGGTACATTGGTGGGGCAGATGAGAAAGCGGGTTAAAGTGGTGGGGCAGATGAGCAGATGGGTTCAGTGTTAGGACAGATGAGAAGGTGATTCAGTAGTGAGACAGAAGAGCATGGGGATACGGCGGGAGAGCAGATGTGCTGGGAGGTACAGTGGTGGGGCAGATGAGAAAAGGGCGCATATTGATGGGGCAGATGAGCAGGGGGGTTACAGTGGTGGGATAGAAGAGCAAGGGGGTACAGTGGTGGTGCAGATGAGCAGGAGGTACAGTGATGGGAGGGATGAGAAGGGGATTCAGTGGTGGGACAGAAAAGCAGGGGGGGTAAAGTGATGGGGCAGATGAGCAGGGGGTTACAGTGGTGGGACAGATGAGCGGGGGGGGGGGGTTCAGTGTTGGGCCAGATCAGAAGGGGGTTACAGCGGTGGGAAAGATGAGCAGGGGGGTTCAGTGTTGGGGCAGAGGAGAAAGGAGGTACATTAGTGGGACAGATGAGTAGGGGTTACAGCGGTGCGGCAGAGGAGCACGGGGGTACAGAGGTGGGGCAGATGTGCAGAGGAGAAAGGAGGTACATCGGTGAAACACATGAGCAGAGGGTTACAGTGGTGGGGCAGAAGAGCAGGGGGTACAGTGGTGGGACAGATGTGCAGAAGGTACAGTGGTGGGGTAGATGAGAAAGGGGGTTACAATGGTAGGGCAGATGAGCAGTTAAGTTCAGTGTCAGAACAGATGAGAAGATGGTTCAGCAGTGAGACAGAAGAGTATGGGGGTATGGCGGTGGAACAGATGTGCAGGGAGGTACAGTGTTGGGGCAGATGAGAAAGGGGGAACATTGGTGGGGCAGATGAGCAGGGCGTTACAAGAGTGGGACAGATGAGCAGGGTATTACAGTGGAGGGGCAGATGTGCAGGAGGTTACAGTGGTGGGGCAGATGAGAAAGGGGGTACATTGGTGGGGCAGATGAGCAGGGGGGTACAGTGGTGGGACAGATGTGCAGGAGGTTACAGTGGTGGGGCAGATGAGAAAGGGGGTACATTGGTGGGGCAGATGAGAAAGAGGGTATATTGGTAATAATTTATACAACGGGTTGCATTCGGCGGGCAGCAATGCCGGAAAACACAACCCATTCAAGTGAATGGGGCCTCACCACAACTGCAAGCCGAAGGCTTGGCTTGAAACACAGTATTTTAATAGAAAATCCTTTTTTGAATGTATAAAATACAGGCATTAGGGTGGTGACAATACTGAATTTCAGAGGGGTGCTAGAGAGTAAAACAAGTCATTAGAGGTAAAAAAAACAGGGTGACTCCTTGGTTCGTAGGGTAAGTTTACCGTCTTGATTTATATGAATAAATATGTTACATATGCTTTTTGGAGCCCTAGCAATAGCTTTGTAGAACAATCTTGTCTTTTTCATTCAGCAATTTAAATTTAGCGTTTTTCAATATAAGATCAATAAATACGTTGAGTTAGTTTGATTGGAGGTGGCTGTATTGATTGCTGCTGCCTCCTCGTCAGTTGATCCCCCTTGTTTTTCTACAAGTTGTAGCTGGCTAAGTCTGACCGATTCGTACATCACATTCAACGCGCACCGACAAGCTTCTTGATGTACTTTGGCTTTCTGTTATGCCAGAACAAATCCGTCTTTTATAAGCAATAACACCTGACAGGCCAGAGTCTCTCCGCAGCAATTGTGCGGGCAGCAATCTAAGACCTACAGACAGGAGGATAAGCCATCCCTCTCCCGAGCTTCTGCTAATTTCACTGGAATGTTCTATTGGAGATAAGGCTGACCAAGGCACGTGTAGAAAATCAAAATTAAAAAAGTTATTAGGTTTGCTTACAAATATTTGTCCAGACAAATAGTTGCAGCACAAATCTATTCCTTATCCAATCTGCAGAAGGTACAAAATAACAGCAACGGGTGCGAGCATATTGTGCTCATGGTCAAGATTGTCCATAAATGGTGAATGTGATGTAGATATCGGTCAGTATTAGTCAGCTACAATGAACAAAGTAACAGGAGAGATCAGCTGATAAGGAGGTGTCAGCTATCAATACAACTTTTCAAATTAATTAGTCCAACATAATGTATTAATCTCAATGAATAGATGTGTGCTGCAACTAATTGTCTGGACTTCTATACATTGGAGGTAAAAGGTGGGAAACCCAGGGTTGTACCTACAGGGGTTGCAGAGGTCACAATTGCGACCCGGTCCCATGCTCCAGGGGGCCCATGCGGCTCCCCTGTACACTTAGAGAGGAGGGGCAGCAGGGGCGGCGGCATATAGGAGAACCAATCCCCCCCCCCCATGTTCCTCCCACTAAAAGCCTGCTTCTCCTCCTCTCCCTCCCACAGGCCACAGGAGGAATATGGAGGGGATTGGTTCTTCTAGATAACACCCCCACCAGCCTTCCTATCCAGGTACTACTGTCCCTGGGCCCCTGTGTGCTCTCTTGCCCCAATGTGTGCCCTTCCGGCCCCCCTCTCCCCTCGCAGCATTGCCAGGTTCCCCCCTCCCCTCTCCCGCCAGCTGCTGCGGGAGATGCTGTCAGGATGGAGAGCGGCCCCTTCTTTTTCTAAATAGATAAGGTCAGTTATCCATTCCGATCACTGACTCTGTCCATATATAACTAAAGCATATTAAACTGTGTTTAGTATGCTTCAGTTTGTGAATGAATGGGAATCTCTCTACAGTGTTATTCCTGTCCATCCATTTTGTGCAGCCGAGGCTGCAGAGATGGAGATTGAGGGCTGTGTCCTCAATCTCTTTTCTCTATCTCAAAGGTGGAGCATCAAAGGTCTGTTTAGACCCCTGATATTTCACCAAAGATATTTCCTAAAAAATTTAATTGGCCCAAAGGTCAAACTTGCGACCGGGCCCTGGAGTTCCGCCACCATGGGGGGTAGAACATGTGAAAGGGTCCTGCTGTGGGAGTAAAGGGCCCCAGGATCATTGGGAAGAGCCCCAGCCAGGGTTTCTAGTTATTCTTCTGTGGGAAACCCTCAAGTTATGTTGTCACACTACTAATCAGTGCAGTAATAGTGTGAGCTCAGGTTGATAGGATGATAGGATGATGCACCCCAAGGGGGTATGTCCATGACAGCCAGAGCTAAGAGGATGTGGAGTAAATAACTTGCTGTCATTGAACCTGAAAGAGGAGCACCATCTGCTGAAAAAGCAGATTTGTTGTGTGGGAAAGGAGGTGAATATTGCAGTGTAAGCTGCAATTTGTCAACTACCACCATTTGGGAGCCATTAGGATTGGCTCCTGATAATGTCAGTGTGATGGACTCCCGACACCCTGGCTGGGTATATCTGCCAGAGAGCTGCGTCCTCACCGCTGGAACACAGGAACCAGTTATTATAGCTGTGAATTGCACCCAAGAACTAGACGACACTAGCTTAGGTGCAAACAGGATCAACCTCTATTGAAAATTCACACAGAATTTTTATCAGACGAAATCAGATAAGAGCTTGGTAACATTATCCTAAACAAGGCCCGCCCCAGACAGCCTGGCACCTACATGGAAGTACATGGAACAGAGACATCCATACATTATACTATCAGTCATTTAGGGGTGATCCCGAGGTAGCAGCGGCAATCCCAGGGTACCATTCGATAGCTCCAAGCCCCAAGATGATACAGTTCAAAAAGTGATGTCCTCCGAGGTCAGGGGCCAGAGCGATAGCTGGTAAAAGGTACAGTCCTTGCTGTAGCCGGGGCAAGACTTCCACAGCCACAGCTCCTAAACCCTCTTAAGTTGGAGTGGTGCAAACACAAGGGAACAGTCCTTTAAAAAAAGCGGGAAATATAACAAATAACAAAACAGGTGGATGTGGACCAGTGTCCATGACAACCCAGTTGGAGAGAAGGTCCCTAGTAACCCCAAGAGAGGGGTCTCCTTAGTCCTGGGTTCATAGTCGGTGGGAAGGAGGCTGGCCCCCAGGCCCCTCCAGGAGCCCATGTCACGGTGGTTCCCTTGACAGTCAGCACAATATCACATGATCGAGGGCCCTTCCAGTAGACCTTAGGAATCACAGCCCACTTAAAGGGGTTATCACACATGTGCCTGGTCTGAAGACTCTTGGTAAAAAGGAATGCATATAATGCGAAGTAATGGGGGACCCCACATAGAAGTTAGGAGTGTCACCTGAACTGGAGAGCAGCTTATTAGACATGTAGCACCCTCTAGTGTGCTAGAAGGAGATTTTTGTGCAGTATAGGTGAATTGTTCAGGCTTGGCTGGCAGCCTGTGGGTTTTTCTGGGTCTGGATTTGAGTGACTCAGGGAGGGCAGGGTGACTCACACGCAGCATCTCTGAGATCTCCCCCTACTTCTAGAAACTGGTAGAAGATTCTAGAAGAATGGGAGTGGAGAGGAGGAGGAGCTGCCCGGAGTATTCTGAGGGCACTGACCAATCCCCAACAGATGGGTTGGCAGGGGGCAAGCCCCCTCACATACTCCGGTCAGCCCAGCTGGGGCTAGGGAGTTCATGCAGAAGCTGGAGATGGCTTGTTAGGTTGTCGGTTGTCCATGAGGGTAGCCCTCTAGTCTGGGGGGTGACCTCGGGCCTGGGCTCGGGTGCGGAAGGGACCCTCTTCACGACACACAAAAGTGTCCTGACCAGGAGGCACGGGAGCAAGCGGAGGACAGCAGGAGAACACTGCCAAATCTCCAAGGAGGAAGACAGCCACGTGGGCTGGTGAGTGTACAGTCAGAGGACTGGGAGGCATGCCTGAGAGAACTGGGTGCAAGCAGTCTGGGATGGATGCAGAGTCAGTCTGGGAGGACTGTGGGGTCTTAGCCCAGGAGGGCTCATGAGAGGGGCAGCTGCAGCCAGGTGGGCTGGCAGTGCCTGAAGATGTGGTGCTGGGATCGGTAGCCACAAAGTAGACAGCTGGGCACTAGGACTTTTTTTTTGCTACACTACCAAAGGGGCCCGCGGTCCCTGCCTATAAAGGGCATTTGCTAATGGTCCGACTGGGCTCTTGTCAGACCATCCATACAGTGCTAGCTGGTCCTGAGAGTTGTAGTTGTACAAGCAAGATTGTGCTGGAGGTAAAGTGTAAATACGGACTGTATATAGTTGCGTCCCTAAAGAGTTCTACTCCAGAGTGCAGGATGGGAGATATTTCATTCACCAGCAGCTCCTGTGGGGTGGTCAGGGCCATTTTTAAGGCGGGGCAAAAAGGGCAGCTGCCCTGGGCCCTGTCATTGTTGTGGGGCCCAAAGCAGCTGCCTCATACTTGCCAACTATCCTGGTTTAAATTCCCTCATCCCTTGAGGTTTTAGTCCTGTGCTGTGTCCTGATATCTCAATGTGAAGTGCTGCTACTAACGCTGCCCAGCTCTGCCCTTTTGTTGTGTACAGATGACTCACCTGCAGACCCTGTGTTTACATATAAATTATCGGCATTCATATGTAAATAGCGGTGGCATTCATATGTAAATAGCGGCGGCCGGCGCCATTGATATGTATATCATGCCCCCCTGAGGTCATATCCACAGTAATCTCTAGCAGCCAATCAACAAGCAGAAATCATGTGCTGTAACCTCTAGCAACTAATCAGTGAGCCGTAATGTGTGCTGTAGCCTCTAGCAACCAGTCAGTGAGTGGTAATGATACACTGTAACCTCAATCGCAACAGCTGCCTGATCTGATTCAGCAAACTGATTTTGAGAATAGATGCTATTTATTGTATGTCTCAGAGCAGGTGGAGAGCGAAACTGCATGGAGGGGGCCCCAAGAAAAGTTTTGCCCAGGGTCCAATCAATATTAAAGACGGCCCTGGGGGGGGGGGGGGGGGGGTAGCGCTACAGACATTTCTCCGGTGTTCCAAAAAACACAAATGGCTTCCCATAGAGGTTCCTTTCCGAAGACTGCAGCCTTTATTCATCTACAAAGAGCATAGTGCAAAAAGAAAGCCACTGGATATCATCTTGGGCTGATCGGCCTAGAGCACTCGGAAATCAGATTGGAATTTATTGCTTACTGCCCTTTGCGCATTGTTTTTGCTCTTTGCAGCACGTTATGAAATAGGCCTGTGTGTCACCGAATCTTGGACCTTTTTTGACGTCTACGAAAATGAAAGAAGTGCCGCATGACTGCCAAGTGTGACGTGACCCAGAGATTAAACAGCAAACCTTATAACAGCCCCAAGGGAGTTCATTCCGCTGTGTGTAAAGGCTTCTCTGCACGGCGGCGGCTTCTGTAGAGTCAAGCTGAGTGTTTGAAATGTCACTAATGCTCTCCATCAAGAGATTTGACGGAGGTTGGAAAAGCAGAGATCTCGATCTTTTATAAACGGTACATAGATGTGCGTTTTGCACCTATCAACGCTTTAGGCACCTAGGAATTTCCGAGGCAGAGCCGGCGGCTGGATGACCCAAACCTGTCACTGATCCTAATTCCAGACATCGCCGCCAGCTTTTCAACATGCTAAGGAAATTATTTAGAATATCTTTTTTTCACTCATTATAGAATCTAGATAAATGTAACCACTTGGCCTCTGGAGGATTTACCCCCCCCCCTTCATGACCAGGCCATTTTTTGTGTTACGGCACTGCGTTACTTTAACTGTCAATTGCGTAGTCGTGCGATGCTGTACCCAAATACAATGTATGTCCTGTTTTTCCCACAAATAGAGCTTTCTTTTGGTAATATTTGATCACCTCTTTGTTATTGTTTTTTTGTTTGTTTTTTTGCATTATAAACAAAAAAAAAGAGACCAACAATTTTGAAAAAATAAAAAAATAAAAAAATTCAGTCATTACTTTTCCTTCCCTTTTATTTTTATATTTTTTTGTTTTTTATTCTTTATTTTTATATTGTTTTGCTTTTATTTTATTCCTATTTTGTATCTAATTTTATTATACTTTATCCTACTCTAAAATACTCTAATGCCGCGTACACACGAGTGGACTTCTCGTCGGACTGAACACCGAAGGACTTTTCGACGGAGTTCCAACGGAACGGACTTGCCTACACACGATTACACCAAAGTCCAATCGTTTTGAACGTGATGACGTACACCGGACTAGAAAAGGGAGTTCAATAGCCCGTAGCCAACAGCTGCCCTTGCGTCGTTTTTGGTCCGTCGGACTAGCATACAGACGAACGGTTTGTTCGATAGGAATTGAGTCCGTCGGAAAGATTTGAAACTTGTTTTATTTCTAAGGTCCGTCAGATTTTTCGACAGAAAAAGGTCAGATGAAGCCCACACACACACGATCGAGCTGTCCGACGGATTCGTTCCGTCGGACCTTTGATGACGAAAAAGTCCGGTCGTGTGTACGCGGCATTAATTGCTCAGTTAGAATGGGGGTTTTTGACAAGGAATCTAGAATTGTTAAACTGTAAAATGGTAGATCTGTTCATCCATGCTTAACAATTACTATTACGTTAAGGCGGAGTTTCACCCAAAAATGGAACTTCCGCTTTAAGGGAAGGTGACCCCCTGAAATGCCACATTTGGCATGTCATTTTTTTTTTGGGGGGGGGGGGGAGCGGAAACCCTTTTTTAGAAGGTTCCAGCTCCCACTTCCTCCCGGGGCACCGCGGCGCCGGAAGTAGGTTCACCTCTCTCCTCCCCTCCCTCTCGGCAATCATCTGGGACACGTCCAGGGGCGGACTGACCATTCGGGCACTCGGGCACTGCCCGAGTGCCCCATGCCACTAGGGGGCCCCATCAGGGTTGCCAGCCTCAATAAAACCAGGGACAGTATGTAAATATCTGTGTTTTTTTTTAAATCCCAAGATTATAGCTGCCCCGCCTCTCCAGTACCTTTTCAGTGTGTGTATGTGTATTCTGTGTGTGTATACTGTGTGTCTGTGTGTGTATACTGTATGTGTGTGTGTGTATACTGTGTGGCCCCATAATCTATTGCCTGGGGGCCCCATAATCTCCTATTGCCCGGGGGCCCCATAATCTTCTATTGCCCGGGGGCCCCATGAGTTGTCAGCCCGCCCCTGGACACGTCACAAGTGATTGCCTGGATGCGAAGTAGTTAAAAGCAATAAAATACTGTACAATACAATAGAAAGTGGTTGTTCTGCCATTGGTGTAGCACAGGGATATGCAATTAGCGGACCTCCAGCTGTTTCAGAACTACAAGTCCCATGAGGCATAGCAACACTCTGACAGCCACAAGCATGACACCCAGAGGCATGATGGGACTTGTAGTTGTGCAACAGCTGGAGGTCCGCTAATTGCATATCATTTTAAAAAAATCACGCTGACAGCTAGAGTGCCCCCTGGGGGGGGGGGGGGAGGGTAGGAACAGAAGTGCTGGACCTGTTGTAACTCGTATAGTGTTCTCCCCAATGTTTGCTCAATTCTTAAAAATGGCGGCCACCTTAGCGCATGGATTACACGACCGCTTGAAGTAAGGAGGCTATAGACTAGAGCTCCAAACACACGGACTGCATCCAGTTACAGAACATAAAGGCAAACCGCTGATAAGCGCATTAGCCATGGCTGAAAAGAAAAATGGGTGAGCAGGTGCGGGATTATTTTTAGCGCATTTGACGGCGTTGAAAAATGCTTTTCACTTTCCCATCTGCATCACACAATGGTCTCCCAAGGTTACTGGAGCTTCGTGCTTTTGCACCTGACGTGCCACTAGTTGGTCTGTAGATTATTATATAAAGGAGACGGCAGCACCGGCGTACTCGTGTTTTCTTGACGTGACGCCGATTCGCTAAAATCAGTTTAACCACTTCAGCTCCGGAAGGTTTTACCCCCCCCCCCCCCCTTCCTGATCAGGCCATTTTTTTTCGATACGGCACTGCGTCGCTTTCACTGACAATTGCGCGGTTGTGCCCAAATAAAATTGCATCCTTTTTTTCCCACAAATAGAGATTTCTTTTGGTGGCATTTGATCACCTCTGTGGTTTTTATTTTTTGCGCTATAAAGAAAAAAAAGACCGACAATTTTGAAAAAAATAAAACAATATTTTTTATTTTCTGCTATAAAACATACCCGATAAAAAAATTTTAAAAATCTAATTTCTTCATCAGTTTAGGCCAATATGTATTCTGCTACATATTTTTGTTAACAAACATCCCAATAAGCGTATATTGATTGGTTTGTGCAAAAGTTATAGCGTCTACAAACTATGGGATATTTTTAAGGAATTTTTATTTTTTTTACTAGTAATGGCGGCAATTTTTAGCGGGACTGCGACATTGCAGTGGACAAATCGGACACCTAACTGACACTTTTGACATTTTTTGGGCACCTGTGACACTAATACAGTGATCAGTGCTAAAAAAAATATGCACTATCACTGTACTAATGACGCTGGCAGGGAAGGGGTTAACATCAGGGGCGATTAAAGGGTTAAGTGTGTTCCCTGGGAGTGCTTTCTAACTGTGGAGGAGGGGGGGGTGTGCTTTGACTGGGGGGAAAACAGGGATCCGTGTTTCTGCTTAGCAGAAACACAAGATCTCCATTTCCCCCTCTAGCAGAATGGTGATCTGCCTTGTTTACATAGGTAGACCGCCGTTCTGCCTCTCAGAAAGATCAGCGGGTCCCGGCGGACATGGCGTCCCCTGGACCCACTGATTGGGTCCCATGGTGTCTAATCACAGCGGGAGCGGGGCGGTGGCGGCGCACGCGTGTCCCAGACCCCATGCACGAAATCACGTACAGGTACGTGATTTCGCGCAGGAGGGCCGCCCTGTGGCAGTATATCTGCGTTAAATAATGATATTTGAAGCGCTTCACAATGTGCATGAAAATGAATATATAAGAATAAATATAAATAGTCAAATAAATCCAGCGGTGAGTAAAAATTCCTAAAAAATCCAGCAATCAAAATAGTGTAAGATTATAAAAAATTAGTGACACCAAATGTGTAAAAAATTCACATAAAAAATCCACATAAAAATAAATATATAGGGATGTATTCAGAAGGTTCAATTATACAGGTGTAGAATCCTGATTGGTATAGAGCTTTTGATCACTAGCAAAGCTGTTTAAAAACACTTGCTTAATTAAGGTGCTCATTGATAGTACCAATGTGTTTTTTGCTTCTATTCACAACCAATGTGAGAATCCTAAACAGGCAGATAAGAGAAAAAAAACAATCATTGTGCAATAGTTAGGATACCAAGGTACACAGGCAAACTTCAATCCACTCACGTGTGCCTTATAATGATAAGGCATATGCAGGTTTTACTATAGCAGTCAGCCGCCTTAGACAGGAGCAGATTCAGGGCAGTACACTGTGTGAAACTGCTGATCTGCACAGAGCGTCCTTGGCTCCTCCCACACGTTACATCACAGTCACGTGACTTTTTCAAGGATTTTCAAGTATATCTGCGTTAACCTCCATATCACCGTCTATGATGGGGGTTGATTTTGTTAATATGGGTTTTTGTGGGTGGAGGGAGGTGGGATGTTGTATTATTGTGGGAGGAGTGCATTGTGGGTGATGGTTTGCATAAAGTCACTAATGTGTTTTTTTTTTTATTTGGGATATTAATGGTTCTAAGTTTTTTGCGCCTTTACTTGTGTTTTTTTTTTTACATATCAGCCTAAACTGTTGAATAAATTAGTTTTTTTATATTTTTTGGGGGGATATGTATTATAGCAGAAAGTACAAAATATTGTTTTTTTTTTAAATTGAATTATCAGTCTTTTTTGTTTATAGCGCAAAAAATAAAAACCGCAGAGGTGATCAAATACCACCAAAATAAAGCTCTATTTGTGGGGGAAAAAAAGGGACATCAATTTTGTTTGGGTACAGCGTCGCACGACTGCGCAATTGTCAGTTAAAGTGCCGCAGTGCCGTATTGCAAAATATGGCCTGGTCATTAAGGGGGTAAATCTTTCCACCGCTGAAGTGGTTAAAGCAACCAGAAATTTTTTTTTTTTTTTTTTTTAATTAACCACTTCCCGCCCAAGGCCATAATATGACATCCTGGACTTTGAGTGGAGATATCTGAATGATGGGTCATCATTCAGATACCGTAATCGTTTTTTTCAGCTGGCGATTCCTGCACTGTAAGAACAATCATAGCGGCTGTTCAGCGAGCTGGTAGAAGCACCGGAGGGTGGCGGGAGGGGGGGTACCATCCCCTTACGCCGCCCTCCGGTGTTTCTATCAGTTTGACGGTGCAATCGATGAGCCGGAGAAGGAATCCACCAGTGCTGGAAGTTTACCACAGAGAACACCCCGGGCCAGATGGTCCCTGGCAGTCTCTATGACTTTAAGAGGCCGTGTACTCTGCTGGAAAGAAAGAGAGCTTTTTTTTTTTTTTTGATCTCAGTCTTTCCAGCCTTATCTCTTATAGACCCTACATCTCTCCATAAAGAGGACCTGTCATGCCCTCTTCCTATTACAAGGGATCGGCAGTAGAGCCAACCCATCGAAATCTGCTGCTGGAGGGTCACCGGAAGAGAGGTAATTGGAGATTTCGACAAGTTGATTATTTCGACAGAACACCGGCGAGAGACCCGAAAAGAGGACGATCGGGGCCACACTGTGCAAAGCCACTACACAGAGCAGGTAAGTTGTCATGTTTGTTATTTTTAAAGAAAAAAAAACAAGACTTTACAATCACTTTATGTAATGACAAAATTAAACAGGCTCATAGCAGAAATTTGAAAATTGCTCTGGTCCATAAGGGGTGAACAGTGTGAGAGCTGAAGTGGATATGTGAACCAGGGGTTATTATGTAATGTTCATTTTTTTTCTATATTATTGTGTAGAAAGTTTTGTTGTTTATTATTGGATATTTGTCATGAAGAGTTTTAGAGAGTTTTGTTATTATTGATTTTGTTTGTCATTAAAAATTTGGAAAGTTTTGCTGTTCGTTATTATTGTTGTTATGTACACACTGTAATTTTTTTTAAAGAAATTTTAAATTAAAGAATAAAAAAAAAAAACTGACTGGATTTGAGTGAAAACATTATATAAATGTAATTTGGGTACAGTCTTGCATGACTGCGCAATTACCAGGTTTTTGACATAACTGATTCATTTAGTAAAGCGATTATAAATCCTATAATAATAACTTCTTGAAAATAAATAGAAAAACAGTTAATATATGTTTAAAATTGCATTTTATATATATAAAAAATATATATTCCAACATTTTTGTATAACACATACAAGCATTGAGATATATGTATGTCCTATGTGCAGACTAAATAAAAGAATTTCCATACATAAAAATCATGCAGGATCACTTATACAATGTATTCATATTCAGAGTAGAGAGAGCATACAATATTGACATCTTGGTGATTAAAAATGTTTGCAATGAAAAGAAAACTGGTTAGATTGAATTAATTCAAGCTTAAAGAATATGTAAGCCCAGCATTTCATATTCCTGATATGTGCCTGCTGTACCATGTACTTGTATGAAAAAGTCTCCTGTTCTCTTTGTATTGCTTCCTTTGTGTGAAATCCCCGGTGATCCTGCCAGTCCCTCAGCTTTTCTATTACAAACTGACCACACTAGGCATGAGAGCACAGTAAGGTCAGTTCTCTAGCTGTTCTTGGAACCCAGCCTGCTCTCCTCCAATGAGGAGACTTGTCCTGACACACCTGCCCTGCACAGTCATTCACTGGGCAGTTCGGTGTGCTGCTATTTCTTCTCCCCCCCCCCCAGCTCTTATCCAGCTGAGAACAGAGGGAATGTGATCACTTATAAAAAGGGAAGAAAGGGTATTTATAATGTTCTTTATATCTATCCAAAAATATTTTGCCTTTCATTTCTATTTTAAACTGAATGGGTTGTCTTACAAGGTGATCGTTTACAATCACTTGAACCTCTCTCACCTTAACACTTAAACTAGACCTGACACCTAAAATTAACCTTTAACTTCCCCCCCAACACTTAACCCTCAGGCCTCATTCACAAGGTCATAGTACAGCATGCGGCCATGTGAGGGCCATGTTTGTCCTACGGGGATACACAGGTGGTCCATGAATCCCAGTGCAGGCAGTCTCATTCATGTCAAATGGGATGCAGCAGCTGCACAGAAAAATGCTGCTGCAATGAATAAGACAGTGTACTTTTAGAGACGTGCACCCGCACTGTCAAATTGGGAGCAGCAGCTGTGTCTGTTCAACTGCTGTGTCCCAATTGACATGAATGGGATTAACTGCATGGAACATCCCCCTGTACAGGCAAACACGGCCTTTGCATGGGTGCACTGCATGCTGTTACCCGATGTTGCACCCAGAAAAATGCATGCAGCAAGTGAAAGTCTAAGAAAGCTCTGAATTCCATCTTTCTAAACTTGTTCTAGGTCAGTAACCCAAGTTGTCCTGATGCCCAAGAAAAAAAACACTAGAAAAATCATTGTACTGTGCTGATTTATGTCTTAAATTGTCCCAGTTGTTTGTTTTTTTGGTAAACTGATGGCAGGAAGAACCACACAAGGCAGAAGGTAAGCTCAAAATTAGTAGAAATGTACTGATAAAGAAACTATAAAAAAAAGAAGAGCAGTAAGCGCTTCACCCATTATATGCCTTTGGTGTAATAGCCAATGTAAAGGGAGCAACACAAGACTAATAAGCTTCTAAACCCAAAAAGAAAACATTCATATTTTGCAGCTAATCAATCCTTGGATGGGGTGACTGCATTCGTTTGCATTTTCAGGCTTTTTTTTCTCTGTGATTAATACATTTTCTATCTTTGGGTAGCTTTGTTCATTTCTCTACTGCATAGCAGTAGACTGTCCCTGCATAGACTGTCCCTGATTTGGAGAAATGTCCCTCTGTCCCTCTTTCCTCTTTCTTTGTCCCTCATTTTGGTCTGATCTCTATAGTTATATAAAATGCACTTTTTATCTTTCAAAAAGTGTTTCCCAGTGCTAAACCTTTCATCTGATTTCTAAATTGCTGCATTTGTAAATTTTCAAAACCCAATATAAAGGAATAGTAGTGGTTAAAAAAAGCACTTGTGGGTTTAACTAATCATTTTTCTATATAATTCTTTTCCTTTAAAGAGGAAGTAAACTCTGTTTCGTTTTTGTTTGTTTTTTTACCTGCAAAGTAAAGGCATGTGACACTTACCTGCAAACGAAGTCCTCGTCGTCCACGCTGAAGGCCGCATCCATCTTCGCCCGTCTTCCTTCTGGGTCGGTGGACTCCGCGACCAGTACAAACATTAGAGGGAGGTTTACTGCCTCCTCAATGCCGAGCACTTTCACCCCCTACCTGCCCAGGCCAAATTTCAGCTTTCCCCGCTGTCACACTTTGAATGACAATTGCGCGGTCATGCTACACTGTAACCATGTGAAATTTGTATCATTTTCTGCACACAAATATAGCTTTCTTTTTTTGGTATTTAGTCACTTCTGGGTTTTTTATTTTTTCCTAAAAAAAAAAAAAAAAGACCGAAAATTTTGAAAGAAAAAGTTTTTCTTATGCCGCGTACACACGGGCGGACTTTTTGACCAGACTGGTCCGATGGACCGGCGGACAATCTGACCCTGTGTGGGCTTCATCGGACCTTCAGCTGACTTTTTCGATCGAAAATCAGACTGACTTTAGATTTGGAACATGTTTCAAATCTTTCCGCCGGAGCTCCGCCGGACCCAGTTCCTATCGAGAAATCCGCTCGTCTGTATGCTAGTCCGACGGGCGAAAACCGACGTTAGGGCAGCTATTGGCTACTGGCTATCAGCTTCCTTATTTTAGTCCGGTGTACGTCATCACGTACGAATCCATGTGAATCCATGTGTGATCGTGTGTAGGCAAGTCTGTTCGTTCGAAAGTCTATCAAAAGTCTGTTGAAAGTCTGTCGGAAAGACCGTCGGACCTTTGATGCCGAAAAGTCCGCCCGTTTGTACACGGCATTAGTTTCTGTCAGTAAATTTTGTAAATAAGTCATTTTTTTTCTTCACTGATGGACGCTAATGAGGCGGCACTGATAGGCTGCACTTATGGGCACTGATTAGGTGGCACTAATATGCCGCACTTATGGACACTGATAGGTAGCACTGATAGGCAACACTGATGGGCGGCACTGGTGGGCACTGATAGGTGGCACTGATAGGCGGCACTGGTGGGCACTCATGGGCATTGATGGGTGGTACTGATGGGCATTTATGGGCAGCAGTGATGGGCATTGATGGGCTTTATTGCAATCAGGGCACTGATGGTCAGTGTCCTGATTACATATCTAGATGTCCTCTGTGAGGAGATACCGCTAATCGGCTCTCCTCGCCACACATTCTGTCAGTATGAGGTGAGGAGTGCTGATTACCGGCATCTCCGTGTTTACATGTGACCGGCTGTGATTGGACACAGCCGATCACATGGTTAAAGAGCTGCGGCCGCGGCTCTTTACAGAGATCGGGGCCGCGCCGTGTCCTAGCAACACGCTGCGCGCCCCCACGGACGCGTGAGAGAGGCCGTTCGGGAACGCCGTCCCAGAACGAGAGCTTCACCGCACCCAACATCATTTGACGGTGGGCAGGCGGCAAGTGGTTAAGGGGGCGTGGCTGGGGTGTGTCCTATGCCTACATACTTTTGCTAATAGGTGTGAAAGAAAAAAACTGCGCTATTAGGTATAATACGCTAAGCTGCGACTAAAGGTGTTGTACGACACTAGACAGAAATAGAAAATAAAAAAGTTGCGCTAAGAAGCGCGACTTTTTTGTTTTCTATTTTTGCTAATAGGTGCCCCTTGTTCCATCTCAAAAAGTTGGGAGTTATGCTACTGTATCCATAAAAAACCCAGATTGGACTTCGAACATGTCTGCCTTTGTCCATCTGCATTCCATGGAGGACGGGTGGATTAGTAGTTTATGAAATTAGGATGAAATTGTTTTATGCTTCCAGTTCACCTCACAGGAAGTGACAAGGACACTGCATTTCTGGCTGGATCAGCAGGTGTTTCCTGCATTTGCTAAAAGTGCTCTGAGCCTGAAACATGAAAACGAATGCAGCCACCACATCGGAGGACGGTCAAGTTGCTATTTATTTTATATATTTGTTCTTGGGTTTAAATAGCCTTTATGTTGTCTCGATGTTTTGCGCGCTCTCTTGTTTCGCCGTTTCTGGAACGCGCCAAACAAGACAATCAGAAACGGTGAGCCGGTTGTAAGGTGCGGACTTGGCTCTTCTTAATGAGATCCCCTCGGTTCCTGCTCTGGCGTTGTGTGATATCTGTGGGCCGTCCGTCAAAGCGGAGTGCCCAGAGGTTTTCAGATTAACGTGGCTTCTCATCATGTCTCTGTAAGTCGTCACTTCAGAATACGAAGCGGATGTTGCCCGATTCATCCGGGGAACCAGAAGCTGGGGCGCCCTCCCGGGATCATCGTCCAGTCTCCAGAAGTCCGTCTGGTAAGTGCTGGTAAGAGGCCTCTGTCTCTTTAATTCCTCCTCCATTGGCTTCCAATATATAAAGTTGTAGGAGTCCCTATGCTGCAGAAGCTTTTTCTTGCCCATGCCCTTAGTGAAAAAAAAAAAGACACTTTGTTAACCACTTCAGAAAGGTTTTACCCCCTTCCTGACCAGAGCCCTAAAATTTGGCACTGCGCTGCTTTAACTGGTCATTGCGCGGTCGTGCGACGCTGTACCCAAACAAGTTTTGCGTCCTTTTTTTTCCCACAAATAGAGATTTCTTTCGGTGGTATTTGATCACCTCTGCGGTTTTTATTTTATTGAGATAAAAACTAAAAAAAAAAGACCGAAATTTTTTAAAAAAAATTCTATTTTCTACTTTTTTGTTATAAAAAAAAAAGACAATAAACTCAATTTTAGTGAAATATTTAGGCCAAAAAGCATTCAGCCACATGTCTCGGGTAAAAAAAAAAAAAAATCCAATAAGCGTATATTTATTGGTTTGCGCAAAAGTTATAGCGTCTACAAACTAGGGTACATTTTCTGGAATTCGCGCAGCTTTTAGTTTATGACTGCAGTTATGGCCGGCACTATGGCCAGCTTAGGTATGTAACGAATATGAAAACTACCATAAATGAATTGCAGCTAAGTGCCACATAAACACAACAAAATGAATACTTTCTGATAACGTACAATGGTTTTCCCCTTTTAAAAATACACCCCATCATTATATTCTATTTACAGTAAATGAACCACCCATGTGTGAAAGGCCCCCTCTGTTTTAGAAGATAATCACTACAGTAATTATCACCGCTGCTAATAATTTCCATGGAGCAACTCTCCCTTATCAACAGCTCCCTAATTATCGCCATGCCTGGAATCAAAGCCGTCACCTTACAGCATTGTGAGGGAAAAAAGAAATGTAATTGTCGCATGCAGATTTTGGCTTCCGAAAGCCTCTTCTGTTCAGCTTGTGCTTTGTAGAAAAAAAAAAAAAAGCCTGTGCAAAAAAAAAAAAAAAGGGAGGCTGATCTGCATGTTAAAGGTGAGCAACAAATTAAGACTTTGTCTTTTAAAGGGAAATGTTTGAAATAGAAATACAGGCGCTGAGGACTTGTTTTTCAGGACACAGGCTTGGGGGGAGGGGAGGCTGGTGCTTAAAATTTTTTTTTGGGGGGAGGGGGGGGGGTTGGCAAAAAAATGTAGAAAAAAAAAATCATCAATTGCAGCCACTGTGCCATCAAACGCAGCCACTGTGCCATCAATTGCAGCCACTGTGCCCTCAAATGCTGCCACTGTGCCCATTAAACGTTGCCACTGTGCCCATTAAACGCAGCCACTGTGCCCATTAAACGCAGCCACTGTGCCATCAATTGCAGCCACTGTGCCCTCAAACGCTGCCACTGTGCCCTCAAATGCTGGCACTGTGCCAAACGATGCCACTGTGCCATCAATTGCAGCCACTGTGCCCTCAAACGCTGCCACTGTGCCATCAAACGCTGCCACTGTGCCATCAAATGCAGCCACTGTGCCATTAATTGCAGCCACTGTGCCCATTACACGCTGCCACTGTGCCATCAAATGCAGCCACTGTGCCAAACGCTGCCACTGTGCCAAACGCTGCCACTGTGCCAAACGCTGCCACTGTGCCAAACGCTGCCAGTGTGCCCTTAAAATGCTGCCAGTGTGCCCATCATATGCTGCCAGTGTGCCCATCATATGCTGCCAGTGTGCTCATTAAATGCTGCCAGTGTGCCCTTGAATGCCCCCAGTGTGATCCTTGCCCACTTGCCGTCTGCCTGGCACTTACCCTGTCTTGGTGGGGCAGCGGGTGACGGCGACGAGCGGGGTCCTTCGTGCGTCTTCTGCCATCCTCTCCTTCTCATAGGCGTCCAATAGCAGCGCCTGTCGTTTCAGCCAATCAGGTGACAGGTAAAAGACCCGAGCACCTGATTGGCGGAGAGGCAGTTTAGTGTTAGGAAAGCAAATATTCATTTGCTTTTCTAACACAGCTGAGTGACCTGCGAGCGCCCAGCATGGCTCTCGCAGGTCACCTTTTTTGACGCCCATTAGAGCCTGTGGCTCTAATCAGGTGCTTCAAACCCCCCCCCTCTGCTGCTGTAATTCAGGTGCCCTGCGCCCGAAAAGGGGCCGGGCGCTTGAATAGGGGTGGCCGCATCGGCCATGAATAGATTCATGCAATGCATGAATCTATCTATTGGTGATAGAGGGGGGTGTCAGGAGGGGGCGGCGCCCAAGTGCCCTTAATGCATGGGCCGCCACTGCTCAGGGGCCTGTCACCATCACCCTCTCCTTGATACCAGGAACCAGAATGGAGTCTGTTGAAACTGCTGACCTACATACTTGTTCCAGGACAGTGACTTAAAAGAGATATATAGGTTTTTTTTTTTTTGTTTTGCTTTTTAAGAATCATACTTACCTAGGTGAATGTGGCATCTGTACTCCGGCGCCTCTAACACTGAGAACTTGAGCAATCAAACACCGCTGATCGCTCAGTTCTCACAGCTCCCAGAGCAGAGAGCTGGTGACTCTGTCTCTGTTCTCCCCCCCCCATTTCACTGGAGCGCTGAGCTGTGGAGGGGGCCGGCTCAGGCTCTCAGCCGCGGAGCCATGTTCCGGTCCAGGCGTGTGGGCGGATCCCGACTCCATTGTCACGAACTTGCCCGAGCCTGGACTGGCTCTATGACGTCAACCGACAGCAGGCTTCAGCCCGCTGTCTGCTGAAAACGGGTCACAGGAGTGCAGAACAAACGGCACTCCTGTGATCCACAAGCTTTCCCCGTACTTCTCCTTTAAGGCAGAACTAAAGTCTCCATACTTACCTGTCCAACGGCCCTGCAGCAGCGCTGGCATTTTATTCTGAGTGCCCGTCTTTGGTCCTTTTCATTGGCTGGTGGAGGGTGACGTCACTCCTGCACATGTGCACAAGTGCAGGAGGCCGCCATCCTGGCGCTCGGAGAGCGGCCCAGCACTGTATTTCACTTTTTTTCAAATTTTTTACTGTGAACTTGGAAGATTACAAAAGGAAGTTCTGCTCATTTTCCTCCCCCACCCTCTGCTCTCCTATGCCTGTATTGAAGATTTTTTTTTTTTTGAGCGGGTACCCCTCCCACTTTCTAGGTGAGTTGAGCAGAAGTTCCTCCAAGCAAACTCCTGGGACACATCACCTTTCCCAAGAGTCTGTGGGGGTGATTTATGAAAGCCGTGCTCCATCAGTAGAGGCGCACGACGAGATGCAACTCACATTTTCATATTTATGAAAATGGAACACCGGTAACCGAGCGTGAATACCCCATTTACTATACAGATCTTGGCACACAGGAGAATGCAATCTGTGCGCCACTACGGACATGGCGCACGGCATCTCCAAATCAATATTGACAGAAGATGGAGGTGCCAATATTATGGGGTGATGTGAGGAAGTTTAGTAACAACTGCCCAGGTAACAAATATGCCCAAAATAGAATGAAAAAGTAACTTTTTCAGAGAAAGCCTGCTGTGCCCGCAAGTACGTTTAGAACTGCGCAAGATCAATGTAAGCACTGCGCATGCGCAAGCGGCTGTTGCGCTCGTTTACATGCGTTTGTTCACTGTGCGGCCAAAATCTTAGTAAATGTTAAGCAACATACATGCGAATGTACGGGTTGAATGGGCGCAACTCTAAACTTGACACGTTTTTTTTTTTAAGGAGATTTGCACACAGGTCCTGTGAGCATGTTACATTGCCAACACGTGACATGCACCTTGTTAAAATTATGTAAAAAGACTCTCCCTCCTCTAGCTCCTCCTAAAAGAGCATTTAACCTTCCCCCTCTAATGAATATGATTTCCTTGGGCTAGCTTTTGCTTTTAAAGGAGAACTCCACACTCCATTCTCCAATGCTCTTGTCTCCCCCCTCTAACCCCTTGGATTCATATGGGGTAACTTTTGCTTTTAAAGCGGAACTCCACACTCCACTCTATTCTCCAAAGGCTGTGAGCTGCCTTCACCAAACCAAACCACATCCTTTTTCAGAGCATACAACAGGGCCAGCTAGGAAAGGGGCGAGGAGAGCGATCGCCCAACCCCCTCCTGAACCATACAAGGCCACATGCACTCAACATAGCTGGCTGCCTTTGGGGCATGTTGGGCTCAACCCAATACCAACCACAAAGTACCTTGTACCCACTGGTTTAAAGGGGTTTTCCACATTCCATAAAGCCCCCCTGTCTGCAGCCCCCCACAACCCCAGCCTAGGGTTGTGTAGAAGAGGCCCTTGTCCCCTAGAATATGGGAACACTGTGGTTGACTTTTGGGGTGCCCCAGCCCCTCCTGCCCCCGAGCATCCACCCCCCCATTTCATGGGCTGGCCTGCTGTGTGTTTGGCTATGGGGTTTGTTAAAAATTACAGAGAGGTAAGTATTCAATTTTCCATTTTAGCGCAGTTGTTCTCAGCCTCAGTCCTCAAGTACCCCCAACAGGACATGTTTTGGGAATTCATCTTAGCTAAATAGCTGTTCAAAATATCAAGCCATTGTCTGTGATTTAAAGCACCTGTGCAAGATGAAGGAAAACCTGCAAACATGGCCTGTTGGGGGTAGTTGAGGACAGGGTTGAGAACCACTGATTTAGAGCACTGAGCTAAAATCTAGCTCAAGACAATCCTATTCTAATTGGGGGCATTTGATGGAAACCAAGTGAGTGTTAGAACCCCTGCTTGTGTTTTTTAGGTTGGGCTTTGTGTCTCTTTTTGGAAAATTGGCTTCACTTCCTGTCACATAGCCAAACAGGAAGTGAGGGTAAAACCCTACCATTGTCTTTCCTTGGGGACACACAGGTCAATCTAACTAGTGTCTCCATTAGGCAAATTGCACCTGTCCAAATTGCACCTGTCCAACAAATCCAATGTTGCTTTTCTGCGACTCATTACTCAAGTGCCACAGCCTAGCCTAGCCATCTTCCCCTCTGACATCATTGAGAGCCTAGTTGCCTCTTCCAGGTTGCTGCAGCCAGCCCCCTAAAGACATGCATTATGCCCACCCACTGGTTGCACTGAGTCGTCCCTGCTTCTGAGCCTCCTGGAATATATCCAGGGGCTATCCCAGTAGGGTGCGGAAGCAGGGTCATGTCATTTTCACCTAAGTGAGATTGGCGGTGGGAGGTGGGGCTTTAGCAAAACATTTTTAAAAAAAATGTAAATAAACAGAAATACCTAGTACTTTCAGGTATGGGGGACTAACTCCCCTTCCTCCCACATGACAACTCTGGAGCCCAGTGATTGGTCCAGCACTGTCACATAAGTCCTAACTCTGTGTAAGGCTGTAAGTTTATAGAAGGCTTCCGCTTTTCGGTTCTGGTGGCAGAACAAAGCAGCAGAGGAGCAAAGAGAATGTAAGTATATGCTGCTAAGCATAGGCGTGTGCAGGGGGTGCGGCAGGTGTGCCTGGGCACACCCTGATCACTATGTGCATTGCCAATTCCTCTTACTTCCCGGGCTCCCCCCCCCCCCCCTTGTTGCTCCCACCCTGCAGTGCTTCTGGCTTCCCTCCTCTTCTCTCCCCCCCAGCTACTGCGGGGGGATGTTTCAGGATGAAGAGCCGGAGAAGGGGCTGGTAAATAGTTTCTTTTCTGAATGAACACACTCGCTCACTGTGTCCATTCATAACTGAAGTATAGAAAACTGTATTTACTATGCTTCAGTTTGTGAATAAACAGGAAGCCACTCAGCACAGAGAACTTCCCATTCACTACCCCGTGCATCGGAGGCTGCAGAGAAAGGGCTGTGTTCAAGCTTTGGGGTGCACACCCTAATGCAGGGGTCTCAAACTGGTGGCCCTCTAGCTTCAGGAGTCATGCTTGTAACCGTCAGCCTTGCAATGCCTCATGGGAATTGTAGTTCTGCAACAGCTGGAGGGCTGCCAGTTTGAGACCCCTGCCCTAATGCAATTGGCTGTCCACACCTATGCTGCTTGGGAGGGGAAAAGGTAAGTGAACCATAAACATGAATCTTAAAGTGGAGTTCCACCCACTTTTACAACTCTTCAGCATCCCTCACTAAACTGTGCACTGTAAACAAATTGGATATTTTTTTATTTTTTTCCTCAGCACCTACTGTATATCTGCTGTATTGATTTTTCAATTCCTCCTCCCTGGCCTTGGCCCATCGCATCATTTCCTGTTTGCAATGCCTTCTGGGAAGGGGCGGCAACTTTCTCTGAAACTGCCGTTGCTATGGAAACCTGACCTGAAACCTATTACACTGCTTGTGCTGCACTGAGCATGTGCGAGATCTGCAAGGATGAGATCCAGGAAGAAATACAGTCTGGCTTCAGATGCCCACACTTAAGATGGCCACGGCCTGCTGTAAATTTATAAAATAACAAACTACTGCTATAAACTAACAAAACAGACCTTAGTTTACAGACTAACTTTACTAGAATACATTAAGCTTGTGTATTATAGGGGTATTTTTTTTAAAAAAGTGTAATTTCGGCCGGAACACCACTTTAATTGAAACTAGCAACATACAACTTGGATGCAGATAGTTTTACCAATGGGAACGAGCTTGGGTTCAGCTCCAGGTTCGATCAAAAGCCAGAATTCACCAGTCAGAGCCGGGCCAATAAGCTATGGGCAGAACATTCTCCACCCCACAGTTGCATGTGCAAAAAAGGGGCAGGGATTCTTGTGACATCATTGACCTAATATGGCCACATGGTAGGGTCGCCATCCCTTTAAACCCCAACACATATGAATTACACAGGTTCTGTGGCTGATTAAGGTGGTAATTAAACTCACTTAGTGCCTTATCTGCATTTAATTAGCCTCAGAACCTGTGTAATTCATATGTGTTTGGGTTTAAAGGGATGAGGTGGCAACTCTACCACATGGTGGTATCTAGTCAATGTTTTTGATTTAATCTGGCCACATGGCCTTATTAGATCAACAGTTTCATGAGCACGACCCCTACCTTTGCAGGGAATATCCATTCTGCAGCTAATTAGTAGAGAAATGACAGCTGCCTTTCAGATTTGGGCCAAGCCCAGGTTTAGCAATGGCAGCTCCAGTATTTATATCCTAGAATGAAACAATACTCCTGATTTACAAGTTTTCTCTGCGGGAGCAACCCAACTCCTGCCTCTTCCATTATGTAACGTAAAAGTAAAGCAATGCCTGATTATATAGATAATTAGCTTCTCTGTGGCCGTGTAGAGTCTTGCATGTCATGCCGAAGAATGAGGAGCTATAAAAATATGTACTTAGGGAACGGCGTAGTGGAAGGAAGAGGCTCGTATATTACTGTTTGTAATCTCCAGGGCTGAGAGCTGCAGCTTACTTGCTACGAAATTAAATGCCCAATTTAGAATTCAAACACACAAACCTAATCATTCGGCACCAGGGACAATGCTTCCAGAGGGTTACGGAACGCGAAGTGACACGCTGAGGTGCGTACGCAGTACACTAACGCAGTGTGAGACATTCAGTCCTCTGTGATGAGGCTAATTTACTGCAGTTGCCAAGGAGAAGCATTAAGGGTGGATTTTGCTGGCTGGTACAGTCAACTTCAGACGAAGGTACTTTCAGTAATGGTCCTTTTTTTCAGGCAACTAACAGCACTGTGTTTTTTATTTTCTATTTTTGGCAGGTCCGTCTGCAGGATCAGATGTATTCCGAGCACAGACCTTTCCTGTTTGAGTGAGATCAGTGATACTGTCCCATTAATTCAACTAATAATTATCATATACAGTAGTTAACCTTTCACAAGACACAAAGAAGAGCGGCTCCATCTAAGTGCAGCAATATTACAACATTTTATTCCAAGGTAGACAATGGGGAACTCACAAGATCATAGATGTGTCAAGCGCATTGGAATGATTAAGGAGGTTCATCCACTCATAAGGGAAGGCGGTCGGCTCGCAGATGGGGAGGCAGCTGGTGGCCCGGCTAACGCTGGTGGCCCGGCTAACGCTGGTGGCTCCCATCGCTTCCAGGCACTCAGAGCGGCTCTGGGGCGCCGATGCACGCCACTTCCGGTTGGAGAAGGAGTGGGGAGGAGCGCGCATTCAGAGCATGCGTGCTCCTTCATCAGGCTTCACCGGCGCTAACCGGACTACCAGCTACCTCCCCATCTGCGAGCCGACCGCCTTCCCTCATGAGTGGATGAACCGCATTAATCATTCCAATGCGCTGACACATCTATGATCTTGTGAGTTCCCAATTGTCTACCTTGGAATAAAATGTTTTAATATTGCTGCACTTAGATGGCGCTTCTCTCCTTTGTGTCTTGTTTCCCGCAGAGCCCCTTCTAGCTTGTTACGAGCCGGCAGCCGTCCTCAGTCAGACCACCATTATATTTTGTGCTGCACATGAACTATTCTACATGGACTCCCTGTGTAAAGAGAGTATTTAATTACCTTAAGGCTGGATTCACATCTATGGCATTTTTAGTGCTTTTTGCATTTTGCAGATTTGCGCTACAGAACGTGTTCCATAGGAAATCATGTTAAATAGACTGTAGTACAAATCTGCAAAATGCAAAAAACACTAAAACTGCATAGGTGTGAATCCAGCCTGAAGGGGTTGTAAACCCTCATGTTTTTTCAGCTTAATGCATCCTATGCAACAAGCTGAAAAAACATCTTGCATTCACCACCCCCCCCCCAGCACCCCCGTTTTACTTACCTTAGTCCCTAATTTCCGTTGGCGCGCCCCCTCCATCCCTCTTTCCACGGGTTCCCGGCACTTGTTTGGATAGATTGATAGCAGTGCAGCCATTGGTTCTCGCTGCTGTCAATGAACACTGGGAACAGTTCCCAGTGTTGGGAGCACACCCAGGGAACACAATTAATCCCTTGATCGCCCCCTAGTGTTAACTCCTTCCCTGCCAGTGTCATTTATACATTGATCGGTGCATTTTTATAGCACTGATCAATGAAATAATTTCACTGGTCCCCAAAAAGTGTCATTTGGGGTCAGATTTGTCCGCCGCAATGTCGCAGTTCCGCTATAAATCGCAGATTGCCACCATTACCAGTAAAAAAAAAAATAAAAGTCCCTAAATTTTTCCCGTAGTTTGTAGATGCAATAACTTTTGCGCAAACCAATCAATATACGCCTATTGCGATTTTTTTTAATAACAAAAATATGTAGAAGAATATATATCGGCCTAAACTGATGAATACATTTTTTTTTTTTTTTTTTTTTTTGGATATGTATTATAGCAGAAAGTAAAAAAATGTTTTTTAATTTTTTTTTAATTTGTTGGACTTTTTTGTTTATAGCGCAACAAATAAAAACCGCAGAGGTGATCATTTCCCACCAAAAGAAAGCTCTAATTGTAGGAAAAAAAAGCACATCAATTTTGTTTGGGTACAACGTCGCACGTCTGAGCAATTGTCAGTTAAAGCAAAGCAGTGCCGTACCGCAAAAATTGGCCTGGTCATTACAGCGGAGTTCCACCTAAAAATGGAACTTCCGCTTTTCTGGTTCCTTCCCCCCTCCGGTGTCATATTTGGCACCTTTCAGGGGGGAGCAGATACCTGTCTGATACAGGTATTTTGCTCCCACTTCCGGGCATAGATACCCGAGCCACCTGCGGGTGTCTACGCCACTCCCCCCCCCCCCCCCCGCTTTATTCTGGAAGACACACGGGTCCCAGAAAACAGCAGGGACCAGTGGGATAGCACAGCGCGAGTTGCGCATGCGCAGTAGGGAACCTGGAAGTGAAGATGCAACGGCTTCACTTCCTGATTCCCTTACCGAGGATGGCGGCGGCAGCACCCAACAGCCGAGGGTTAAATCGGCTTTGGGTGCCGACATCGCGGGCGCCCTGGACAGGAAACGTCCATATATTAAAAGTCAGCAGCTGCAGTATTTGTAGCTACTGACTTTTTTTTTTTTTTAAATGGCGGAACTCTGCTTTAAAACTTTAGCCCTGTAAGGATTTGCCCCCTTCCTGACCAGAGCATTTTTTGTGATTCAGCACTGCGTCGCTTTAACAATTGCGCGGTCGTGCGACGTGGTTTTCCAAACAAAATTAACGCCCTTTTTTCCCCACAAATAGAGCTTTCTTTTGGTGGTATTTGATCACCTCTGCGGTTTTTATTTTTTGCGGTATAAACAAAAGAGGAGCGACAATTTTGAAAAAAACATATTTTTTACTTTTTGCTATAATAAATATCTGATATGTATTCTTCTACATATTTTTGGTAAAAAAATCGAAACAAGCGTTTATTGATTGGTTTGCGCAAAAGTTATAGCGTCTACAAAATAGGGGATAGTTTTATGGCATTTTTATTAATAATTTTTTTTTTACTAGTAATGGCGGCGATCTGCGATTTTTATTGTGACTGCGACATTATGGCGGACACATCGGACAATTTTGACACATTTTTGGGACCATTGGCATTAATACAGCGATCAATGCTAAAAAATTGCATTGATTACTGTAAAAATGTCACTGGCAGTGAAGGGGTTAACTTCTAGGTGGCGCTGTAGGGGTTAAGTGTGTCCTGGGGAATGTTTCTAACTGGGGGGGCGCTGTGAGTGACACTACACTGATCTCTGCTCCCGATCACAGGGAGCAGAGATCAGTGACAGTGTCACTAGGCAGAACGGGGAGATGCTTGTTTACATCAGCATCTCCCTGTTCTTCCTCACCGTGAGACGATCGCGGGTATCCCCGCAGACATCAGGTCACAGCCTCAGAGACAGCACATCACCAAACGACATCATTCCCACAAAACTCCTGAAAGAATGTTCCGACATCTTGGCTCCTACTATAAAACACCTCATAAACCAGTCGTTCAAAGAAAGGACTGTTCCAATCGCCCTCAAACATGGCATCGTCAAACCCCTTCTAAAGAAACCCAACCTCGACCCTAAGGACCCTAACGATCGCAGACCAATAACAAGCCTTAACACCATCTCCAAGATTATCGAGAAAGCAGTAGTACAACAGCTACAACACCACCTGGACACACACAATCTCCTGGATCCTCTGCAATCAGGCTTCCATCCAGGCCATGGCACAGAAACGGCACTTCTCAAAATATGGGACGACGCCCTCGAAGCAGCTGATGATGGAGAATCATGTCTCCTGGTACTGTTGGACCTCAGTGCAGCGTTCAATACAGTGGACCACAATACTCTACTCATCCGCCTCACAGAAGTAGCAGGAGTCACAGATTCAGATCTACAATGGTTCGCATCCTTCTTAGGAAATCGCTCTCAGACAGTGAAACTAGGAGCATTCACCTCTGAAACCCGCAAAATCTCTTGTGGAATCCCTCAAGGTTCACCCTTGTCACCAATGCTCTTCACCCTCTACATCCGCCCACTCCTCAAAATCATCAGAAAATCGGACCTCTGCTTCCACTCGTACGCTGATGATACCCAACTCTACTTTCGCATCACCGGAGAAAAAGACCATCATCAGCGACTAGAAAAATGCCTCACTTTGATAGACGACTGGATGACCACTAGCTCTCTCAAACTCAATGGATCAAAAACAGAGCTTCTTCTCCTACATGCAAACCAAAATTCCAAAACTAAGACCCCATGGACACCGCCCACCATCTTTGGACAGACCATCTCTCCAAGCACCAAAGCCAAGAGTCTCTGAGTCATTTTTGACTCAGAAATGTCAATGGATGCACAGATATGATCAGTAGTCAGCGGATCTCACCATCTTCTCCGCCTGCTACGTAGACTCATTCCCTTCGTCCCAGAAGAGGACAAAGCAGCAGTAGTTGGAACAATCATCAATTCCAGACTCGACTACGCAAACTCCCTCTACATAGGACTGCACCCAATATCAGCTTGCGCGCTTACAACTCATCCAAAACACGGCGGCAAGACTGTTAACAGGAAAAAAACCCTGGGAATCCCATCTCCCCTTACCTGAGGAGCCTACATGGGCTAACCGTAAAGAATCAAATCACTTTCAAGACCCTCTGCCTCACCCACAAATGTATACAAGGAAACGCTCCTAAATACCTATGCGAGAAAATTAAGTGCTCCCCTACCAATCGCAGTCTTCGATCTTCTAACCAGTGGTGAGGGAGTGAGCAGTTTTTAAAGGGACCTATATGTAGGAAGTTCCTCTTTTCTCCTACTGGACATACACTGTTGGGTAATTATATTAGCTGTATATGCTGTGGATTATTTCTGTCATATGCAAATGTCATGTTACATGTGTACTTATACCGCATATTTCTCAACAGACTGAACCTCTGAAGAAGACCCCTAGTATTTGGGTTGAAACGCGTCAGCTTTATTTTTCATATTGTTGACATTCTTTCTGATATCATTATGGAAATATGTCTGTATAGTGTATGTCAATTTTAAACAAGGTTTAAACACTTCCTACTGGAGATCATATCTTAATTTCATGACATGTGATCTTTTGTGTTTTTTTTCCTTTTTTTTTCCGTTTTTTTTTCCTTTTTTTTTGATCTTCTAACCAAAACCTCCTCCTTATTCCAAAACCCCGCTACAAAACAAAGGGAGAACGAAGATTTGCAGTCCAAGGACCACGGCTATGGAACGCTCTACCTACCCACATTCGCATGGAAGAAAACCATCAGGCCTTCAGAAAGAAACTCAAGACCTACCTCTTCTAAGAAGCTGGATAACACAGGATGGATCTAGCGCCTTGAGGCGATTCAGTTCACATTTGCAGCGCTATACAAATCATTCATTCATTCATTCATTCATTCATTCATTCATTCAGCAAAACAACAAATCCCATTTTTAGAAGCAAGTCAGAAATAGTATCCTCCGTTATTCTATCATGGCAGCAACTTTTAGGGCCAATTATAGCTCCCCCCCCCCCCCCAAACCACAGAGGCAGCACAGAAAAAACGCACAGTGCACAGTAACACAAAGATATAAAGATGATCTGATAAAAGATTATCATTGGAGTTGGGCTTTAGTATAAATGTATATAATCTTAGTTCCCAAGAGTGACAGTTTAATACTTACGTTCTCAAAGGAAAAAACAGAGCTGGGGAAAATATGACGGTTGTCGTGTCTTGAGAATGTATGCTTTGCTGGATTTTCCTGGAAAAAAAAAAAAAAACACAGGTAAGTACATTAAATATAATAAGTGCGTCGCAGGGAAGGTGACGGTCACAATACAATGCTTTGCAGGATACCTTATTAAAATGGAATCTAACCTAGCCACATATTATCTCTGCAGGATAATGGTTTTAATATTATTACCTTCAAAGCATTCATTATAGCAATGACATTAGTTTGCTGCATACTGTACACCCACCACAAAGACTTGGCAAGGTTACAGGGCAATATTGTTATTATCAGCAGGCATAATGTATGCAGGAGTAATTAAAATCGAAGCAAGTTTCACGAGGCACTAATTTTCTTTGATGCTAAAAATATTTCCTTCTAAATGTAAAAGGAATACATGTCCCCGGCACGTAGATTAATGGATGAGCTGTTGTTCACCTTGTTTACTTGCATGGAGTGAATTCTTAATAAAGAGTAAACAAATCTGAATGTAATGGCACCTTTGATGGAGTCTTTGATGGAATTCACCAAATTTACTATGAACATGCTCATCTGCCCACTGCAGCAATTAGGATCCCCTTACACCAGGGGTGCCCAACCTGAGCCTTCTGATGTAGCCCATGACTTCAAACCGTGTCCAAGATGGCGACGGGAGAGGACGCTTAGTAATAGAGCTCCTGGAGTCCGGCCACTTATCCTGATGCCTAGACTGTGGGAGTGTGGTGGGGAAAGCAGGGGCTCCGGGCCATGCCCAGTGGCAAATCCCAGAGATCGAAAACAGCAGAGGCTCCCCTGGACAGGGCCAAGACCAGAGGCCAGGCCGCCATTACCAGCCACATGGCGTCTCAGACAGAGACGGCGGACTCCCCTCCTGCTACGGCGGCGGACCTCGCGACTGCCATGCAAACTATTGCTATGGGCCAAACAGTGCTAATGGACAAGATTGACCACCTGCAGACCAACGTAAACTTCATCTGCCGGGATCTTGATTCCTTTTTACGGCCAGGTGGCGGAGGTGGAGCAGCAGGTGTCGGCGACGGAGGATACAGTGAGAGAGCACTACGGGGACCTGCATACACTAAAGGCCAGAGTGAAAACCCTGGAAAGCCATGCAGAAGACGCAGAGAACCGCAACAGACGCAACAACCTGCGAATCTTCGGCCTCCCGGAGGGGTCAGAAGGTACCGACCCCACTGCATTCACTAAGCGCCTTCTTAGAGAGCTGCTGCCTAGGGCCCCTTTCTCCCCCTTCTTTACAATAGAGAGGGCCCACCGCATGCCTGCTACACGTGGACCTCCAGGGTTCTCCCCCTCGCACATTTATTTTCAAGCTCTTGCACTTCAAAGACAGAGACATGGCGCTGAGAGAGGCCAGGGCCCTGCAGGAGTTGAAATTTGAAAATGCTAGACTAATGAGATTCCCTGCAAGTCGTTCGATACAGTGCGCACTAAACTGCGGGCCAAAGGCCTCAAATATAGCATGCTCTTTCCAGCAAGACTACGGGTGGAAGATGGGGAGACAACCCGTTTTTTCACTTCACGGTACGCAGTCACTGAGGCGCCTTTCTCTAGTTCCACTGCTGCAGTGGACTTCAAACCAGGGAAGTGCATTGCCAGGGTCGGCAACCCACCGATCGTGATCTGGCCTTGCCGACCCGCCATCCCCGGAGCATCAGAGTGCAGTGAGCCGGTGCCGGCAGAGGAGCAAGCTGGAGCCACATAAGCCGATGCTGTGCCAGGCGGAGTGATACCAAATGTACTCCGCCTCTAATCCTTTCTAGCAGCCTGGAGAGTGGTGATAGCAGAAGCTGAAAGAGAAAAAGGCCAGCGTAAAAAATAACACATACACTGGGCATAATAGCTTTTACAATGGGCAAATTAGCACCTATAGAAGGGTTAACAACTATTAGGCTGCTCTCACACTGATCCACGGGCGCAATGCACCTGAGGCTTTCCTGTGGGTTTGGCTGCACTGAGCCATAGACTTCTACTATATCCTGTGGGTTTGGTGCGCTTTCTGAAAAAGCACCGCACCCGCAAGACGTAATAGAAGTCTATAGGATCAGCCAACCCACAAGTGTACTGCTCTGCATCCGCAGCGAGGGTAAACCGCAGCACATCGGTGTGAAAGCAGCCTTATAGGGGGCTCAGGGCAGTAAGGGCTTGTTTACATTTATGGTTTGGGGGCGGTAAAACCCCATAGTTCATTGTGGCCTTTGACCGGTTATCAAATCACTTAGTGGCCCTTGCCCTTCAAATGGGTGGGCACTTTCTGCCTTATACAATGTCTAAAGTATGTGGATCCTTCACCAAATGATTAGGTTCAAGAGTTTCCAGTGAAGGGTACTATTAATGCTACATTATACAAATACCTTTTAGACAATTGTGTGCTTCCAACCTCATGGTAACAGTATGGGGAACCCTTTACTGGTCCAGCATGACTTTACTCCTGTGCACAAGGCCAGCTCCATAATGATTTGTTGAGTTTGGTGTGGAGAAACCCAAGTGGCCTGCACAGAGCCCTGACATGTCATACTTACCTCCTCTGTGCAGTTGGTTTTGCACAGTGGCCCCGATCCTCCTCTTCTGTGGTCCCTCAGCGGTACTGGTGGCTCCTCCTCTTTTTGAGTGCCCCGTCAGAGAAGCGCTCTCCTTCGGGACACACGTGCGGGTGCGCTCCCGAGTCCTGCTGCTGCATCTATTAACAGACAGCAGGACTCGGCCCCGCCCCCCGGCGCCCACGTCATTGGATTTGATTCACAGCAGCGGGAGCCAATGGCTGCACTGCTATCAATCTATCCAATCAGGACACAGGACACCGGCCAGAGCTGGTGTGCACTCGTTCCCGTCGTGGGAATTACGGGTCTCAGGTAAGTAAAAGGGGGGCTCGGGGGGCTGCTGCATCACAGGATATTTTTCACCTTAATGCATGCATTGCATTAAGGTGAAAAACCTTGAGGGTTTACAACTCCTTTAAGGGCTCTTTCACACATGTTTGTCAGTTTTCACGGACTCCGCTTGCTCAGCAGGGATCGATCTGCTGATCCCCGTTGAGCCGGCGGATGACAAGTCTGTCTCCGCTCACTGTGCAGAGACGGACCTGTCAGAGCCCCGCTCTCCTCTATGGGGGATCGGATGAAAACGGATCCTCCTGTCTGTTTTCATCCGATCCGCCAGACGGATGGAAAATAGGGTTTCCATCCATCTGGATTTCGCGGAGTGGATAAGATGTTAGCGAACATAAAGTTGCATGGAGCGTCCGTTCAGGCCCGCCTGAAAAACTGACAGGAGGACCTGAATGGTCCGCAAGTGTGAAAGGACCCTAACCCTACTGAACATCTCTAGGATGAATTGGACCGCTTAAAAGGATCCAAGTCTTCTCTTTCTGACATCAATATTTGACCACACAGATGCTCATTACAGCAGAGCTTCACCCAAAACGGAAAGTTACGCTCCTCCTCCTTAATATTTGTTGGGGGGGGGAGCAGGTACCTGATTTTGACAGGTACCCGCTCCCCCAATTCCGGTCAGATTGCTGCGGCGATCTGAACAAACGTTTGCCCCCTCCTTCCCAGCCTTCTGGGACACATCTCATGTACAAGAAGACTGCGGGGCCAATCAGAAAGAGCAGCGTGGCTCGCACATGCACAGTTGGAAGCCTTGGTTTCCCCTCAGTGAAGATGCCAGCACCTGCACCTAAAGCCAATTGAAGAATCAGCTCAGGTAAGGCCATTGCTGGATCCGGGGGGCAGGTAAGTGTCCTTATAATAAAAGTCAGCAGCTACGCTACTTGTAGCTTCTGACTTTAAGGCTCCTTTCAAACTTGTGTGACTTGTCCTGTCACTTGGGAATGCAAAGTCGCATGACAAGTCGTACTCCATGTTTTCCAATGAGTACGGTCCATACCTGTGCGACTTCAAGTCGGAGCGACTTCAAAGTTGTCCCTGCACTACATTGTTCTGACTTTGATGAGACTTGAGGTCCATAGACCTCAAGATTACACAGGCATTGCTTCAAGTCGCATCAAAGTCGCAGAATCAGTCAATGGTCAGCCACCCAATTGGTTTTCGATGGAACACCGGCTGCATCAGATGCTATAGTAGCCCCTTTGCCGCCCTCAAAAATTCCACTCGCCTGCGTGCATTTTGCAAGTGGAATTATGAGGAGTGTGAATATGGACAGGGCTGTGCTGTCCCGGGAATGTAGAGCCAGTGCCCCCCTTGTCGTGCACAGGCTCACAGCGCGGGCATTTCAATAGAAACGTTACAGCCACCTGGGACAACCCCTGTCCACCTCCCTTTAGCTGCCCATCCCCCCCCCCCCCACACAGGCTCGCAGCAAGGGGAATTTCAGTAGGAGCAGTCCGCTGCCTAGAACCGCCCCTCTCCACCTCCTTCCTGCTGCACATCAAAGAAGTGGGGCGGTGCATGCCTCAAGGCAGTCCTAAGTGGGCGGGCTCAAGCCCTCTCGGTCCGCCCTCAGTGCCTGACCCCCTGGCTGCAGGACAAAGATAACTATGTCAGTGTGCTGTGATTGAAAGCGCACATGTGCTTGAGGGGGTTGGAGGCGTTAAATGGGGAATTGAACAAGATGTGTGCTGGGAGGAAAGGGGGGGTTAATTGGAGGCATAGGTATAATGGATTGAGGTGGGGGATAGAATTGGAGGCATAGGTCTGAATCATACTTATGCCTCCAATTACACCCCCCCCCCATCTATCATACCTATGCCTCCAATTCCACTGCATTGCATTGAGGCTGCATTGATGGGCACTGGTGAGGCTGCATTGATGGGCACTGGTAAAGCTGCATTGGTGGCCACTGGTGAGGCTGCACTGATGACCAATGGTGTTGCTGCATTGATGGCCACTGGTGAGGCTGCATTGATGGCCACTGGTGAGGCTGCATTGATGGCCACTGGTGAGGCTGCATTGATGGCCACTGGTGAGGCTGCATTCATGACCAATGGTGAGGCTGCATTCATGACCAATGGTGAGGCTGCATTCATGACCAATGGTGAGGCTGCATTGATGGCCACTGATCAGGCTGCATTGATGGCCACTGGTGAGGCTGCATTGATGGCCACTGGTGAGGCTGCATTGATGGCCACTGGTGAGGCTGCATTGATGGCCACTGGTGAGGCTGCATTGATGGCCACTGGTGAGGCTGCATTGATGGCCACTGGTGAGGCTGCATTGATGGCCACTGATCAGGCTGCATTGATGGGCACTGGTGAGGCTGCACTGATGGGCACCGGTGAGGCTGCATTAATGGGCAACGGTGAGGCTGCATTGATGGGCACCGGTGGGGCTGCATTGATGGGCACTGGTGAGGCTGCATTGATGGGCACTGTTGAGCAAACACTAATGGGCACTGATAGGCTGCATTGATGGGTACTGATGAGGCTGCACTGATGGGCACTAATCAAGTTGTTGTTAATATTTATTTTTGTGACCTAATTCTGAATAAATCATATAACAGTGTCATTTCATGAGATAATTTATGAGGGTGTGTTTAGGGGCAGAATTAGGGGCGGGGCAGGGTGGGGGTTGGGTGGGGCAACTGGTGGCGAGTAACTCTTAAGACCTGGCTAGTATCTCAGGACTTGAAATTTTGAGCCCTGCCCTTTGCATTACCTGCATTAAGGTAAAAAAATGTTCCACTACTTTTCTACCCCCCTCCCACTATCATAAACACTTACCTGACTCCCCTCACTGCTCCAGCGCTGTCCCGGCAGCAGCACTGCTGCTCTCTCCTCCTCTTCTCACCGGATACACTGACAGTAGTGAGAATCACCGCCTCCTGCTGCTGTCATTCTTGTGAGGAGGGATCGGAGGCCTGTCTTGCCGGTGCTGTGTGTGTCTATGGATGCACACAGCCCAGTTCAGAAGTGCGCCTGCATGTGTGTCCCCATTGCACATTGCTTGCTATGAGGGTATTAGAAGAAGGTGCAGATGGCACTGGCAGGAGACCGCAATAGAAGAGATAAGGGACCGCTCTGTGCAATATCGATGCGCAGAGCAGGTAAATGTAGCATCTCTGACTTTTACCTATAGATAAGCCTATAACAAGGCTTACCCATAGGTACAGTAAATACATGCATTGTTTAGGAGATTTTTAACTGTACATGCAGTCGTTGATGTCACAAGCGCTTGCACACTGACGGAACAGCCACCCTGGCCAATCCTTCATAGTCCCGTGCCGTAAGTGACAGGAGGAAGACCGGGTAAGGATGAACGGCCTCTCAGCGATGACAGCGCACCTCTGGAAGGCTTTCTTTTCAGGTAAGTTTCACATAATGTGCTAGGATGCGATGCATACTAGCACAATATGGCCTTGCAAGTTGCAAAAAAGAAAAACAAATACACACACACAGTGGTTTACTACCACATTAATAAAAAAAATGCCTTTAATATCACTGTAAGGAGCTTGCTTCTCCTTGCTCTTTTTAAATTTTATGTGCAACCTCCTTCAACGGAGAAGCCTTTCCTCAAGGAAATCAAGGAGTAAATATGGACAGCATATTAAGCTTCTATAGCAACAATAATGGGAGTCCCTGCAGGTCACTTGGCTCGGCGCCCCATGCTGAGCTGAAAACTCGATGCAGGTCGGGCAGTTCTCTTTGGGTTCTCTGAGATAGGCAGTGCTTCGGCGGGAGGTAGTAATGATGATGGATTGAGCCATTAGTGTAGCGGAGGTGTAGTTCTCATTATTAAGGAAAAAGCTAACACATTCCGAGTCTCTAGCTAAAGTGCTATGCTCACCGCAGCTTAATTAATGGAAGATGGAGTTAGGTGCCAATGCATTGTCTATGGAAATGAAAATGTGGAGTACTAGAAGATTGCAAATGTTTAAGCCTAATGAGGTTTAATGCTGCACTTGTAAATAACACAAACTAAATATTTGTCTACAACTGTAATCCCAGCAGATCTGTACCTTTTTCTGCGAACCGCTGCGGGTGTCATTACCCAAGTTAATGACACCCCCCAGTTTAGTTTGCAGATCGTAGTGCGAACTGTGAACTCGCACCAGGAATCGGATTGCATAGGTGAGAACACCCATGTGATGCGATCCGATTCTAGTGCGGGGAAAAACAAGTCCCTGCACTATTTTCTGTACGAATCCAATGCGAGTTCGCATGTGATCGGCACCTGCAGGGGGGGGGGGGGGGTGCGAATCACATGCGATCTCCGAGATCGTGCTAGTGTGAACCCAGGCTTAATCTCAACCAATTATTATTTCTACAGCACTTTTTTTCCATGGGTACTAGGAGAACTTTATCTACTGCTGAGGCAGATATCTTGGGCATTACATAGTTAGTCTGTTTGAAAAAAAAGTCACAAGCCTATCAAGTTCAACCAATAGAAAAAGTGAAAAAAAAAATTAAAATTTATATATATATATACACCGTATTTATCAGCGTATAACACGCACCCCAAGTTTAGGAGGGATCTTTAAGGAAAATATCTTTTTCAGGAAAAAAAACTTACATTTAAATGCCCATCAATACAGCCTTATCAGTGTCCATCTGCAGCCTTGCACAGCGTCCATCTGCATGCTTGTCCAGTGTCATTTGCAGCCTTGCAGCCTTCTCAGTGTCCATCTGCAGCCTTGTCAGTGACATTTGCAGCCTTGCTCAGGCTGCAGTTAAACTGCAGTGACTTGTCAGTGTCACTGCAGTTGGAAAATGGCACCGCCCTGGCGCCAAGATACACAGAGCCGGTCCTCGGCTCTTTCTCGGCTCCTCTCGTAGTCCTGCCCTATGATGGACAGAACACAGGTCCAATACCGAGACTGGGCGTGACTGTGAGCGGAGCCAAGCGCCGCGGATATACATACATAGCCTAGTATACACAGTTAGGCTCGGCTATCTCCACTCACAGTCACGCCCAGTCCCTGTGTTATGTCCATCATAGGGCGTGACTGTGAGCGGAGCTAGCTGAGCCTAGCTGATTTTAAGGGGAAAAAAGTGCGTGTTATACGCCGATAAATACGGTGTATGTGTATGTATATATATATATATATATATATATATATATATATATATATATATATTATTATTACATATACATATATTACATATACACACACACTATATTAACAAAAGTATTAGGACACCTGCCTTTACACACATGAACTTTAATAACATCCCAGTCTTGGTCCGTAGGGCTCGATAGTGCGTTGGCCCGCCCTTTGCAGCTATAACAGCTTCAACTCTTCTGGGAAGGCCATCCACAAGATTTAGGAGTGTGTCTATGGGAATGTTTGATCATTCTTCCCGAAGGGCATTTGTGAGGTCAGGCACTGATGTTGGACAAGAAAGCCTGGCTCGCAGTCTCCACTCCAATGCATCCCAAAGGTGTTCTATCGGGATGAGGTCAGGACTCAGTCAAGTTCCTCCACCCCAAACTCCATCATCCATGTCTTTATGGACCTTGCTTTGTGCTCTGGTGCGCAGTCATGTTGGAACAGGAAGGGGCCGTCCCCAAACTGTTCCCACAAAGTTGGGGGCATGAAATTGTCCAAAATGTCTTGGTATGCTGACGCCTTAAGGGGGCCAAGACCAATCCCTGAAAAACAAACCCCACACCACAATCCCCCCTCCACCAAATGATTCGGACCAGTGCACAAAGCATGAATAGGCAAGTTTGGGGTGGAAGAACTTGACTGGCCTGCACAGACAGGGCTGCTTATAGAAATCATGGGGCCCGTACAGCCTACCTGACCTCGCCCTTCCTCCTCCAAAAATATAAAATTATATTTTTTGCTAAAATGCAATGCCCATGATGCTATGCTTGGCAGCCATGGCAGAAATTATACTCCCATTGAACAAGACCTATTCAAGTGAATAGCGCCACAAAGGCAATATCTGCGCCCAATTGCTCACGGTGTTCATTCCGGAAGGTGTGTTCCCCCACACTCACCATCCTGAAATAACCCCCATGTGCCCTCAGCAGCTGCCAGAAGGAGAGGAAAGGAGAGGAGAGGAGGGAAAATGGCAGCACTGTGGTGGAAAGAGGCACACAGGGGTCCCAGACATCAGGGGGAATGGGGTGTAGATACTAGAACTGATCCTCCAGCAGTGCAGCCAGGGGAAGAAAAGAAAAGTAGAAGCCAGCAGAACTACACAAGAGTCACACATGTCAGCAATAAGGTACTGCTGGCCCTCCTGCTCGGCAGGTGACCGGTCTCCCCTTTTGAACTGATGAGGTCTGGGCCCAGTACATTGTCCAAAATGTCTTGGTATGCTTCCCTTAACTGGAACTAAGGGGCCAAACCCAGCCCCTAAAAAACAACCCCACACCATAATCCCCCCTCCGTCAAATGAATTGGACCAGTGCAGAAAGCAAGGTCCATAAAGACATGGATGAGCGAGTTTGGGGGTGGGGGAACTTGACTGGCCTGCACAGAGTCCTGACCACAACCCAATAGAACATCTTTGGGATGAATTAGAGCAGGGACTGGGAGCCAGGCCTTCTCGTCCAACGCCTGACCTCACTGATGCGCTTCTGGAAGAATGGTCAAACATTCCCATAGACACACTCCTAAACCTTGTGGACGGCCTTCCCAGAAGAGTTGAAGCTGTTATATCTGTAAAGGGTGGGCCAACTCAATATTGAACTCTACGGACTGAGGCCTAATTCACACCTATTGCATTTTTAGTGCTTATTGCATTTTGCAGATTTGCACTACAGCTCATTTAACATGGTTTCCTATGGAACACGTTCCGTAGTGCAAATCTGCAAAATGCAAAAAGCACTAAAAATGCCCTAGGTGTGAACCAGGCCTAAGACTGGGATGTCATTAACCACTTCAGCCCCAGAAAGATTTACCCCCCTTCCTGACCAGAGCACTTTTTGCGATTTGGCACTGTGTCCTTTTAACTGACAATTGCGCGGTCGTGTGACGTTGCACCCAAACAAAATTGACGTCCTTTTTTTCCCACAAATAGAGCTTTCTTTTGGTGGTATTTGCTCACTTCTGCGTTTTTTATTTTTTGCGCTATAAACAAAAAAAGAGCGACAATTTTGAAGAAAAACGTAATATTTTTTAATTTTTGCTATAATAAATATCCCCCAAAAATATATATAAAAAAAACTATTTTTTTCCTCAGTTTAGGCCGATACGTATTCTTCTACATATTTTTGGTAAAAAAATTTTAAAAAATTGCAATAAGCGTATATTGATTGGTTTGCGCAAAAGTTATAGCGTCTACAAAATAGGGGACAGATTTATGGCATTTTTATTATTATTATTTTTTTTTTTACTAGTAATGGCGGCGATCTGCGATTTTTAATCGGGACTGCAACATTTTAGCAGATACATCGGACATTTTTGACACTATTTTGGGACCATTGTCATTTATACAGTGATCAGTGCTATAAAAATGCACTGATTACTGTGTAAATGACACTGGCAGGGAAGGGGTTAACCACTAGGGGGCTAGGGAGGGGTTAAGTGTGTCCTAGGGAGTGATTCTACCTGTGGGGGGGGATGGGCTTCAGGTCACATGACAGCGATCACCGCTCCCGATGAAAGGGGGCAGTGATCTCCGTCATGTCACTAGGCAGAATGGGGGAAATGCCTTGTTTACATAGGCACTTCCCCGTTCTGAGGCTCCGTGACACGATCGCCAGTGGGAGACCGGCGGACATCGAGTCCGCCGGTCCCACGGGCATGGTCACATTGTACGCGGCGCGCACGCGCCTGCTATCCCCGGCTCTTAAAGGGGACGTACAGGTACACCCATTTGTGCACCGCTGCCATTGTGCCGACGTATATCGGCGTGCCGCGGTCGGCAACTGCTTACAGTTTATGTGATGTGTGTAAAGGCAGGCGTCCCAATACTTTCAGTAATATAGTGTATGTTAGAGTACTGCTATAAGATATAAATAGTATAAAACATGTATTATTTTACTTCTAGCAGAAGCAACTGCTGTTAATACATTTTTTTTTTTTTTTTTTAAATTGCATACATGCTTTAATGTTCCATCATGCGTACTTCCCATCATCGGAAGCCTGTCAGGAGCTTCAAATCATACATCTGAGAAATAATTAAAAGCCAAGAGACTGCAACAGCTCCAAATTATCAGCTAATTCCTGGAATTCTGCGGCAAAGAACAAACGCGGCGTTCTATAACATGTAATCATTTTGTTGTAATAATTATAGAGCTCTAATGAACATTAATCATATGACAACTAATACTAATTACGCAGCCCAGTAGATGGAAAGTTCCAATAGTACAACACAGAGCACGTCTTAAAGACATAAACCTGTGTGCACAATGTATAATACTGTCCTCAAAAGCGCTGCGTAAACTGCCGGCGCTATATAAATCCTGTATAATAATAATAATAATAATAATAATAATAATAATATAAAAGATTTTGTATGAGTAGTAAAAAATATTTAAAACATCATCTTATAAATCACACCTCCCAACATTTTGAGATGAGAATGAGGGACACCTACTACCAAACGTATGTAGGCATAGGACACGCCTCCTGCCACACCCACCTAAAGGAGAATTAACCCCAAATAAAAGGTTAATTAAATCCACAAGTGCTTTTTTTTACCGCTACTATTCCTTTATATTGGCTTTTAAAATGTACAAATGCAATTTAGAATTTGGATGAAAGTTTTAGCACTGGGAAACACTTTTTGAAAGATAAAAAGTGCATTTTATATACAACTTTATGGATCAGAGCAAAATGAGGGACAAATGAGAAAGAAAGAGGGACAGAGGGACATTGCTCCAAATCAGGGACAGTCCCTCGAAATCAGGGACAGTTGGGAGCTATGCTAAAGAATTAGAATAAAGTGACCCAGAACCCTTATAGTTCAATTTTAATGGGTCTTGTATAGTAAAAACTGCAGTCTGCTCACATAATTTGTAATAAAAACATCTTTGCCATTCTGAAGCTTCCCTCCAACCACTTTGCATATTATTTTATGTATACTGTGATTCTGTACTTGCCAAATATGCTGTGGGAAGCTGAAGTCGCTGCCTGTTCACTTCCTGGATTTACACAGACACACAGAAGCACACCTCCAGCTCCGCAGCTCTCATTGGCCCTCTTATGACTCATCCCCCCTCCCTTGCTGGCACACTGCTCATGAGTGTGAGAGAGAGAGCTGTGTATGATGTCATAAACCTAGGGTAATGACCAGACAAGAAACAGGGAGTGGGCTGTATAAGGTACCGTATTTATCGGCGTATAATGTGCACTTTTTTCCCCCTGAAAATAGGGGGAAAATCGCGGGTGCGTGTTATATCCACCTCAGAGGGGGACGAGAGCCACTGGAATACACCGAGCCGCCATCTCCTCTCCACTCGGATTTCACGTCACACACACAGTCCCGCCTCCGCCACCGGCATTGGACCAGTGTTCTGTCTATCACAGGAGCTGGTCCGAGGGCGGAGGCGGGACTGTGTGTGTCACTGCCAACTGAGAGCTGAGTAAACAGGAGATGACGGGTCGGTGATTTCCTGCATGAGAGGTGAGAGATGGTGAGGCTTAATCAGGCAGCTGCATTGATGGGGGAGATGGGCACAGATCAGGCTGCACTGAAGCTGTAGATGGGCACAGATTAGGCTGCAGATGGGCACAGATCAGGCTGCACTGAAGCTGCAGATGGGCACAGATTAGGCTGGAGATGGGCACAGATCAGGCTGCAGATGGGCACAGATCAAGCTGTAGATGGGCACAGATCAGGCTGAAGATGGGCACAGATCAGGCTCCAGATGGGCACAGATTAGGCTGCAGATGGGCACAGATCAGGCTGCAGATGGGCACAGATTAAGCTGCAGATGGGCACAGATCAGGCTGCACTGAAGCTGCAGATGGGCACAGATTAGACTGGAGATGGGCACAGATTAGGCTGGAGATGGGCACAGATCAGGCTGCACTGAAGCTTCAGATGGGCACAGATTAGGCTGGAGATGGGCACAGATTAAGCTGCAGATGGGCACAGATTAGACTGGAAATGGGCACAGATCAGGCTGCAGATGGGCACAGATCAGGCTGTACTGAAGCTGCAGATGGGTACAGATCAGGCTGCAGATGGGCACAGATTAGGCTGCAGATGGGCACAGATTAGGCTGCAGATGGCCACAGATTAGGCTGCAGATGGCCACAGATTAGGCTGCAGATGGCCACAGATTAGGCTACAGATGGGCACAGATCAGGCTGCAGATGGGCACAGATCAGGCTGCAGATGGGCACAGATTAGGCTGTAGATGGGCACAGATCAGGCTGCAGATGGCCACTAATCATTATTTTGCTTCAAAGTGGTTAATTAAAAAAAAAAAATCTTTTTTTTCCCTGAAACTTTCCTCTTAAATTGGGGTGCGTGTTATACGCCAATAAATACGGTATATACTGGCAGAAAAAAAAAAATGTTTTACTATCCAAAGTTAAAACAACAACAAGGGCAGAAGATTTCATAGATGGAAAGTTGAAAAAATGACTGAAGTTCCGCTTTAAACCACATGTCATGTGATGGTGTGATTAGAAAAATGTTTGCATGCCATTTGATCACTGACAAGTAAAATGCACCCAAAAAAAGAGCCTTAAAAAACCCACTTTAATGGGCATCCGCAGAGCACACAAATATTTACAAGCATCGCCCCGAGCCTGGAAAGTCGAGGCCTTCTTCTATTAATGACATTTCAGAATTGGATTTCTGTGTTCGGCTCTCAGGGATGCCTCTTCTATCACACCGAGCCGCTGAATAGCTGAAGAGCACCACTTAGTTCGATTTAGGTTGCTGGTAATTGTGAAAGTTCTGAGCTATGCAAAAGACTGGTGAGTGCATACAAATGTAGATGAACATTAAGAAATGTCAATGCAAGAAAAAAAACAAAACACGAGCAATCCGGAGCTGAGAGCGGCTGAATGCGTTTGCACAATTATCTGTAAGATCTTCTGCTAAGTCTCTGAAGTACAGAGAGGGGGAAAGTGCGGTCATGTCTGCATCTCCTAAAATGGAATAATCCGGGACTCACGTTGTCAGGGAAAGGACTCGGCTAAGTGCTGCTTCACTTCCACCTTATCCTGCTCTATATCTGGTATGTGTCTCATCTGGAGCACTAAATAGCGCCAAAAAGACAACATTTTGCAAAGATTTGCCCAAACACCGCCGCCGTGTAAGGTCCTCCGTCAGCGTGCTTTGTTTATTTCCGTAGCGCTAACTTAACCACTTCGGCCCCGGAAAGATTTTCCCCCTTAATGACCAGGCCATACGGCACTGCGTCGCTTTAACTGACAATTGCGCGGTCGTTCGACGCTGTACCTAAACAATAATGTTATGGCCGATCGATATCCCTCTTAGATTGTAAGTTCTAAATGGGCAGGGCACTCTGATTCCTACTTAATCAAAGTAGTTGTAAAGACAGAAGGTTTTTTTTTTTAATCTTAACCACTTCAGCCCCGGAAGGATTTTCCCCCTTAATGACCAGGCCGTTTTTTGCGATACGGCACTGCGTCGCTTTAACTGACAATTGCGCGGTCGTTCGACGCTGTACCCAAACAATAATGTTATGGCCGATCGATATCCCTCTTAGATTGTAAGCTCTAACGGGCAGGGCACTCTGATTCCTACTGTATGAAAGTAGTTGTAAAGGCAGAAGGTTGTTTTTTCTTTATCTTAACCTCTTCAGCCCCGGAAGGATTTGACCCCCTTAATGACCAGGCTATTTTTTGCAATACGGCACTGCGTCGCTTTAACTGACAATTGCGCGGTCGTGCGACGTTGTACCCAAACAAAATTGACGGCCTTTTTTTCACACAAACAGAGCTTTCTTTTTGGTGGTGTTTGATCACCTCTGCGGTTTTTATTTTTTGCACTATAAACAAAAAAATGCGACAATTTTGATAAAAAAACAAAAACCATTTTTTATACTTTTTGCTATAATAAATATCCCCCAAAAAATGTAAATAAAAACACATTTCTTCATCAGTTTATGCCGATATATATTCTTCTACATATTTTTGGTAAAAAAAATAAGTAAATAAAACGCAATAAGCGTATATTGATTGGTTTGCACAAAAGTTATAGTGTCTACAAAATAGGGAATAGATTTATGGCATTTTTGGCATTTTTTATTATTATTTTTTTTTTTTGTTTGTTTTACTAGTAATGGCAGCGATCTGCGATTTTTATCGGGACTGCAACATTGCAGCGGACACATCGGAGACTTTATTTATAATTAGTATTAGGCTGCAGAAATAGTAAATATCTCCGAAACGGTGCACATTTAGATATTCCTTGTTTCTAGGGTTGTCCCGATACCGATACTAGTATCGGTATCGGGACAACCCTAGAAACAAGGAATATCTAAATGTGCACCGATACCGAGCACTTCCCTGAGTACTTGTACTCGAACAAATGCTGCGATGCTTAATCCGATACCTGGACAGTCAGGGGTGATCGGTGCGGCGCTGGGGAGGAGTTACAATCACCGATCTCCCTGTATAGATTTCAGTGAAGCAGCTGACAGCCGCTTCTCCTCCTCTTCCTCCTGCGGCTTTCAGCTGCTTTATTGAAATCTATACAGGGAGATCGGTGATTGTAACTCCTCCCCAGCATCACACCGATCACCCCTGACTGTCCCCCATATCTTCCTCCAGTCCCCCAGGATGTCAGGATGGTGAGCGGAGGAAGGAGCTGGTAAATATGTAATTTACCGGCTCCTTCCCTTTTCCGAATGCACAGAGTCAGTGATCACTGCCTCTGTTCAATAATAGCTGTCACTGAGCATCATAAACTGTATTTACGATGCTTCAGTTTATGAATGGAGAGGAGCCGCTATCTCTTGTCCATTCACATACCTCCCAACATTTTGAGATGGGAATGAGGGACACCTATCAGCAAATGTATGTAGGCATAGGACACGCCTCCTGCCACACCTCCTTAAAGGAGAATTAACCAAAAAAAAAAAAAGGGTTAATTAAATCCACAAGGGCTTTTTTTTACCACTACTATTCCTTTATATTGGCTTTTAAAATTTACAAATGCAGCAATTTAGAATTTGGATGAAAGGTTTAGTACTGGGAAACACTTTTTGAAACATAAAAAAAGTGCATTTTATAAACAACTATATAGATCAGACCAAAATGAGGGACAAATGAGGCGGAAAGAGGGACGTAGGGACATTGCTCCAAATCAGGGACAGTCCCTCGAAATCAGGGACAGTTGGGAGCAATGCATTCATCTTCAGTGCAGCTGAGGCGGCAGAGAAAGGGACTGGGGAATCTGAGTCCTCAGTCCCTTTCCCTGTCTCAAAAGGGAGATGTCCGGGGTCTGTTAAGACCCCGGATATCTCACCAAAGCCACCCCCCAACAGGGCTAATAAAAAGAAATGAGATAGATCTCTCTATCTCTCTCTCTCTATATATATATACACACACAGTGGGGACGGAAAATATTCAGACCCCCCTAAATTTTTCACTCTTTGTTATATTGCAGCCATTTGCTAAAATAATTTAAGTTCATTTTTCTCCTCATTAATGTACACACAGCACCCCATATTGACAGAAAAACAGAGAATTGTTGACATTTTTGCAGATTTATTGAAAAAAGAAAAACTGAAATATCACATGGTCCTAAGTATTCAGACCCTTTGCTCAGTATTTAGTAGAAGCCCCTTTTGATCTAATACAGCCATGAGTCTTTTTGGGAAAGATGCAACAAGTTTTTCACACCTGGATTTGGGGATCCTCTGCCATTCCTCCTTGCAGATCCTCTCCAGTTCTGTCAGGTTGGATGGTAAACGTTGGTGGGCGGCCATTTTTAGGTCTCTCCAGAGATGCTCAATTGGGTTTAAGTCAGGGCTCTGGCTGGGCCATTCAAGAACAGTCACGGAGTTGTTGTGAAGCCACTCCTTCATTATTTTAGCTGTGTGCTTAGGGTCATTGTCTTGTTGGAAGGTAAACCTTCGGCCCAGTCTGAGGTCCTGAGCACTCTGGAGAAGGTTTTCGTCCAGGATATCCCTGTACTTGGCCGCATTCATATTTCCCTCGATTGCAACCAATCATCCTGTCCCTGCAGCTGAAAAACACCCCACAGCATGATGCTGCCACCACCATGCTTCACTGTTGGGACTGTATTGGACAGGTGATGAGCAGTGCCTGGTTTTCTCCACACATAACGCTTAGAATTAAGGCCAAAAAGTTCTATCTTGGTCTCATCAGACCAGAAAATCTTATTTCTCACCATCTTGGAGTCCTTCAGGTGCTTTTTTTTAGCAAACTCCATGCGGGCTTTCATGTGTCTTGCACTGAGGAGAGGCTTCCGTCGGGCCACTCTGCCATAAAGCCCCGACTGGTGGAGGGCTGCAGTGATGGTTGACTTTCTACAACTTTCTCCCATCTCCCGACTGCATGTCTGGAGCTCAGCCACAGTGATCTTTGGGTTCTTCTTTACCTCTCTCACCAAAGCTCTTCTCCCCCGATAGCTCAGTTTGGCCGGAAGGCCAGCTCTAGGAAGGGTTCTGGTCATCCCAAACGTCTTCCATTTAAGGATTATGGAGGCCACTGTGCTCTTAGGAGCCTTAAGTGCAACAGAAATTTTTTTGTAACCTTGGCCAGATCTGTGCCTTGCCACAATTCTGTCTCTGAGCTCTTCAGGCAGTTCCTTGTTCCTTTGACCTCATGATTCTCATTTGCTCTGACATGCACTGTGAGCTGTAAGGTCTTATATAGACAGGTGTGTGGCTTTCCTAATCAAGTCCAATCAGTATAATCAAACAAAGCTGGACTCAAATGAAGGTGTAGAACCATCTCAAGGATGATCAGAAGAAATGGACAGCACCTGAGTTAAATATATGAGTGTCACAGGAAAGGGTCTGAATACTTAGGACCATGTGATATTTCAGTTTTTCCTTTTTAATAAATCTGCAAAAATGTCAACAATTCTGTGTTTTTCTGTCAATATGGGGTGCTGTGTGTACATTAATGAGGAAAAAAATGAACTTAAATGATTTTAGCAAATGGCTGCAATATAACAAAGAGTGAAAAATTTAAGGGGGTCTGAATACTTTCCATCCCCACTGTATATAGATATATTGTAAAAAATAATAGTCCAGGCATCACGAGTGCTACATATATTAGTGCCACTGTGGCATGCCATTAAAAAAAAAAGAGTATCGGTAATCGTATCGGCGAGTACTTGAAAAAAAGTATTGGTACTTGTACTCGGTCTTAAAAAAGTGGTATCGGGACAACCCTACTTGTTTCTACAGGTAAGCTTTATTATAAGGTAGGTACAAGTCACCAATCGGTGTTGACTACCGCTTTAAGACTTTCTCCCATCATGCTGCAGTAGAACGTGTCATAATAAGCCTATATATTTAGGTTTTCGGTGTTTGTAGGATGTTTGGCTTGGAAGACATTTGTACAAACTACACACTGCTGAAAACTCCCATATTAGGAGATCTTTGCTTTGGCCTCACCAGTCGAAGGTTAAACAAATCAATATCCCCGGGTAAATATTTTTATTAGCGGTTGTAAACAAACATGTCAGCGCCGGGCTTTGAGGAAACAAACGATGTTCCGCACACAACCTCGAGAAGCGGCTTTAGAAAAGTCCGGATTCCCTTTCAACATAAAAGGCTTTAATCAGCGATGGCAGTCAAGCAAAGCCGACACGGGCCGGGCCCCTGTCTGCAGGTGAGATTGTCGTAACCCACTTCTGTTCATTTAGAATTCATATCAGAGGACTGTAATGACACCACGGTTCTCTAAATTCACGCTTTCATCTCTTGCAGGTGGGACGCCTAACACTTCTCTGTGAGTTACAGCGCCGCGGTTTATCAGAAATCAGAGAGTATAGGGGAGGAGGGCGCCGCGGCGAGTTCTAGAATGTAGGTCAATGGAAAAAGTGAAGAACTGCAGCACCGTCGCCTTGTAGCACTGGGGTCCGGGGTCTGATGCCCACCAGATTCACTATCTGTATGAAGCCTGCATAGGACTCTGAGGGTCCCACATGAAAACATTCCTTACTGATTTTTTTTTTTCTTTTGTACGCTCTTGTTTTAATCACTTGCCGACCAGCCGCCGTCATTATACTGCGGTAAGGTGGCAGGACCCCGCAAATCGCCGTAGCTGTACGTTAGAGCTGCACGATTAAACTCTAAGAATCGTAATCGCGATCTTTTTGACCTTTCCGATCTTCAAAACAGCATGTCACGATCTTTTCAACAAGTGCAGAGAGTTCTCAAAGCTGAAAAAAAAAAAAAATCCAGGCAGCCTGCCAAGTTTTATTACAACACAAAATAATTAGAAACAAAGTATCTTTTTGTTCTTTTATCAAAGGAAAGAACTCCTGCGCATAGATGAGGGAAGTTTAACCATTTAAGGACCAAACCTTTTTTTGTTGCTTACAAGTAAAAAAAATATTTTCTGCCAGAAAACATGACATTTTTTTTAAGCAGAGACCCTAGAGAAAAAAATGGTGGTTGTTGCAATATTTTATGTCACACCGTATTTGCGCAGCGGTTTTTCAAACGCAATTTAAAAAAAAAAAACTAAATAGTAAAGTTAGCCCAATTTTTTTTTTTTTTGTATAATGTGAAAGAAGATGTTACACCGCCAGAATCGTGATCTTTATTCTAAACGAACAAATCGTGATTCTCATTTTAGCCAGAATCGTGCAGCTCTACTGTATGTCGGCTCGGGAACTCGCTATTGTGGGTGCGTGCACCGCCGGAGGCCATCGGGGGAGCCAATCAGCGGGTCCCGCGGACTCGATGTCCGCTGACCACCTGCGATCATTCCCAGCAGTGACAGAACAGGGATCTGCCTGTGTAAACAAGGCAACTCTCCGTTCTGACAGGGAAGATCACACAGATCCTATATTTCTGCTAAGCAGGAAGACGGATCTGCGTGTTTCCCCAGTCACACAGTACCCCCATACAGTTGGAGCCCTTTCACACTGACAGAGCGGCTGTGTTAACGGTTAGTGTCATTTTAGAGGCACTTTTTGGCTGCTAGCGGAACACTTTTAACCCCAGCTAGCGGCCAAATAAAGGGTTAAAAGTGCCCGCAAACCGCTGCTGCTGAGGTGCTTTTGTGGCGCTGCCTATTGATTTCAATGGGCAGGGGCACTTTAGGAGCAGTGTATACAGCCCTGCGTAAACTGTTGGCGCTACAGTGGGGATGGAAAGTATTCAGACTCCCTTCCATTTTTCACTCCTTGTTATATTGCAGCCATTTGCTATAATCATTTAAGTTCATTTTTTTTCCTCATTAATGTACACACAGCACCCCATATTGACAGAAAAACACAGAATTGTTGACATTTTTGGCGATTTATTAAAAAAGAAAAATGGAAATATCACATGGTCCTAAAGTATTCAGACCCTTTGCTGTGACACTCATATATTTAACTCAGGTGCTGTCCATTTCTTCTGATCATCCTTGAGATGGTTCTACACCTTCATTTGAGTGCAGCTGTGTTTGATTATACTGGTTGGACTTGATTAGGAAAGCCACACACCTGTCTATATAAGACCTTACAGCTCACAGTGCATGTCAGAACAAATGAGAATCATGAGGTCAAAGGAACTGCCTGAAGAGCTGAGAGACAGACTTGTGGCAAGGCACAGATCTGGCCAAGGTTACAAAAACATTTCTGCTGCACTGAAGGTTCCCAAGAGCACAGTGGCCTCCATAATCCTTAAATGGAAGACGTTTGGGACGACCAGAACCCTTCCTAGAGCTGGCCGTCCGGCCAAACTGAGCTATTGGGGAAGAAGAGCCTTGGTGAGAGAGGTAAAGAAGAACCCAAAGATCACTGTGGCTGAGCTCCAGAGATGCAGTCGGGAGATGGGAGAAAGTTGTAGAAAGTCAACCATCACTGCAGCCCTCCACCAGTCGGGGCTTTATGGCAGAGTGGCCCAACGGAAGCCTCTCCTCAGTGCAAGACATATGAAAGCCGCATGGAGTTTGCTAAAAAACACCTGAAGGACTCCAAGATGGTGAGAAATAAGATTCTCTCGTCTGATGAGACCAAGATAGAACTTTTTGGCCTTAATTCTAAGCGGTATGTGTGGAGAAAACCATGCACTGCTCATCACCTGTCCAATACAGTCCCAACAGTGAAGCATGGTGGTGGCAGCATCATGCTGTGGGGGTGTTTTTGCAGGGACAGGACGACTGGTTGCAATCGAGGGAAAGATGAATGCGGCCAAGTACAGTGATATCCTGGACAAAAATCTTCTCCAGAGTGCTCAGGACCTCAGACTGGGCCGAAGGTTTACCTTCCAACAAGACAATGACCCTAAGCACACAGCTAAAATAACGAAGAAGTGGCTTCACAACAACTCCGTGACTGTTCTTGAATGGCCCAGCCAGAACCCTGACTTAAACCCAAATGAGCATCTCTGGAGAGACCTAAAAATGTCTGTCCACCAACGTTTACCATCCCCCCTGACAGAACTGGAGAGGATCTGCAAGGAGGAATGGCAGAGGATCCCCAAATCCAGGTGTGAAAAACTTGTTGCATCTTTCCCAAAAAGACTCATGTCTGTATTAGATCAAAAGGGGCTTCTACTAAATACTGAGCAAAGGGTCTGAATACTTAGGACCATGTGATATTTCAGTTTTACTTTTTTAATAAATCTGCAAAAATGTCAACAATTCTGTGTTTTTCTGTCAATATGGGGTGCTGTGTGTACAATATGGGGTGCTGTGTGTACATTAATGAGGAAAACAAATGAACTTAAATGATTTTAGCAAATGGCTGCAATATAACAAAGAGTGAAAAATTTAAGGGGGTCTGAATACTTTCCGTCCCCACTGTATATAAATCCTGTATAATAATAATAAAGCGCCTAAAAAATGCCCCAGTGTGAAAGAGGTCTCAGTAATCACAGACAGGGAACACATTTAACCCCTTGATCGCCCCTGATGTTAACTCCTTCCCTGCCAATGTCATTAGTACAATAACAGTGCATATTTTTAGCACTGGCCATTGTATTGGTGTCACTGGTCCCCCAAAAAAGTGTAAAAAAATGTCAGTTAGGTGTCTGATCTGTCTGCCGCAATGTCGCAGTCCCGCTAAAAATCACTGATCGCCAACATTACGAAGAAAAAAGAAATAATAAAAATGCCATAAATCTATCCCCTATTTTGTAGACGCTATAACTTTTGCGCAAACCAATCAATATACGCTTACTGCGATTTTTTTTTAACCAAAAATATATTCAGCAGAATACATATCAGACTAAACTGATGACTAAATTAGTTTTTTTACATTTTTATAGCATAAAGTTAAAAAAAATTATATGTATGTATATATATATATATATATATATATATATATATATATATATATATATATATATGTGTATGTATGTATGTATGTGTATAATATATATATATATATATATATATATATATATATATATATATATATATATATATATATATACACACATACATACATATACATATATATATATATTTTTTTTTTAATTGTCTGCCTTTTTTTGTTTATAGTGCAAAAAATAAAAACCACAGAGGTGATCAAATAACACCAAAAGAAATCTCTATTTGTTGTAAAAAAAAAGGACATTGATTTTATTTACTGGCTTACTGCCAGTAGGCAAGTGGTTAATAAATCAACTCCATAGCTTTGCCATGCCGCCCCCCACCACTCACATTAATTCGCTGGGCGAAGGCCTTGGGTGGCGGTGGCCTGGCCGCCATTCGGTATTCCTGGCAGATGTCATTGCGTATGTGGCTTCGAAAGTGTCCATGAAAGCCGCTGGGGAACTGAAAGAAAGAAGTGATGACATACAAAGGAGTTAAATTGCTGGCCAAAAGGGAATTGGTAAACACTGCAAAATGCCTGCATGGAAATACATAGGGGGAAGCTGCCATTTTCTCAGTTGCAGGCCATGTAATATTCATGAAGACGTAATGCACCTTCAACACCAATGAAGTTACTAGTATGTAGTCTGCAGGTGAGTGGAAGGTGGATTTCTGTGGAGTAATGTCACTTGGGTATAGGAAGGTCGGCTGAAGTCAAGGTTGAATCCATGCCCTCCTATGCCTCACCGCTGGCTCTTGATTATGTGGCTTGGCCTCCTTCTCCACTATGGGGGTTTGGGAGGTTTGGGGTTCAAGTTTGACTTTTACTGGGAAGGTCAAGATGTGCACAAAAATTAAGCAATCTGTATCTTGGGGTCCTACTGATAGTTTGGAGATATATTAGGGTAACACCGCTTATATAGTTTGAATTGCCCTTTTCTCAGCACCTACTGTATATCTGCTGTATTCATTTTTCACTTCCTCCTCCCTGGCCGTGGCCCATCGCATCATTTCCTGTTTGCAATGCCTTGTAGGAAGGGGCGGCAACTTCCTCTGACACTGCCGTTGCTATGGAAACCTGACCTGAAACCTATTACACTGCTTGTGCTGCACTGAGCATGTGCGAGATCTGCAAGGATGAGATTCAGGAAGAAATACAGTCTGGCTTCAGATGCCCACACTTAAGATGGCCACGGCCTGCTGTAAGTTTATAAAATAACAAACTACTACTATAAACTAACAAAACAGACCTTAGTTTACAGACTAACTTTACTACAATACATTAAGCTTGTGTATTATAGGGGTATTTTTATTTTAAAAGTATAATTTCGGCCGGAACACCACTTTATAAGGCACCCTGTAGAATTGCGCACAATCCCGGGGCACACCAGTCTGAGGGCTCGCTCACGCAAGAAGGTGCATCCAAGTTGCGTTTTTATTTAGGTTGCTCTATGCTAGTGAAACATGCAAAAAAAAAAATGTGCTTGCCTAATTTTTAAATTGGAGCACCACCAAAATGAATGGCACTGCAAAAGGCAACACATTTTTGTGTGGTGTGAAAAAAAATGCGCGTTACTGGACCCGGTGTGAAAAACCCTAAAGTGTAGTTTTTAAAAGAGAAGTATAGACTCCCCCCCTCAAATCATACTCACCTAGGTGGATGCAGCATCGGTCCAATGCTGCATCCGTCCCCCACCGGCTCTAACACTGACTAACTGTTAGCCAACTGGCTCTCTGCTCTAACACCCCCCCCCCCTACGCTCACTGGAGCGCTGGGCTGTGGAGGGGGCAGGAGCGGTCGGTTCAGCCTCTCAGAGACTCGCTGACAGGCTGAGCCGAGTGCCCGGCCAGGCATGTGGGTGGATCCCGACTTCACTGTCGCGATCCTGCCCGAGTCTGCAGCGGCGCTGTGACGTCAGTCGTCGGCGGGCTCCGGCCCGCTGTCAGCTGAAAATGGGTCACAGGAGTGCAGAACGCACTGCACTGCTGTGATCAACAGGAGAAGTACAGCCAAACAAGCTTTATGAGTTAAGCAGTCAGTAGGTTGTAAATCTTCCTTCCCCTTTCTAGCACAAAGCCCCCCTTCAATATGCTCCCTACCGCCTACCACTATTCCCCCCTACCAAATTCCTCCTCTGGCACAAATCCTCCCCTCCTCCTAACCCCCCCACTTTGCCTTTATCATTTGTCCTGTGTGTATATAGGTCTGTCCGACAGAAGCCGGACGTTTGGCCGAGTTCTGTCAGCCGTGCATGCTGGAAAACCAGCAGCCATCCGATTCACGATCAGCGTTCTTAGCCAATGGCAGAGAGCACTGATCGGAGTGTACTGGGGGGGGATCGCTGTACTGACTTCGGACGGTTAGTATAGCGGTTCCGATTGGAGCTGTCAGTTTTTATGCGTTCAACCCGAAAAAAAAACAAAACTTGTAGTGTGTACCAGGTATTACAGAAAGCCCTGATACAGTCCGATGATTAAAGGGCTCTCTCCTCCTCCCTGTTGCTATCTATACCAGGGGTCCCCAAACTACGGCCCTCCAGTCGTTCAGGAACTACAATTCCCATCATCTCTGATCTATACTACTGCCGGAAAAACTGAAAGCTGTGTGCATAGGCCGACCTTTCCTTAGAAACCGATGGCGTCATTGGTTGGTAGGACGCAAGCGGTCGGCTTGTACAGCTTTCAGTTTGGCAGGCAGTAGCATAGATAGCAGCAGGGAGGGGGAGAGAGCCCCGGAGGAGGAACGGTGATGTGCTCTCCCTGCTCCGTATACACAGAAGTCAACACAGGGAACCTTTAATCATCGGACTGTATCAGAATTTTCTGTAATTTTACCGTGGCACCCCAGACAGGGCTGTCTTTAATATTGATTGGACCCTGGGCAAAACTTTTCTTGGCCCCCCCCCCCCCCCATGCAGTTTCGCTCTCCACCTGCTCTGAGATATACAATAAATAGATACATAGCAGCTAGACTCAAAATTTGTTTACTGAATCAGATCAGGCAGCTTTTGCGATTGGTTGCCAGAGGTTACAGTGTATCATTACCGCTCACTGACTGGTTGCTAGAGGTTACAGCACACATTGCGGCTCACCGATTAGTTGCTAGAGGTTACAGCACATGACTTCTGCTTGTTGATTGGCTGCTAGAGATTACTATGGATATGACCTCAGGGGGCCAAGATATGCATATCAATGCCGCCAGCCACCGCTATTTACATATGAATGCTGCCACTATTTACATATAAACACAGGGTCTGCAGGTGAGTCATCTGTACACAACAAAAGGGCAGAGCTGGGCAGCATTAGTAGCAGCACTTCACACTGAGATATTGGGACACAGCACGGGACTAAAATCTTAATGGATTGAGGGAATTTAAACCAGGATAGTAGGCAAGTATGAGGCAGCTGTTTTGGGCCCCACAACAATGACAGGGCCCAGGGCAGCTGCCCCTTTTGCCCTGCCTTAAAAACGGCCCTGACCCCGGTTGCAAAACCCTGCCATAGACTTTAATAGGAATGCAATTCCTGTTTGAAGCAAGCAAAAGCCCCATGACACAGACCCTAACATGCATTCTCAAGTGATGCAAAATGTTCACATTCATGCACCAGTACTCGGTAATACAACAATCATTACATTGGAATATTCAATGCACATGGAACCTCGACATTAGGTAAGTGGTCCTTTTTTAAGACCATTGTTTACATGCAGTATAAATTACAGTTATCACACAAATTTACTGTGGAAGAAAGGACGTTATTTAATATTGCACATTTCTGCATCTATCAAAAAAAAAAAAAAAATAGGATACACTGGAATTGTATTTCAATAGATACTTCTGAATCATCTGCATAAAGCATTGTTATTTACAGTGGATATAAAAAGTCTACACCCCCCTGTTAAAATGTCAGGTTTGTGTGATGTAAAAAAATGAGACAAAGATAAATAGTTCCAGAACTTTTTCCACCTTTTAATGTGACCTCTAAACTGTACAACTTAATTGAACAACAAACTGAAATATTTTAGGTGGAGGGAAGTAAAAATAAAAAAAAATAATAATATGGTTGCATAAGTGTGCACACCCTTATGCTGCGTACACACGGTCGGATTTTCCGACAAGAAATGTTCGATGGGAGCTTGTTGTCGGAAATTCCAACCATTTGTAGGCTCCAGTGGACATTTTCTGTCGGAATTTCCTGGATCTCAAATTTTCCGACAACAAAATCCGTTGTCGTAAATTCCGATCGTGTGTACACAATTCCAACGCACAAAGTTCCACGCATGCTCGGAATCAAGCAGAAGGAGCCGCACTGGCTATTGAACTTCATTTTTCTCAGCTCGTCGTACGTCACCGCGTCCTTGGCGATTGGAATTTCCAACAAGATTTGTGTTGTCCCTGTGTATGCAAGACAAGTTTGAGCCAACATCCGTCTGAAAAAAAAAAAAACATGGATTTTGTTGTCGGAATGTGCGATCGTGTGTATGCGGCATTACACTATTACTTTGTTGAAGCACCTTTTGATTTTATTACAGCACTCAGTCTTTTTGGGAATGAGTCTATCAGCATGGCACATCTTGACCTGGCAATATTTGCCCGCTCTTCTTTGCAAAAACACTCCAAATCTGTCAGATTGTGGGGGGCATCTCCTGTGCACAGCCTTCTTCAGATCACCCCACAGATTTTCAATGGGATTCAGGTCTGGACTCTGGCTGGGCCATTCCAAAATTTTAATCTTCTTCTGGTGAAGCCATTCCTTTGTTGATTTGGATGTATGTTTTGGGTCGTTTTTATGCTGAACGATGAAGTTCCCCTTCATGTTCAGCTTTCTAGCAGAAGCCTGCAGATTTTGTGTCAATATTGACTGGTATTTGGAACCGTTCATAATTCCCTCTACCTTGACTAAGGCCCCTGTTCCAGCTGAAGAAAAACAGCCCCAAAGCATGATGCTACCACCATGCTTCACGGTGGGTATGGTGTTCTTTTGGTGATGTGCAGTGTTGTTTTTGCGCCAAACATATCTTTTGGGAATTATGGCCAAAAAAGTTCAACCTTGGTTTTATCAGACCAGAACACGTTTCCCCACATGCTTTTGGGAGACTTCAGATGCGTTTTTGCAAAATTTAGCCGGGCTTGGATGTTTTTCTTGGTAAGAAAAGGCTCCCGTCTTGCCACTCTACTCCATAGCCCAGACATATGAAAAATACGGGAGATTGTTGTCACATGTACCACACAGCCAGTACTTGCCAGATATTCCTGCAGCTCCTTTAATGTTGCTGTAGGCCTCTTGGCAGCCTCCATGACCAGTTTTCTTCTTGTCTTTTCACCAATTTTGGTAGGACTTCCAGTTCTTGTCACTGTTGTGCCATATTTTCTCCACTTGATGATGATGGTCTTCACTGTGTTCCATGGTATATCTAATGCCTTGGAAATTCTTTTGTACCCTTCTCCTGACTGATACCTTTTAACCATGAGATCCCTCTGATGCATTGGAAGCTTTCTGTGGACCATGGCTTTTGCTGTAGGATACGACTAAGGAAAGGTCAGGAAAGACCTACTGGAACAGCTGAACTTTATTTGGGGTTAATCAGAGGCACTTTAAATGATGGCAGGTGTGTACTGACTCCTATTTAACATGAGTTTGAATGTGATTGCTTAATTCCGAACACAGCTACATCCCCAGTTATAAGAGGGTGTGCACACTTATGCAACCACATTATTTTAGTATTTTATTTTTACTTCCCCTCCCTAAAATATTTCAGTTTGTTTTTCAACTGAGTTGTGCAGTTTATAGGTCACATTAAAGATGGAAAAATATCTGAAATCATTGCTTTGTCTCATTTTTTTACATCACAGAAACCTGACATTTTAACAGGGGTGTGTAGACTTTTTATATCCACTGTATATATTATGCTATAGTTAACATTGAGCCACTGGAATTACACCATGAATTATGAATCATAACCTCATTTGGGAATTAAAGCCGTGACTTGCGTTATACTGGGGGGGGGGGGTTTAATAATAATTTTGTAGAACATGAATGAACAATCGTTGCCCAGAGGCTTCAAGCTGTTTGCTTCAGACATGAACCGGCTCACAGGGATGATCAGAAGGGCAATTTTGGTTTACGGTGAAAAATATGGTTTTGTCTGGAAGCTGAGGGAAGAAAATTCAGTCATTACAATCTGATGTCCTAATTAAAGTAGATGTATGATTTGGAACACAGGAATAGGAGATGTTAAAATTACTTCTGCACAATAGCCAGCTGTTCAGCCATGCTGAAGGCTGCACCTATATTTAACCCCTTGGCGCCAACCGCACACATATATACCTCTGTTGCAGCTGGGGCTGAATAATTTGGGAGGGGGGGTGGCAAGGCAACGTAAGGCCGTCCCGTCCCCGGGAGACGGACATGAATGGGGGGAGCACCAGCAACACCCCCAGCCCCCCTGCGGGAGATGGACAGGAAGGCGGAAGGCCTCCTTACCTTAGGAGGCAGATGATAGCCGGGGATGGCTCCGATCTCCCCTCCTCCTCCCTCCACAGTCCAAGCCAGGGAGTGCTGGATGGCTGAGCCGCTGCAGGTGAGCCATCCCTGGTGGGTCGGTCGGTTGGGCTTAACCTGCGTCTCCTCCGGCCATTCATCTCCTCCCGCCTCCTCCTAGGCCAATAGGATCGCTTCTCCTTTTCGGCAATCGGGAAACAGGTTTCAACGCTTCCTGATTGTCTGGGAGGAAAATCAGTGTGACAATAGCGAATATTTATTGTTCGCTATTGTCACACAACTGGGTGGGATCAGGGCCCAATACTCTGCGCCCCGAGCCAACCCTCTTTTTTTAAGCCTATTAGAGCCTCAGGCTCCAATCACGTGCTTAAAAAAAACCCAAAACATTGGAATTCATGCGTCCGGTGCCCTGCATGTAGATTAGGGGGCTGGACGCATGGATAGGGGGGGGCGGCGCCCGTGTGCCACTAGTGAACGGGCCGCCACTGATATACCTTAATGCATAGATGCGGCCCTATTAAAACTACTTATCGCGCCGAAAGTGCGCTCCCAGCATGGTAGCCGGAATGTACCGGAAAGCTCCTGATGCATACTAGCGATCGGGAGCTATCCAATTATGTGACCGCTGTGACAGCCAATCACAGCGGTGGCATGACCCGAACGCCTGACTCCGGCTTCTAGAACCCTTAAAGGGCCGGTAGGTGGGAAGGGGGTTAAAGCTGAATTCCAGGGAAATCGTAAACCTACCCTTGCAGCGGGGCTCCCCATGCACTGCAAGGGTTAAATGCCTGTTTTTGGCTGGGGGAGAACATTAAAGGATAAGTTATTCTTTGTTAAAAAAAATCTAAATAAATAACAAAGAATTACAAAATGCAATTTTAAAACCACAACCAAGTCATTAAAATATTAGGTTCCCTGATGAAAGCAGGAATGGCATAAAGTTCTCCCAAAGATCGATCACCCCGCAATATCTCATACCAGATAACGTACACACAAATATATATACATATATATATATATATATTTTTTATTATTATTATGATTATTACAATTATAGCTTTGACCCCCATGCACATTAAAACAAATATAAATGTGACTGTACAATGAGAAAACAAGTTGGTGAAATAAAAAACGGATTTCAGTTATTAACTGATCATGTTGTAGAAAACAAGAAATCCTACAGCTGGATTTTGGATGTGTAGGTACCGTAAAGTAGAACTAAGGGCAAAACGTATTTTTTTTTCATTTCGAATAGAGTAAGGGAGGGTCCTAACCCCCCCGTCAGATGTTTTTTCGCCACCTGTGTCCCATTTCGGAGATTTCCCTTCACTTCCTGCCCCATAGCCAAACAGGAAGTGAGAGGAAATTCCTGCAATTTAATGGATATCCTTGGGGTGCCCAGGTCACCAAAACTACTGTCCCCATTGGAAGATTTCTCCTCTATTACTTTTTTGAGGACAACCCAAAATTTGGGGTTTTCTTTTACTTTCACTCTCAATGATAATGGTAAACAGGACGCAGACAGCAATAAAAACTGACAGAGGTTCTAAACCAGGGATATGCAATTAGCAGATCTCCAGTTGTTGCAGAACTACAAGTCTCATTGGGCATAGCAAGACTGACAGCCACAAGCATGACACCCAGAGACAGAGGCATGATGGGACTTGTAGTTTTGCAACAGCTGGAGGTCCGCTAATTGCATATCCCTGTTCTAAACCATCTCCTCCATGTCCAAAAAAGAAAAAAAAGTTTTGCCTTTAGTTATACTTTAAAGTGATTGTAAAGTCTTATCTTACTCCTTTAAAAAAAAAAAAAAAATAACGAACATGTTATATTTACCTGCTCCATGCAAGCTGCGACAGAGCCGCTACAGAAGGGCACGGCGCTGGATCAATGAGGATTACAAGCGACTCAAGTGATGTAAGTGTAAAGGTGTGTGTGGGGGGGGGGGGGAGGATATGGAAAGGTTCCTTTTAACCACTTAAGGACCGAACCTCTTTCTGAGATGTGTTGTTTACAAGTTAAAAACGGGTTTTTTTTGCTAGAAAATTTACTTAGAACCCTCCAAACATTATACATTTTTTTTTCTAACACCCTAAAAATTAAAATGGCGGTCGTTGCAATACTTTCTGTCACACCGTATTTGCGCAGCGGTCTTACAAGCGCACTTTTTTTGGAAACTTTTACACTTTTTTGAATTAAAAAAATAAGACAACATTAAAGTTAGCCCAATTTTTTTTTTATATTGTGAAAGATGAGGTTGCGCTGAGTAAATTGATACCCAACATGTCACGCTTCAAAATTGCGCCCGCTCGTGGAATGGCGACAAACTTTTACCTTTAAAGATCTCCATAGGCGACGTTTAAAAAATTCTACAGGTTGCATATTTTAAGTTACAGAGGAGGTCTAGGGCTAGAATTATTGCTCTCGCTCTTCCGATCGCGACGATACCTCACATGTGTGGTTTGAACACCGTTTTCATATGCGGGCGCTACTCACGTATGCGTTCGCTTCTGTGCGCGAGCTTGTCGGGACGGGGTTTTTTTTTTTTATTATTATTTTTATTATTTATTTTACATGATTTTATTTATTTTTACACGTTTAAAAAAAAAAAAAAAATGTGCGTTTCAATTTTTTTCTTTTTCTTATTTATTTTACCGTTTTTTTATTTGTACACTGTTCTTTAAAAAAAATGGTGTCACTTTTATTCCTATTACAAGGAATGTAAACATCCCTTGTAATAGAAAAAAAAGCATGACAGGACCTCTTAAATATGAGATCTGTGGTCAAAAAGACATCAGATCTCATATTTACACTAAAATGCCATAAAAAAAAAAAAATAATATTGTCATTTGAAAAAAAAATAAAAAAATAAAAAAAATGGCCCTTTGACGTCACTTCCACCCTGCAATAGTATGGAGACAGGTGGGGGCCATCTTCCACTCACTCGTCTCTATACCCAGGAAGAAAAAACATCCGATCGCCTCTGCCGCTACCGACGGCTCCGGTAAGCAGCGGAGGGCACCACAGAGCGGCGGGGCCCTCTCCCGCCGTCGATAAAAGTGATCTTGCGGCAAATCCGTCGCAGAGACCACTATTATCGGAAACCAGACCGCCCACCGAAGAAGAGGATACCGGGGTTATAGCAGCTAGCTGCTGCAATAACAAAAATATCCCTCTTAAAAGTTAGGACGTATATCGGCGTGCGGCGGCCCGGAAGTGGTTAAAAAACAAAAAACAAACATGTAATATCTACCTCCTCTGTGCAGTTGGTTTTGCAAAGAGTGGCACCGATCCTCCTCTTCTGGGGTCCCTCCGCGGCTCTTGGCTCCTCCTCTTCTCGAGTGCCCCGTTGGAGAGCCGCTGTCTCTGGGGGCACTCGTGCAGGCGTGCTTCCGTGTCCTGCTGCTGCGTCCATTGACACAGACAGCAGGACTCGGCCTCGCCCCCCCTCCCCCAGACCTCAAGTTGTATCAAAGTGGGACCAAAGTAGTGCAGGGACCACTTTGTAGTCGCTGCGACTTGAAGTCGCACAGATATGAATGGAACTCATTGGAAATCATGGGGGTATGTCTAATCATGCGACTTTGCAGTCCTAAGTCGCAGGACAAGTTGCACAAGTGGAAACGGAGCCTAAATCGCTAATGTCACAAGTGGGTGGGTTTCTGCGCCCCGAGCCCGACCTTTTTTGAAGCCAATTAGAGCCTCAGGCTCCAATTATGAGCTTGCAAAAAAAAAAAACCTCATAGAAACCTATGAGTCCGGCGCCCCACATGGAAATTAGGAGGGGGGCGGCATCCCTGCGCCCCTTATAGGCTGGCCACTGCTGGTCAGTACACTGTTCACACTGGTAATCAGGGCACTGATCATCAGTGCAAACACGTCAGTGCCCATCAGGGCAGCTTATTGGTGCCCACGGGTGCCGCCTCATCAGTGCCCATCAGGGCAGCTTATTGGTGCCCATGGGTCCCGCCTCATCAGTGCCCATCAGTGAAGGAGAAAAATTACTTACTTGCAAAATGTTATAACAGAAGCTAAGAAAAATGTTTTTTTTTTTATTTTAATTTTTGTTTTGTTTTTTATCATTTATTTAGCAAAAAAATAAAAACCCAGTAGTGACTAAATACTAGGGTTGTACCGATACTAGTATCAGTATCGATAACCGAGTATTTGCACAAGTATCGGTACTCGTGCAAATGCACCGATACCTGAAACTGATACTTTCAGGCTCGGTTCTTTGAGCTGTCAGTGGGTCTCCCCTGTTAAAGAAGTTCCGGTAATTGGAGCTGTAAAAAAAAATTTAAAAAAGCAGATGTTTATTAACAACATTGCTCAGCCACTGAAACACTACAATAAAAAGAAACATTGTTTCTTTTTGTATATTTCTGTTTCTTCATCTGCAGATCAAAGGGATGAACAAATGTTCCTCTGTTTAACCCAGCGGTTCTCAACCTGGGGGTCGCGACCCCCTGGGGGGTCGATTGCCCATTCTCCAGGGGGTCGCGAATGCTGGCCGAGATGCTGGCCGAGACAGACCCGAAGTTACTGCCGCAGTCCGTCCGTCTCGGCCAGCGAGATGTCACTTCCTGGAGAGGAGGGACAGCACGGAAGTGACGTTCCGTCGCCGCCATCTTGGTACTCTCGTCCGCAGTAAGGCTTAGACTTAGAAGTCGGCAAGCGGACATCTTTTTACACCCACCGAAGTCCGCTTGCTGCGGACGTGTGTACCAAGAGGGAGGCAACGAAACATCACTTGCTGAAGTAGAAGAACACCTGTGACGGAAGTGACGTTCCGTCGCCGCCATCTTGGTACTCTCGTCCGCAGTAAGGCTTAGACTTAGAAGTCGGCAAGCGGACATCTTTTTACACCCACCGAAGTCCGCTTGCTGCGGACGAGTGTACCAAGAGGGAGGCAACGAAACATCACTTGCTGAAGTAGAAGAACACCTGTGACTTCTGGTAAGTCAGACACACAGGAAAAGCTGATAAGGCAACATTTTTTTTATTATGGTACTTAACATTTATATTTTTATATATATATATATATATATATATATATATATATATAAACGTCCCAGTTGGTTCCAAAGTGGTTATTCCGTGCCAGTGCTAGATACATGTTTGGGTGCTATACACTTTGTATATCTAGCACTGGCACGGAATAATAACCACTTTTGAGGAACCAACCGGGACATATATATATATAAATCAGTGGTGGGGGCGCAAACAAAACTGAAAAAAATCTGAAAAAATCCCCCATTAAAACGCCACAACTGTGCCATCAAATGCAGCCACTGTGCCCCTACAATGTCGCCACTGTGCCAGCAAACGCAGGAACTGTGCCCTTTAATTGTTGCCACTGTGCCAAACGCAGCCACTGTGTCCATCAATTGTCGCCACTGTGCCAGCAAACGTCGCCACTGTGCCCATCAATTGTCGCCACTGAGCCATCAAATGCAGGAACTGTGCCCTTTAATTGTTGCCACTGTGCCAAACGCAGCCACTGTGTCCATCAATTGTCGCCACTGTGCCAGCAAACGTCGCCACTGTGCCCATCAATTGTCGCCACTGTGCCATCAAACACAGCCACTGTGCCCAACAATTGTCGCCACTGTGCCAGCAAACGCCGCCACTGTGCCATCAAACGCAGCCACTGTGCTCTTTAATTGTTGCCACTGTACCAAACGCAGCCACTGTGCCCATCAATTGTCGCCACTGTGCCAGCAAATGTCGCCACTGTGCCATCAAACGCAGCCACTGTGCCATTAGACGCAGCCACTGTGCCCTTTAATTGTTGTCACTGTGCCAAACGCAGCCACTGTGCCCATCAATTTTCGCCACTGTGCCAGCAAACGCCGCCACTGTGCCATCAAATGCAGCCACTGTGCCCATCAATTGTCACCACTGTGCCAGCAAACGCAGGAACTGTGCCCTTTAATTGTTGCCACTGTGCCAAATGCAGGTACTGTGCCCATCAATTGTCGCCACTGTGCCAGCAAATGTCGCCACTGTGCAGCCACTGTGCCCAACAATTGTCGCCACTGTGCCAGCAAACACAGCCACTGTGCCCAACAATTGTCGCCACTGTGCCAGCAAACGCTGCCACTGTGCCATCGAACGCAGCCACTGTGCCCTTTAATTGTTGCCACTGTGCCAAGCGCAGCCACTGTGCCCATCAATTGTCGCCACTGTGCCAGCAAACGTCGCCACTGTGCCAGCAAACGTCGCCACTGTGCCATCAAACGCAGCTACTGTTCCCTTTAATTGTTGCCACTGTGCCAAACGCAGCCACTGTGCCCATCAATTGTCGCCACTGTGCCAGCAAATGTCGCCACTGTGCCCAACAATTGTCGCCACTGTGCCAGCAAACGCTGCCACTGTGCCATCGAACGCAGCCACTGTGCCCTTTAATTGTTGCCACTGTGCCAAGCGCAGCCACTGTGCCCATCAATTGTCGCCACTGTGCCAGCAAACGTCGCCACTGTGCCAGCAAACGTCGCCACTGTGCCATCAAACGCAGCCACTGTTCCCTTTAATTGTTGCCACTGTGCCCATCAATTGTCGCCACTGTGCCAGCAAACGTCGCCACCTGTGCCATCAAACGCAGCCACTGTGCCCTTTAATTGTTGGCACTGTGCCAAACGCAGCCACTGTGCCCATCAATTGTCGCCACTGTGCCAGCAAACGCCGCCACTGTGCCAGCAAACGTCGCCACTGTGCCATCAAACGTCGCCACTGTGCCATCAAACGCAGCCACTGTGCCTATCAATTGTCGCCACTGTGCCAGCAAACGCAACCAATGAAAATAATTTTACTGTTAGGGGTCCCCACAACTTGGGAAATTTTATCAAGGGGTCACAGCACTAGAAATGTTGAGAACCACTGGTTTAACCCCTTATTAACACTTAATTTACTTTAATCAGCCTTAATTAACTCCCCATTCCTATTCTCCTCCATTTAATTATTTTCCTGCTTTTTTTTGTTTGCGTCTATTTTATAAACGATAAACAATTAAAACTTTTTTTTTTTTGTTTGCTTTGTTAGTGAATATTTTTACACATATATATATTAACATATATTTACATATTTCACATTGAAAAAGCGCAAAATTAAAAAAAAAACAATCTCTTTATTTCATTTGTAAAAAACTTTTCAATGCTCTGTACCATTGCTGAAGTGAAAACAAAACAGTTTGCGGTAGATATCGGTAATTGGTATCGGTTGAGTACTAAAAAAAGAGTATCGGTACTTGTAAAAAAAAAAAAAATGGTATCGGTGCATCCCTAAAAAATACCATTAAAAGAAAGTTCTATCTGTCTCAAAAAAAATGATAAAGATTTCATTTGGGTACATTGTTGCAAATGTCATTCAAGGTATGACGGCGCTGAAATCTAAAAATGGGCCTGGGTAGGAAGGGGGTGACAGTGCCCGGTACTGAAGTAGTTAATGATGCCAATACTTCCTCTGCTGCCCCCCCCCTGTCCACCCCAAATAATAAAAGGATAACGAAATAACACAATTCTTTGGAAAGATATTCTAAATGGGGAGATCTGTGTCACATTACGTCCTCTAAATATGAGTGTCAGTTTCGTTGTATAGGAGAATTCTTTATGACAAGAAGAAGGAATACCCTTACCCAGGATCCTGTGACTGTGACTGGCATCACTTCCTTCCAGAACCCGCATACAAATCCTTTAATTTCACGTGTGTGTGTGTGAGATGATCCAAGCAAAGTTCATGTATATTTTCTGTCTCTTGCACTGTTAAATAGGTTGCCGGGGTGCTGTTGACATCGTTGCTAAGTGACCGGAAGTAAAGGCTGTGAGTGGCTCAGGAATCCCAGCCGGCAACACAATGGCTGCTACGATTGTAAACACATAGAGAATCATTTACCAGACCTAAAAAATAAAAATAGTATACTTTAATTAGTAACATTAGCAAAGTAAAAACAGCTATATCAGGTTATGCTTTAAAAACAAACAAAAAAAACTAAAACAAAAAACTTTCCAGCATTGTCCTCAGACTGGTCTCCGGCTTCCAGACTCCAGAGGGGTTTATTGTGGGGGGGGCTCCACATTTTCTAAATAAAGTGCCAGTTTATTGTCCTTCAGAATTTAGGGGGCCGGACTGTGGGCATTGGGAAAATAATTCCCCATCCTTGGTGTCAGTGGGAGGAGTAGTCCATTGAAGGGGCGTGTCCCTGACCCCCTGAGCTCACTCAAATCAAGGGGGCGTGTCCCTAACCCCCTGGGCTCACTCAAATCCATGGCCATGTCCCTGACCCCCTGGGCTCACTCAAATCGAGGGGGCATGTCCCTGTACCCCCGGGGCTCACTCAAATCAAGGGGGCGTGTCCCTGCCCCCCTGGGCTCACACTAATGAAGGGGGCATGTCCCTGCCCCCCTGGGCTCACTCAAATTGAGGGGGCGTGTCCCTGTACCCCCTGGGCTCACACAAATCGACGGGGTGTGTCTCTGACCCCCTGGGCTAACTCAAATCGAGGGGGTGTGTCCCTGACCCCCTGGTCTCAGTTAAATCAAGGGGGCATGTCCCTGTACCCCCTGGGCTCACACAAATCAAGGGGGCGTGTCCCTGACCCCCTGAGCTCACACAAATCAAGGGGGCGTGTCCCTGCCCCCCTGGGCTCACTCAAATCAAGGGGCATGTCCCTGACCCCCTGGGCTCACTCAAATCGAGGGGGTGTGTCCCTGACCCCTGGTCTCAGTTAAATCAAGGAGCGTGTCCCTGTATCCCTTGGGCTCACTCAAATCAAGGGGGCGTGTCCCTGACCTCACTCAAATCAAGGGGGTGTCCCTGATCCCCTGGGCTCACTCAAATCGAGGGGGAGTGTCCCTAACCACCTGGGCTCATTCAAATCGAGAGGGCGTGTCCCTGACCCCCTGGGCTCACTCAAATCAAGGGGGCGTGTCCTTGACCTCACCCAAATCAGGGGGCATGTCCCTGACCCCCTGGGCTCACTCAAATCGAGAGGCAGTGTCCCTGTACCCCCTGGGCTCACTCAAATCAAGAGGGCATGTCCCTTACCCCCTGGGCTCACACTAATCAAGGGGGCGTGTCCCTGACCCCCTGGGCTCACACTAATCAAGGGGGTGTGTCCCTGACCCCCTGGGCTCACACTAATCAAGGGGGCATGTCCCTGTACCCCCTGGGCTCACACAAATCAAGGGGGCGTGTCCCTGCCCCCCTGGGCTCACTCAAATCAAGGGGCATGTCCCTGACCCCCTGGGCTCACTCAAATCGAGGGGGTGTGTCCCTGACCCCCTGGTCTCAGTTAAATCAAGGAGTGTGTCCCTGTATCCCTTGGGCTCACTCAAATAAAGGGGGGCGTGTCCCTGACCTCACTCAAATCAAGGGGGTGTCCCTGATCCCCTGGGCTCACTCAAATCGAGGGGGAGTGTCCCTAACCACCTGGGCTCATTCAAATCGAGAGGGCGTGTCCCTGACCCCCTGGGCTCACATAAATCAAGAGGGCGTGTCCCTTACCCCCTGGGCTCACACTAATCAAGGAGGGCATGTCCCTGTACCCCCTGGGCTCACACTAATCAAGGGGGCGTGTTCCTGACCCCCTGGGCTCACACTAATCAAGGGGGCGTGTTCCTGTACCCCCTGGGCTCACACTAATCAAGGGGGCATGTCCCTGTACCCCCTGGGCTCACACAAATCAAGGGGCGTGTCCCTGCCCCCCTGGGCTCACTCAAATCAAGGGGCATGTCCCTGACCCCCTGGGCTCACTCAAATCGAGGGGGTGTGTCCCTGACCCCCTGGTCTCAGTTAAATCAAGGAGCGTGTTCCTGTATCCCTTGGGCTCACTCAAATCAAGGGGGCGTGTCCCTGACCTCACTCAAATCAAGGGGGTGTCCCTGATCCCCTGGGCTCACTCAAATCGAGGGGGAGTGTCCCTAACCACCTGGGCTCACTCAAATCAAGGGGGCGTCCTTGACCTCACCCAAATCAGGGGGCATGTCCCTGACCCCCTGGGCTCACTCAAATCGAGAGGGAGTGTCCCTGTACCCCCTGGGCTCACTTAAATCAAGAGGGCGTGTCCCTTACCCCCTGGGCTCACACTAATCAAGGGGGGCATGTCCCTGTACCCCCTGGGCTCACACTAATCAAGGGGGCGTGTCCCTGACCCCCTGGGCTCACACTAATCAAGGGGGCGTGTTCCTGTACTCCCTGGGCTCACACTAATCAAGGGGGCAAGTCCCTGTACCCCCTGGGCTCACACAAATCAAGGGGGCGTGTCCCTGCCCCCCTGGGCTCACTCAAATCAAGGGGTATGTCCCTGACCCCCTGGGCTCACTCAAATCGAGGGGGTGTGTCCCTGACCCCCTGGTCTCAGTTAAATCAAGGAGCGTGTCCCTGTATCCCTTGGGCTCACTCAAATCAAGGGGGCGTGTCCCTGACCTCACTCAAATCAAGGGGGTGTCCCTGATCCCCTGGGCTCACTCAAATCGAGGGGGAGTGTCCCTAACCACCTGGGCTCATTCAAATTGAGAGGGCGTGTCCCTGACCCCCTGGGCTCACTCAAATCAAGGGGGCGTGTCCTTGACCTCACCCAAATCAAGGGGCAAGTCCCTGACCCCCTGGGCTCACTCAAATCGAGAGGGAGTGTCCCTGTACCCCCTGGGCTCACTCAAATCAAGAGGGCGTGTCCCTTACCCCCTGGGCTCACACTTATCAAGGGGGGCATGTCCCTGTACCCCCTGGGCTCACACTAATCAAGGGGGCGTATCCCTGACCCCCTGGGCTCACTCAAATCAAGGGGCGTGTCCCTGACCCCCTGGGCTCACTCAAATCAAGGGGCGTGTCCCTGACCCCCTGGACTCACTCAAATTGAGGGGGCGTGTCCCTGTACCCCCTGGGCTCCCACTAATCAAGGGGGTGTGTCCCTGACCCCCTGGGCTCACTCAAATCAAGGGGGAGTGTCCCTGACCCCCTGGGCTCACTCAAATCAAGGGGCGTGTCCCTGACCCCTGGACTCACTCAAATTATGGGGACGTGTCCCTGACCCCCTGGGCCCACACAAATCGAGGGGCATGTCCCTGACCCCCCAAAAATAAAGAGGGCGTATCTCTGGCGTGTCCCTGACCCCCTGGGCTCTTTCAAATCGAGGGGGCGTGTCCCTTACCCCCTGGGCTCACACAAATTGAAGGGGCGTGTCCCTGACCTCACACAAATCGAGGGGGCGTGTCGCTGACCCTCTGGGCTCTCTCAAAATGAGGGGACGTGTCCCTAACCACCTGAGCTCACACAAATTGAAAGGGCGTGTCCCTGACCCCCTGGGCTCACTCAAATCGAGGGGGTGTGTCCCTGACACCCTGGGCTCACACAAATTAAAAGAGCGTATCCCTTAAACCCTGGGCTCACACAAATCGAGGGGGTGTGTCTCTGACCCCCTCGGCTCACTCAAATCAAGGGGGCGTGTCCATGACCCCCTGCGCTCACTCAAATGAAGGGGGCGTGTCCCTGACCCCTTGGGCTCACTCAAATGAAGGGGCGTGTCCCTGACCCCCTGGGTTCACTCAAATCGAGGGCTTGTCCCTGCCCCCCTGGGCTCACACAAATCAAGGGGGTGTGTCCCTGACCCCCTGGGCTCACTCAAATCAAGGGGGCGTGTCCCTGACCCCCTGGGCTCACTCAAATGAAGGGGCGTGTCCCTGACCCCCTGGGCTCACACAAATCAAGGTGGTGTGTCCTTGATCCCCTTGGTTTCACTCAAATTAAGGGGGTGTGTCTCTAACCCCCTGGGCTCACAAACCAAGGGGGAGTGTCCCTGACCCCCTGGGTTATCTCAAATCGAGGGGGCGTGTCCCTAACCACCTGAGCTCACACAAATTGAAAGGGCGTGTCCCTGACCCCCTGGGCTCACTAAAATCTAGGGGCGTGTCCCTGACCCCCTGGGCTCACACAAATCAAGGGGGCGTGTCCCTGACCCCCTGGGCTCACTCAAATCGAGGGGGTGTGTCCCTGACACCCTGGGCTCACACAAATTAAAAGGGCGTATCCCTTAAACCCTGGGCTCACACAAATCGAGGGGGTGTGTCTCTGACCCCCTCGGCTCACTCAAATCAAGGGGGCGTGTCTCTGACCCCCTGCGCTCACTCAAATCAAGGGGGCGTGTCCCTGACCCCTTGGGCTCACTCAAATGAAGGGGCGTGTCCCTGACCCCCTGGGTTCACTCAAATCGAGGGGCGTGTCCCTACCCCCCTGGGCTCACACAAATCAAGGGGGTGTGTCCCTGACCCCCTGGGCTCACTCAAATCAAGGGGGCGTGTCCCTGCCCCCCTGGGCTCACTCAAATGAAGGGGCATGTCCCTGACCCCCTGGGCTCACACAAATCAAGGGGGAGTGTCCTTGACCCCCTGGGCTCACACAAATCAAAAGGGTGTGTCTCTGACCACCTGAGGTCACTTAAATTGAGGTGGTGTGTCCATGATCCCCTTGGTTTCACTCAAATTAAGGGGGTGTGTCTCTAACCCCCTGGGCTCACAAACCAAGGGGGAGTGTCCCTGACCCCCTGGGTTATCTCAAATCGAGGGGGCGTGTCCCTAACCACCTGAGCTCACACAAATTGAAAGTGCGTGTCCCTGACCCCCTGGGCTCACTAAAATCTAGGGGCGTGTCCCTGACCCCCTGGGCTCACACAAATCAAGGGGGCGTGTCCCTGACCCCCTGGGCTCACTGAAATCGAGGGGGTGTTCCTGACACCCTGGGCTCACACAAATTAAAAGGGCGTATCCCTTAAACCCTGGGCTCACACAAATCGAGGGGGTGTGTCTCTGACCCCCTCGGCTCACTCAAATCAAGGGGGCGTGTCCCTGACCCCCTGCGCTCACTCAAATCAAGGGGGCGTGTCCCTGACCCCTTGGGCTCACTCAAATGAAGGGGCGTGTCCCTGACCCCCTGGGTTCACTCAAATCGAGGGGCGTGTCCCTGCCCCCCTGGGCTCACACAAATCAAGGGGGTGTGTCCCTGACCCCCTGGGCTCACTCAAATCAAGGGGGCATGTCCCTGACCCCCTGGGCTCACTCAAATGAAGGGGCGTGTCCCTGACCCCCTGGGCTCACACAAATTAAAAGGGTGTGTCTCTGACCACCTGAGGTCACTTAAATTGAGGTGGTGTGTCCTTGATCCCCTTGGTTTCACTCAAATTAAGGGGGTGTGTCTCTAACCCCCTGGGCTCACAAACCAAGGGGGAGTGTCCCTGACCCCCTGGGTTATCTCAAATCGAGGGGGCGTGTCCCTAACCACCTTAGCTCACACAAATTGAAAGGGCGTGTCCCTGACCCCCTGGGCTCACTAAAATCTAGGGGCGTGTCCCTGACCCACTGGGCTCACACAAATCAAGGGGGCGTGTCCCTGACCCCCTGGGCTCACTCAAATCAAGGGGGCGTGTCCCTGACCCCCTGGGCTCACACAAATCGAGGGGGCGTGTCCCTGACCCCCTGGGCTCACTCAAATCAAGGGGGCGTGTCCCTGACCCCCTGGGCTCACACAAATCGAGGTGGCGTGTCTCTGACCCCCTGGGCTCATGCAAAGGGTCACCTCCATCTATTGCTTTAACCTCAGTTGTGATATCCATGTGTGTGTGTGCAGCACCAAGCTTACCTCCTTGCAGAACTCCCCTCCCCCTACACCTCTTTAATCATTCCCCCCATCCTCTTTGCATTCCCATTCCCCATCCCTTACACCAAAAATGGCGCTCAGAGCTTCTTACAATTTACGACAAGCAACTGACCAAGGCTCCGCCCCCGCAGTCATTCTCTATGGAGGAAACAAGCGGATCCCGCACTTTTGACAGGAGGCTCCGCCCCCCCTAGCAATGCACCTCTATAGAAGGGCACCATTTAAAACAGGCTCCGCCTCCCGCCGTGCTCCTCTACACAGGGGATAGGCCTCACAGCTCACACAGGCTCCGCCCCCCTGCAATGCTCCTCTGTAGAGGAAATACGTGGCTCGCGCTTCCCTCACACAGGGCTCCGCCCCCCCCCCATGCACATCTAAGGAGGGGTAATAGGCGGGAAGAGGACGCCCCTCCCCTCTCTGTGGGAATGAATCGTGAGGTAAAATCCAGGGAAGGGCTCCGCCATCTTGTCTCCTTTATGGGCAGTATAGAGAGGTGTGGTGGGGAGAGCTGTGATGGGAATGTTTTGTTTCCTGTGTGAAGGGGGCTGCCAAATATTTGTTTACCTGAAACCAACCCCCTCCCCTCACACTCCATTCTATGGAATGTTAGAAGTCACATTTGGTTTAACCCCTTCATGCCTTTTCCTGACAATTGTTGCTTACAAGGTAAAACCTGTATTTTTTATTTTTTTTGCTAGAAAATTACTCCGAACCCTGAAACTTTTAAATATATATTTTTAACAGAGACCCCGGAGAATAAAATGCAGATTGCGGCAATTCGCACGGCATTCTCTCAAACCCCAATTTTTGGAAGAATTACATTTTCATGACTTAAAAATGGAACTTACGCTTTTCGGAATCCCCCCTCCCTCCGGTGTCACATTTGGCACCTTTCAGGTCGGAGGGGGGAGCAGATACCCGTCTAAGACCCCTTTCACACTGGGGCGGTTTGCAGGCGCTAGGACGCAAAAAAAAGTCCAGCTAGCAGCATCTTTGGAGCGGAGAAGGAGCGGTGGCGCTTTGCGGTGGTTTTTGACCCTTTCTCGGCCGCTAGCGGGGCGGAAAAACCGCCGCCAAAACGACGGTAAAGGGCCGCTAATAATAGCAGCGCTTTACCGCCGACGCACCTCCCGCCCCAGTGTGAAAGGGGCCTAATACAGGTATTTTGCTCCCACTTCCCGGCATAGATACACGAGCCACCCGTGGGGGGTCTACGCCACTCCCCCCCCCGCTGTATTCTGGGAGACACACGGGTCCCAGGAGACAGCAGGAAGCAGTGGGAACGCACAGCACGACTCGCGCATGCGCAGTAGGGAACCAGGAAGTGAAGCCGCAAGGCTTCACTTCCTGATTCCCTTACCAAAGATGGCGGCGGCAGCGACCGAGGGACAGATCGGCTTCAGGTGCCGACATCGCGGGCGCCCTGGACAGGTAAGTGTCCATATCTTAAAAGTCAGCAGCTACAGTATTTGTAGCTGCTGAATCTAAAAAAAAAACAAAAAAAACGGTGGAACTCCGCTTTAACCACTTCAATACCGGGCACATTTACCCCCCCTCCTGCTCAGGCCAATTTTCAGCGTTCACACTTTGAATGACAATTGCGCGGTCGTGCTGCACTGTACCCAAACAGATTTTTTTATCATTTTCTTAACACAAATAGAGCTTTCTTTTGGTGGTATTTAATCACTGCTGTTTTTTTTATTTTTTTACAAAAAAAAGACCAAAAATTTTGAAAAAAGAAAAGTTTTTTTTAAAGATTTTTTCTGTCAGTAAATTTTGTAACTAAGTAATTTTTCGCCTTCACTGATGTGCGCTCATGAGGCGGCACTGATAGGCTGAACTGGTGGGCATCGATGAGGTGGCACATATGGGCACTGATGAGGAGGCACTAATATGCCGCACTGATATGTGGCGCTGATAGGCGGAACTGATGGGCACTGTTGGGCGGCACTGGTGAGCACTGATAGGCGGCACTGGTGGGCACGGATAGGCGGTACAGATGGGCGACACTGATGGGCATTGATCGACAGCAGTAATGGGCATTGATGGGCAGCACTGATAGGCGGCACTGATTGCCAGCACTAACTGACATCGCTAATGGGCACTGATTGGTGGCACTTGTGGGCATTGGTGGGCACTGATTGCTGCCACTGATGAGCACTATATGCTGGCATTGGTGGGCACTGTTTGTGACACTGTATTTATTGTAATCAGGACACTGATGATCAGTTCCCTGATTACATCCCTAGATGTCCTCTGTGAGGAGATGCCGCTGATCGACTCTCCTCTCCTCACACTCTGTCAGTATGAGGCGAGGGCGCAGAGATCGGGGTTGCTGGAACACGGCGCGGCTGAGCGAGAGCGGCCGCTCTGGGCGCCGTCATATGACATCCGCTTAAATGAGAGCCGCACCGCCCAGCCGTCATTTGACGGCTGGGCGGGCGGCAAGTGGTTAAAAAAAAATAAAATAGACAGTAAAGTTAGCCCAATTTTTTTGTATAATGTTAAAGATAAAGTTACGCCGAGTAAATAGATACCTAACATGTCACGCTTTAACCACTTCAGCCCCGGAAGATTCACCCCCCCCCCCATTGACCAGGCCATATTTTGCGAAATGGCACTGCGTCGCTTTAACTGACAATTGCGCGGTCGTGCGACGCTGTACTCAAATAAAATTGACGTCCCTTTGTTCCCCACAAATAGAGCTTTCTTTGGTGGTATTTGATCATCTCTGCAGTTTTTATTTTTTTTTGCACTATAAACAAAAAAATTGGAAAAAAAACCCAAAAACAATATATTTTACTTTTTGCTAAAATAAATATTCCAGCCCATTCATCAGTTTAAGCCGATATATATTCTTCTACATATTTTTGCAATATAGTGTATATTGATTGGTTTGCGCAAAAGTTATCGCCTCTACAAAATAGGGGATAGATATATGGCATTTTTATTATTACATTTTTTTTTTTTTTACTAGTAATGGCGGTGATCTGCGATTTTTAGTGGGACTGCGACATTGCGGCGGACAGATCGGTGACTTTTGACTTTTTTTTTGGGACCATTGACATTTATACAGTGATCAGAGCTAAAAATAGCCACTGATTACTGTATAAATGACACTGACAACGGGTTACCACTAGGGGGGCGATCAAGGGGTTAAATGTGTTCCCTGGGAGGTGTTTCTAGCTGTGGGGGGGAGGGGTCTGACTGGAGGAGGAGAGAGAGATCGCTGTTCCTGATCATGATAGGAACAGACGATCTCTCTCTGCACTCGCCTGTCAGAACGGGGATCTGTTTGTCAGATCCCCATTCTGTTTCTCTGTGGAGCGATCGCGGGTGGCCGGTGGACATCGCGGGCCGCCCGCCACGCAATAAGCTACCCCTCCGTGCAGCGGGCGCACGCCTGCTATAGCTGTTAAAGGGACCGACGTACAGCTACTGCGATTCACAGGAACAAGCTGACCTGCCGCAGTATGACGACTGCTGGTCGGCAAGCGGTTAAAACTGCGCACGCTCATTGAATGGCGATAAACTACGGTACTTAAATATCTCCATAGGCAATGGTTAAAATAAAAATTTACCAGTTAAGAGTTACAGTGAAGGTGTAGTGCTATAATTATCGTTCTCACGCTAACGATCGCGGCGATACCTCACATGTGTGGTTTGAACACTGTTTACATTTTTCAGGCGCGACTTCCATATGCGTTCGCTTCTGTGCGTGAGCACAGAGGGATGAAGCGCGTTAATTAATTTTTTTCCTCTTCTTTATTTTATTTTTACACTGTCCCTTTATTTTTATTTTTTTTTCTATCACTTTTATTGCTGTCAGAAGGAATATAAACATCCCTTGTGACAGTAATAGGCGGTGACAGGTCCTCTTTATGGAGGGATCGCGGGGCCTTTGCTCTTAAAAGCATTCAAAATGCCAAGTTTGGCTGTTTTGAAGACTGACATTTTTCCAAAAATCTGGCGCCTTTAAAGCTACAGTAAACCGACGCTTCCGGGTTACTAGATCCGAGACTCGATCAAAGCCGATTCTGGCTTCATTCAGGTCTCCGGCGGACATGGCGGCTGGTCGCAGACCGTCCGCTATAAAAAAACGGTACCGGGGTGGTGCGTGCAGCTGCATATCACCCCCCCGTACAACCCTTTGAAGTAGAAGGCTGCATATTTGTGTTGGTGTGAAGGGGTTAATGAAAGCATCTCCATAACAAAGCACAAAGCTTATTCCTGGGGGCTTTGGTCTAATAACAGGAGGACACCGCGCCTCCCAATGGTGGTGGCTTGGGGGGGGGGGTGCCTGAATAGAGCTGCACTCTGAAAGCAAGGGGTGTGTCCCTGACCCCTGGGCTCACACAAAGCAGAGGGGTGTGTCCCCGTTTTCCTGGGCTCACACAAAACGGGCGTGTCTCTGTTCTCCCGGGCTCATACAAGGCAGGGGCGTGTCTCTGTTATCCCGTACTTGCACAAAGCAGGGGCGTGTCTCTGTTATCCCGTACTCGCACAAAGCAGGGGCGTGTCTCTGTTTTCCCGTACTCGCACAAAGCAGGGGCGTGTCTCTGTTATCCCGTACTCGCACAAAGCAGGGGCGTGTCCCTGTTCCCCTGGTCTCACGCAAAGTAAGGATTTGTCTCTGTTCTCCTGGGCTCATACAAGGCAGGGGCCTGTCCCTGTTCTCCTGGACTCACACAAAGCAAGGGCGTGTCCCTGGGCTCATACAAGGCAGGGGCGTGTCCCTGGGCTTATACAAGGCAGGGGCGTGTCCCCGTTCTCCTGGACTCACACAAAGCAGGGGGTGTCCCTGGGCTCACACAAAGCAGGGGCGTGTCCCTGGGCTCATGCAAGGCAGGGGCGTGTTCCTGTTGCCCTGGGCTCATGCAAAGCAGGGGCTTCCCTGAGCTCAAAAAGGGGTGTGGGCATGTCTCTGTCTCATGTACACATCCCCTAAATTAACATACACACACACCCCATGTGCACATATACACCCCATGTATACACACACCCCCCATATACACACACCCCATGTACCCACACACACCCCCCATATACACACACCCCATGTACACATACACGCTCCATGTACGCATACACACTCCATGTACACACACACCTCCCATACACACACTCCCAATACACACCCCCCCCCATACACATACACACCCCATGTACACATATACACCCCATGTACACATATACACCCCATGTACCAACACACACCCCCATATACACACACCCCATGTACACACACACGCTCCATGTACACACACACACCCCATACACACCCCCCCCCCATACACACCCCATGTACACACACACACCCCATACACCCCCCCCCCCCCATACACACCCCATGTACACATACACACCCCATGTAAACATACACACCCCCATGTACACACACACACACACCCCTATGAATACATCCACACACCTCGATGTACACATCCACACACCTCTATGAACATACACACACCCCATGTACACACACAGTGGTCTTTGTTTTATCAGATATGCGATAGACATAGAGGGACATTGATGGAGAGATTCTACTCAGATATTTTTGTTCTCCTCCTCCTGTCTATAAATATAAAATCTCCTTATCATTTTTCACATCTTGTTTGTTTCTTCAGTGGATATATTACGCAGTACATTTCTTTTTTATTTCTTTGAAGCGTATCCAATGTATATTTAATGTTTGTTTTTTGTTGGCCTGAAGCTTTCATATGGTTATGAAAAGGAGGTAATGACATGAAATTTTCCTGATTCTAAGAAATATGCTGCATTGTGAAATGTACAAAGTGTGCCGCGTTCTTCATGGGGGGGCGCTCTCTCTCTCTCTCATGCTCTTTTTTGGAGGCTTTGTACTTCACTGAAAAAACACATGGGCTTATTTAAAAAGACCCTGTCAACATCTGTATCTTTCGACATCTTTACTGTGTCCTTTAACAACATAGGGGCTGGAAGGAGGAACCACAGTTCACAGCAGGGGACCAGGTATTTGACGCCCCTGGAAGTGTGTCAGAGGCTTAAATTTCCAGTTTGATCTAGAGAGTAAAGATTGGAGTCGTTGTCCTCCGAAGAGGTAAGTTTTATTTATCTTCATTTGCAGAAACTTTTTTTAGACTTTTTTAAACTATTCCTAAATTACTTACTCCAAGTAAATGTAAGTAAATAGTGCCAGAAGAAAATGTCAAAATGCATATCTCTATTGCGTATCCCATTTATTAAAGCTGAATTCCAGAACTGTGAGTTAAGTCCAAGGATGTGCATGACATCTCCTGAACTTATCTCTTATTTATATCTGACAGATTTATTGCATTCCTGGACGACAGCGTTGTGTTTTTGGGAGCCTGATGCCGATGCTTCAGGTCTAAGCATCTTCAACACTAGAGGCAGTGCAGCGGAAATTCCTGCCCCTCCCCTCCTCCTGCCCAATCACAGAAGCCTTTGTGTTCTGTGAACTCATTCACAGAATACAAAGGCTTCTCTGAATGGGCAGCAGAGGGGAGGGGCGGGCATAGCTGCATAGCTGCTCTGTGTGTGTCTCTCTCCTCTCTTACAGCCCCGAGTGTCAATGTAAATTTTTTTTTGTTTATTAAAAACAAATACAACATAATAAAAACATATTTACTGTGTATATATATATATATATACAGATTAAATAAAATGTATATATAAACAAAACAAAAAAAATATCAAAATAGCTTACTTCACCATAGAAAACAAACTGGCTTTTTTTAGCCAGGAAAAAAACATACAGAGAACTAAATATACAAACTAAGACGCGTTATTATTATTATTAATATGCACCACAACAAAGCCCTAACCGCTACATAAATACATCCTCAGGCTAAGAAACAATTACACATTTAATTCATGCATGCAGCCTTTTTTAAAAAAATCTGATCTTATAAAAATCTAGCGGATGTAAAAGGGCAGAAAGAAAAGCCGCACACCCAAAGATTGACAGACAGCAGCTATGGGGACCTGACATTCCTCCACACCTTTGTCCAGGCCCCCCCAGTGTCAGTGTATGCTCCAGCAGAGCCATAAACCTGTCAGATATATAAAACAGAGGACAATCGGGACTGTAAGAGAGGATAGGGAGGCACATAGAGCAGCTATCCCCACCCTATCCCTCTGCTGCCCATTCAGAGAAGCCTTTGTAATGTTTGAATGTGTTCACTAAATAAAAAGGCTTCTGTGATTGTCAGGGGGAGGGGAAGGGCAGGCATTGTAGCGAAACCGAAGATGCTTAGACCTGAAGCATCAGCATCCCCAGACATGCAACACTGTCTTCCGGTAAAGCAATAAAACTCTCAGATGTAAATAATAGAGAGTTATTGGCATTTCCTTTCCTCAGCGCTGTCCGTGTGTGAGCAAAAGAAAGCTGACAACCGGCTTTCCTGTGACAGGGAACATTTACACTGATCATCAGTGCAGCATATCAGTATCTATCAGTGCAGCACATCAATGGCCATCAGTGCAGCATATTGCCCATCAGTGCAGCCCCATCAGTGCCAATCAGTGCAGCATATCAGTGCCCATCAATGGCCATCAGTGCATCTTATGAGTGCTCATCAGTGCAGCCTCATCATTGCCCATCAGTGCAGCCCAGTGTTAATTTCGTCGACTTAAACGACTAAAACATTTTAGTCGACTAAATGAATGTTATTTTAGTCGACTAAATTACGACTAAAACAACTGAGATGACTAAAATACGACTAAAACTAAAATGGCATTTTAGTCAGAAGACTAAAATGGGACTAAAACTAAAATGCCATTGAAATTTTGACTTAGAAATTAACACTGGTCTGTAGTACATGTTCATACCTCAATAACATAATAAATAACATTAGATTTTTCACTCCAGCAGTATATAATGAGTTTGGAAATTGTAGAGAAATGTTAACTAATGCATTACAATTAATTACACCCATTAGATTTTACACAACTAAAATGAGTTTTAGTCAACTAAAATGTACTGGAGATTTAGTCTACTAAATAGGACTAAAACTAAAACAATTGCAGAAGACTAAAATGGGACTAAAACTAAAATGCCATTTTAGTCCTAAGACTAAAACTATCAAAATCAAAATTTGCTGCCAAAATTAACACTGGTGCAGCCCCATCAGTGACAATTAGTGCAGCATATCAGTGTCCATCAGTCTGATTGCAGAACAATCTACATCCAATTTTACCAAACACCAGAGAGTACAAGAATATGTTATTATTTCATTAAACGCATGGAAATATAATTATTCATACATCTTGCAGATAGTATAGAATATCCTACTCTTCTCATTACCATAATACTAATGAGCGGATACAATGTATAGCTATATATTTACAGTTTTTCTTTGTGTCATTTTTTTAAATTTTTTTTTACTACAGAGTCTAAAAATGAATCTCAATGTTTGGAACATCAAAGACATGTTCAGCATTCCTCCAGGAGCAGGGTGAGCGGTTTTCTGTATTTAGAATGTAATTTATTTCCTAGCAGCTACTGCATGAAGTTTAATTTGCAGGAAAAAAATATTACAATAAGGATTTTAACTTGTCGGTTTTTAACCATAAGCCGAAAAGAACATAAACAAAGATTAGCGGGTAAGTCAGCATTTAGACAAAAGAAGGACTTCTCCAGAAGTTGTGTGCAGCGTTCATGTTGACGTGAAATTTCAATTTAGTTATAGGCTCAATTCACACTTGAGCGAAGCCCAGCAGGTTTTTTTGGGGGTTTTTTTAAGCTTTTTTTTAAATTTTTTTTTTTTAGTGGAGCATTTTTGGGCCCCCCTCCGCTGCAAAAACACTCCAAAGAAGCTCATGTACCAAATCTTAGCACAGAGCCAGGAACGTTTGCGGATGCGTTTTTTTTTTCCGCGATGGTAGTGCGCTTTGTCGCTCGACAACCACGGCAAAATTGCACCGCGTTTGGGATGCCATTAAATAATTATGGCATCGCAAATGTGTTTCCTGCTTTTTGCCGCGATTCTGGAATTGCTCATGAAATTTGAATATAAGAAGATGGTTTTATTCTGTTCTTTTATTTTCTATTCTATTTTGTTCTGTTTTACTGTATTCTTTTCTATTTTTTTTTATTTCCCATTCTACCCTTTTATTTTCTATTCTAATTTTTTTTTAATTCTTTTATGTTGTACAGTATTCTGTTCTGTTATACGCTATTATTTTCTTTTATTTTCTATTCTTTTGTATTCTATTCCTTTATTTTCTTTTCCATTCTATTATGTTCTTTTATTTTCTATTCTATTTTGTTCTGTTTTACTGTATTATTTTCTATTCTATTCTTAAATGTTTTATTATATCCCTTTATTTTCTATACTACTTTTTTTCTATTCCCTTATGTTTTATTCTGTTCTATTTTACTCTATTATATTCTATTTTTTTTTATTTTCTATTGTGTTATATTCTTTTCTATTTTATTCTATTAAATTCTGTTCTTTTATTTTCTTTTATATTTTGATCTTTTTTACTGTATTCTTTTCTATTCTATTCTTAAATTTTCCATTCTACCCCTTTATTTTCTATTATTTTTTTTTTCTATTCCCTTATGTTGTATTCTGTTCTGTTTTACTCTATTATATTCTATTCTTTTATTTTCTATTCTATTGTTTTCTTTTCTATTCCTTTATTCTCTATTTTATTTTAGTCTGTTCTTTTTTTTTCTATTCTTTTATGTTGTATTCTGTTCTGTTTTAGAGCTCATTTACACTAGCTTTGGCTTCAACACACATCAACTAGTTGCCACCTGCCCACCATCAAATGACGGCGGGGCGGTGCAGCTCTCGTTCTGGGACAACGTCATATGACGGCGTCCCAGAGCGGCCGCCCTCGCGCGCCTGCCTCAAACGCTGCCGCGCCGTGTCCTAGCAACTCCGATCTCTGTAAAGAGCCGCGTCTGCCGCCCTTTAACCATGTGTTCGGCTGTGTCCAATCACAGCCGGTCACATGAAAAGGCACGGAGACGCCGGTAATCGGTGCTCCTCACCTCACACTGAGAGAGGGTGTGGCGAGGAGAGCCGATTACCAACAGTTAAATTAACTGCTTTCCAGCTTCAGTTGATCCCATATTACAAAGGATCACTCAGCGCCTATGGCTCAAAACCCAGCCTGGGCCTTGCTCCTGGTTGTTTGGCTCTCCTGTGAACGGGACGTCACTTAATAGGACCAGTCTGGGTTTTAAGCCAATAGGCGCTGAGTGATCCCTTGTAATGAGGGATGAACTGCAGCTGGTAAGCAGTTAATTTAACTGTTGGTGGCGGGACTGTTGCACGAGGTGGTGGATGGTGGAGTTTAACAACAGCAATAGTCAAGATTCACTTTCTCAATGATTGGTGGACTGTTTTATGGACTTTTTTTGCTCATAATTACACATTTACATTTATTTTTTATGTGAACAATTAGTGTGATTCTATTTTATATACTAACATCATAAAAGCACATTGAAGCGGTAGAGTAGGTGATTTAACCACTTGCCTACAGGGCACTTGAGGGTAAACTAGCCTTAGGACTAGTTTACACTTGCTTCACAACATGGCCTATGGGCACGCTTTGTTAAAGCTCTCTGAGTGCCAGTCAAAGCTCCTGTCACCTAATAAAACGGTTAGCTTACAGTCCTTTGCGTTTGCTTTGCTTCGGCTTCGCTTAAAAAAATGATACCCCATGTAGCTTTAGTGGTGCTTCAAAGCGTCTTCAAAGCCCCCATAGAACTCCATGGCAAAGCTTGCTTGAAGCACCTAAAGCTTTTGAGAGGGAAAAATTGTAGGTATGAGATATCCACACACACAGGGCATCTGTCAAGCTTCAACAAAGCTTCAAAAGAGCATCATTGAAGCCTCACGGAAGCATCACTAAAGCTTCATTGAAGCACCAGCGAAGCATCAAAAACACCTCATAAAAGCACGTTGAAGCGGTAGGCGCTTTAATGTGTGTTAAAGCTGAAGCAAGTGTAAATGAGCCTTTACGCTATTATATTATATTCTATTCTTTTCTATTCCATTCCTTTATTTTCTATTTTTTTTTTATTCTCTTTGGAAATTCGAATTAGAAAACTATTCAAATTTCATCTGAAATTTTAATTTGTTTCTATTCGTTACTATGGTAACCAAAAACTTGTCTGAATTTCAATTCAGAACGAAAACAAACCGCACATGTCTAAAACGGAATAATAAAGGATGATTTGTGATGATGCCATGGTATTTTCTGTAGGTTAAACGCATATCATTTTCATAGAGCAGCTGCTATCATGTTCATTTCTGGAATTGCTTTTTAAATTGTATTTCTTGCCCTGTAGTATTTTATAGAAACCAATAAGATTTATTTTAGCTGGCCTAAACCAAGCATCATTTCTTCTCGGCTATCTTTTATCATGTGTCTGAGATCTTTTTTTTGCTTGTTGATGATGCCTGGCGAACGCTTGATAGTAAGACGTAATAACGCATGTCATTGCAGAGCTTATAAGTCTTCAAATCGCAGTGCCGCTTCCACTGACCATTCCAGCCTGACAGATTCACAGTTCCTGTTCAGTTCGCAGTTCTGCCCTGAGAGCTCCCAGCCAGGATCCATGGATTATAAATCACAGGCAAATTATCAGAAGAACTCAAACCCAAACTCGCAGGAGGTAAGTCAATCGTACAAGCTGGTGGGCATAGTACTGCGATAACACTAACCTCATCTGTAAGGCGAAGGAGCCGCCTGCTTCAGCTGATAACAACTACTAAATCCCCAGCTCACATCAGAACGCACTGCGATCCGTGGGTGTTTTCTGCACCGCGTTCAGGTTACGCTGCCTTTTGCGTTCTGCACTGGGTATCAGTGCAGTGTTACCGACACCCTAAATGCAGGACGCAAACGCAGTGTTTGCCTGCACCAGATCGCATATTTTAAAATGTACACTAGGGTTGCACCGATACTGTATTTTCTCGAGTACTTGTGAAAATGCTTCAATACCCGAAACTGATACCATTAGTGGTGCGATTTGAACCTATATAAAATGAATAGGCTCAAATCACACTGCAAAGAATTCCATGCGATTTGAACTGGAATGTGGTGTGATTCCTATCCAAAACGCATGCGGTTTTTCTGAACCACTCCTGTGTAAACCAAGGATTGTCATACTGATTTTGGATTTCGGTGCACACCGCATTTCTGTTCTAATCGCAAGCGATTCTTTGCAGTGCGATTTAAGCCCATTCATTTTGTAGGGGCTCAAATCGTACCACAAAGGTATCGGTACTCAGTATCGGCGAGTACTTAACCGAAAGCATCAAGACTCATACTCGTCTGTAAAAAAAAACAGTATTGGTGCAGCCTTAAAAACTACCATGCGATCCGGTTGCAGTGCATTTTCAAAAATAGTGCATGCCCCACTTTGGTGTGATGTGGTGCAATTTGAGCCCCTTCAAAATGAATAGGCTCAAATCACACCGCACTGAATCGCATGTGAATGGCACAGCAATAATGTGCGCGTTCCTGTGCGATTAAAAATGTGAACCCAGGCTTATTTGAAATTTAAGGCTACATTTACATGGCCATGGTGTGAATCCCAGCAGCAGGTATCTAATGATTCCCCGCTGCTGGGTTTGACAGCTGTGAGGAGGATGTATGCACCCAGTCACAGTCACCGCAGGTCACCGCTCAGGGGCTGCACCACCTGCGGTGATTGTGACTGGATGCACACAAAGGGGTTGATTTACTAAAGGCAAAAAAGACTGTTGCTCCAGAGCTTAGTAAATGATAGACATGTGCAATTCGTTTAGTTCCAAATTAGTTTTTTAACGAATTTCAACAAATTAGTTCATTCGGGAATATTCGGATTTCGTAATTCGGAAATTTGAAATTTTAGAAATTCGTAATTTTGATAATTCGAAATTCGGAAATTTGAAATTTCGGAAATCTGAAAATAAGAATGAAAATCCAAAAATTCAAAAGAACAAAAATCCGATAATTCGAAAATTTGAAAATCTGAAATAATAACTAAGGCTGCTTTCACACTGGGGTGGTAGGGGGCGTCGGCAGTAAAACAGCGCTATTTTTAGCGCTGTTTTACCGCGGTATTCGGCCGCTAGCAGTGTGGTTTTAACCCCCTGCTGGCGGACGAAAAAGGGTTAAAACCCCTCGTATAGCGCGGTTGTAGCCGCGGTATTGCCGCGGTATAGCCGCGCTGTCCCATTGATTTCAATGGGCAGGAGCGGTGAAGGAGTGGTGAATACACCGCTCCTTCACCGCTCCAAAGATGCGGCTTGCAGGAGATTTTTTCTTCTCCTGCCAGCGCACCGCTTCAGTGTGAAAGCCCTTTCACACTGAACAAACAGCGGAGGCTGTTTTGGGGCGGTTTGCAGGTGGTATTTTTAGCGCAATAACGCCTGCAGTGCCTGCCCAGTGTGAAAGGGGCCTTACTAATGATAACTTAACTATCACTAGCTATTAAATTATAGTGAAAAAGGGGACATATGAGAATTAAGTGGTGTGCAGACCTGCCAACATCCTAGAAAAATGTTCAAAGAGAAGATATTTGCAACAAAGTGCATATAGGAGACGCCCCTTTGGACTTTACAGGGCAGGAAAAAAGTGTGGAGAGTGAATATATGTATAAAGATAAAAGAACGTTTTTACTCAATTGTGTAAACTCCCCTGAAGAAGGGGAGTTTACACAATTGTAAACTTTTTGCCTTTAGTAAATCAACCCCAAAGTGGGTCCAGCTATGATCACCGCAGGTAATTGCTGGCTATGCCAACAGCCTCGAATAGCCGCAACCACCGAGCCCGTACACTGCAATGATAGGCTATCGGCAGCTGCAGCTATTCGTGACTGTTCGCACAGCAGATCCCCTCTCACAGTTGCCAAACCCAGTAGCAGGAATAAGTAGATACCTGCCGCTGGGATTCGCACCGTGGCTAAACGCCCGTATGAAAGCAGCCCAAAGGACAGGTCTGAGCTTTATTTGTTGCTAAAAAAAAAATCCTGACAATTGAAGCTACTGCAGATGTGATATGACAACTTCCTTATCAGACCTGTGCATGGCCACTGGCCCCACTGCCTTCGGTGGGAACAATCAATGGGGCAAGTATAAAACACTTGACCCCACTGCAGATGCCCATCCTCTTTTAGTAAATGATACTCTTCATCCCCCCCCACGCATATTCGATAAAACCCAGCTGGTATATCCTGTTTGTATTGTATGGATATAAATCTGTGCAGACAACTCTGAGACCTAGATACACTCACCGGCCACTTTATTAGGTACACCTGTTCAATGGTTTGGTTATACATATTGCAAGTCAGCCAATCACATGGCGGCAGCTCAAGGCATTTAGACATCTAGACCTAGTGAGGACGCCTTGCTGAAGTTCAAACCGCGCGTCAGAATGGGGAAGAAGTGTATATGGAATAGTTCAAATCTGGTGGGGAATTGAAGACATTGCCATAATAAAGCATAGAAACAGCAAAACGGAAACCCTCTGGTGGGACTTTAAAAGGCAATGACTCCAAAATCTATATGTATAGACAGTGGATATAAAAATTTATATAAGTTTAATAATAATAAAATTCTAAAAACATAGATACATGAAAAATTGATATCACAAGTATACAAGTTCAATGGTGTATCCACATGAAATCATAGAAAACAACTTAAATTTACATCACTCTTGTACAAATATACAGAGAGAAATGGGGAAGAAAGGGGATTTAAGAAACTTTGAATGTGGCCTGGTTGTTGGTGCCAGACGGGCTGGTCTGAGTATTTCAATAACTGCTGATCTCCTGGGATTTTCACACACAACCATCTCTCGAGTTTACAGAGAATGGTCCGAAAAAGAGAAAATATCCAGTGAGCGGCAATGCGGATGTTGTCCCCGCACTAGGCTGAATCTGTCCAGGTGTGAACTGGCTGTTGGTCTCAAAGAGCCCCAGGTGCTGGCTAATGCTAGTAAAGGCTGTGTGCAAATGGGAAAATCCGGACAGCCGCAGGCTATGAGCTATGAGTAAGCACTTGATATAGTGCGAAACGCGTAAGCTGCCTGTCTGTACACTCTGCCTTTGATGTACTGTATGACATGTTCCTGATTTAAAATAAAGAAGTTTGGATTATAATTTCCTGGAGTGCGGCTGTCCGGATTTTCCCATTTGCACACATCCAGTGAGCGGCAGTTGTGTGAAGGAAAATGCCTTGTTGATGTCAGAGGAGAATGGGCAGACGTTCGAGGTGATAGAAAGGCAACAGTAACTCAAATAACCACTCGTTACACCCAAGGTATACAGAACACCATCTCTGAATGCACAACACATCGAATCTTGAAGCAGATGGGCTACAGCAGCAGAAGACCACACCTGGTGCCACTCCAGGAAACTGAGGCTACAATTCGCACAGGATCACCAAAATTGGACAATAGAAGATTGGAAAAACATTGTCTGGTCTGATGAGTCTCTATTTCAGCTGCGACATTCAGATGGTGGGGTCAGAATTTGGCGCATGGATCCATCCTGTCTTGTATCACCGGTTCAGGCTGGTGGTGGGGGTGTAATGGTGTGGGGGGGGGTATTTTCTTGGCACACTTTGGGCCCCTTAGTACCAATTGATCATCGTTTATACACCACGGCCTACCTGAGTATTGTTGCTGACCATGTCCATCCCTTTATGACTACAGTGTCCCCATCTTCTGATGGCTCCTTCCAGCAGGATAATGCTCCATGTCACAAAGCTCCAATCATCTCACCACTGGACAATGAGGTCCCTGTACTCCAATGGCCTCCACACTCACCACATCTCATCCAATAGAGCACCTTTGCGATGTGGTGGAACAGAAGATTGGTTTCAAGGATGTGCAGCCGACAAATCTGCAGCAACTGTGTGATGTTATCATGTCACTATGGAGCAAAATCTCTGAGGAACATTTCCAACACCTTGATGAATCTATGCCAGTTAAGAATTAAGGCAAAAGGGGGTCCAACCCGGTACCAGCAAGGTGTACCTAATAAAGTGGCCGGTGAGTGTATATGGAGGAGCCGGCCTCATGGCCTTATAATTGCACATTTTGTGACTTTCAAGCAGCAAGAGCTCAGTGTAGTACCTCCTGCTTTCCTTTTTAAGCGCTTGTTTGATCCTCTTTCTGTACCTTGTTTTGGAAGAGTTATATAAACATAGAGAATGTATCATCAAAAGGCTTTTGTACATCACCACAACCCCCCTCTGTACAATGACCAACTACAAATGCCACAAACTTGGCAAAATTGTGTTTTTTCAGGTGCTTATGCTTACTACAGAAAAAGACCAGAAACATATAAAAAATTATTTGAATATTTATTTTTTTAAAAATGTAAAAACCTTCATACATCTATTTTCTTTTAATGAAAGGATTTTCCTCTCCTTGTACTCCTGACGAAGCCGGACTTGTGAAATGCAAATGAGAAAGGAGATATCTGCGATGAATTAATGAATGTGATCTCTGGACTAATTATTATGTATTATGTAAGAGGGGTTAATACTCACCTGATGAATCTCTGTAAGGAGAGGGATTGTCTATGTCAATATTTTATCGTATATCTTCATGGAAAGAAATGGATCTAGGAATGTTTTTAGATTTTGTTTAACCACTTAAGGGCCGAGCCTCTTTCTGAGATTTGTTGTTTACAAGTTAAACACAGGGGTTTTTTTTGCTAAAAAATTACTTAGAACCCCCAAATATTATACTTTTTTTTTTTCTAACACCCTAGAGGATAAAATGGCGCTCGTTGCAATACTTTCTGTGACACCGTATTTGCGTGGCAGTCTTAAAAGCGCACTTTTTTTGGAAAAAGAAAACATTTTTTTGAATTAAAAAATAAGACAACAGTAAAGTTAGCCCAATATTTTTTTTATATTGTGAAAGATAATGTTACGACGAGTAAATTGATACCCAACATGTCACGCTTCAAAATTGCGCCCACTCGTGGAATGGCGACAAACTTTTACCCTTAAAAATCTCCATAGGCGACATTTAAAAAAATTCTACAGGTTGCATGTTTTAAGTTACAGAGGAGGTCTAGGGCTAGAATTATTGCTCTCGCTCTGTCGATTGCGGCGATACCTCACATGTGTGGTTTGAACACCATTTTCATATGCGGGCGCTAGTCGTGTATGCGCTCGCTTCTGCACACAAGCTCGGCAGGACGGGGCGCGTTTAAAACGTTTTTTATTTTCTTATTTATTTTACCTTTTATTTTTTATTTTTACGCTGTTTAAAAAAAAAATGGTGTCACTTTTATTCCTATTACAAGGAATGTAAACATCACTTGTAATAGAAAAAAAAGCATGACAGGACCTCCTAAATATGAGATCTGGGGGTCAAAAAGACCTCAGATCTCATATTTACACTAAAATGCAATAAAAAAATAAAAAAATTGTCATTTAAAAAAAAAAAAAAAAAAAAATTTAAATGGCCCTTTAAGAGCTATGGGCAGCAGTGAGGTTTTGACGTCACTTCTGCCCTGCATTGTTATGGAGACGGGTGGGGGCCATCTTCCCCTCCCTCGTCTCCATGCCCAGCAAGATCCGATTGCCTCCGCCGCTGCGACGGCTCCGGTAAGCGGCGGAGGGCACCGGAGTGCCGCAGAGACCACTCTTATCGGAAACCGGACCGCTGGCTGAAGAAGAGGATACCGGGGTTATGGCAGCTAGCTGCTACCATAACAACGATATCCCCCTTCAAAGTAAGGACGTACATTGTCGTGCGGCGGTCCAGAAGAGGTTAAAGTGGTTGTAAACCTCAGACATGAAATCTGAAAAAAGCACATTCCTCTATAGTGTGTACTTTGTCTCAATCCAGAGCACTAAGGGGTTGATTTACTAAAGGGAAAAAGACTGTGCACTTTGCAGTTGCTCCAGAGCTTAGTAAATGAGCAGAAGCTCTGCTGACTTCCATCATCCAATCATGTGCAAGCAAAAATGCTGTTTTTTTTTATTTTCCTCGCACAGGATTGGGTACTCTTTGCAAAGTCAAGCCTTATCTCATTTACTAAGCTCTGGAGCAACTACACTCTGCAAAGTGCACAGTCTATTTGCCTTTAGTAAATCAACCCCTAAGTGTCTTTTTTGTCTGCTGCTTCCTTCCTCTGCTATCAGCATGAATCAATCCTGGCAAGTTTTCCTGACACCAAGAGGAAAAAAAAGGTGACAGGGGAGGAGCTCCAGCACAGCGCCTGTGATTGTCAGCCTCAGCTCTGTTCCTGTGTGGTTGGGGGGGGGGGGTTGTCCCTTCCCTCCAATCAGCTCTCAGAGCTCTCCCCACTGAGCTCTGCAGAGTGTAATCTGAGCTCTCTCCCCCCTTTCTTCTGAGCTCTCCGACAAGCTTTAAAATTCTGGACTTTGAATGCATGAAAAGAAGAGAAGACTGCAGATAAACCGGTACAACTTATGTAGGAGAATGTGTATCACCTGAGGACTTCACTGGGTATATGGAAGGGTTCACAACCACTGAATATAGAAATATTTTTTATATATGTTTCTGGGAATTTAATGTAGTGAGCATAAGCACCAAATAAAACCCCAATTTATCCAAGTTTTTGGGCCTTTATAGTTGCTTGTTGTTTTGGAAATGTTCATTTAAGAAAGGCTTGATGGAGTTTGCTCTTTTTCATTCACCATTCTTGTGTTCATATTACAATTGCTTTGATTGACATTTGAGTGATCTTTTCTTTCAAATAATAAATATTTATATGTTTACATTCATGAAATATTTACAAATATATTCGCCTCGCCACATTTACCACTTTACATTTTCATTTGAAGACAAAAGTATTTAAATTGTGTACGTTACCGGATATTCAACCACATTGTGCCATCTGGAGTTTGCAGTGGGAATTACAGGCACACAGTACGGCTGACCATACAACCGAAAACTCTTTTCTGATGCTTTCATTTATTGAAAATCAGTAAAACAAAGTTCTGACTTCTCTAGGTTTAGGTAAGTGGTGAAAGTCGGTGTGAATACTAAAGCTGAACTCTAGACTCTAGATATAAAAGACACAAATTAAAGTGGTAGTTAAGATTAAAACAAAAGAAAAAAAAAAGTTCTCTGCAAGATAATTATTATTATTACACGTACTTATATAGCGATATAGCCTCATAAATTTACACAGCACTTTACATATATATTGTTTACAAGCTAAGGTTCCTATCTCACATTCATATATACACATACTAGGGCCAATTTAGACAGGAGCCAATTAACCTACCAGCAAGTCTTTGGAGTGTGGGAGGAAACCGCAGTACCCGGAGGAAACCCACGCAGGCACAGGGAGAACATGCAAACTCCTGGCAGATAATGACATAATGTGCCAGTATGCACAGCATACTGGCACATTATAAAAGACTTACCTAAAAAATAGATCTCTCCAGCGGCAACCTGTCCCCGCTGACGGGGATTCCATCTTCACCCAGTCTTCGTCGCGGGTTCTGGCCATTTGAATGGTCGAGCCATGATGCATGCATGGGAGTCACAGCCTTGGCACAGCTCTCTCAATAGATGGCATGCTGTCCATTGAGAGCACAGTGCTCATGTGGCCGATGACGTCACCGCCTGCTAAAGCTGTGACTATCTCTTAAACAGTTCACGTTTAGGAGATATTCAGTGTACCTACAGGTATGCTTTATTATAAGCTTACTTGTAGGTACATCCGACCAAGTGGTGTTTACTACTGCTTTAATGAAGCTTGGTATTTTTAATTCATCGTTAACCAGTTCAACTTAGACATATGTAGTATGTCCAAAGAGTGAACTTGGACATATGTATTACGTCCAAAATGTGAACTTGGACATATGTAGTATGTCCAAAGAATGAACTTAGACATATGTATTACGTCCAAAGAGTGAACTTCGACTTATGTTGTACATCCAAAGAATGAACTTGGACATATGTAGTACGTCCAAAATGTGAACTTGGACATGTGTAATATATCCAAAGAATGAACTTGGACATGTGTAGTACGTCCAAAGGATGAACTTGGACATATGTAGTATGTCCAAAGAATGAACTTAGACATATGTAGTACGTCCAAAGAATGAACTTAGACATGTGTAGTATGTCCAAAGAATGAACTTAGACATATGTAGTACGTCCAAAGAATGAACTTAGACATGTGTAGTACGTCCAAAGAATGAACTTAGACATGTGTAGTACGTCCAAAGAATGAACCTGGATATATGTAGTATGTCCAAAGGATGAACTTAGACATGTGTAGTACGTCCAAAGAATGAACTTGGACACAAGTACTACGTCCAAAGAATGAACCTGGACATGTGTAGTACGCCCAAAGAATGAACTTGGACATGTGTAGTACATCCAAAGAATGAACTTGGACATGTGTAGTATGTCCAAAGAATGAACTTAGACATATGTAGTACGTCCAAAGAATGAACTTAGACATATGTAGTACGTCCAAAGAATGAACTTAGACATGTGTAGTATGTCCAAAGAATGAACTTAGACATGTGTAGTACGTCCAAAGAATGAACCTGGATATATGTAGTATGTCCAAAGGATGAACTTAGACATGTGTAGTACATCCAAAGAATGAACTTGGACATGTGTAGTACGCCCAAAGAATGAACTTGGACATGTGTAGTACGCCCAAAGAATGAACTTGGACATGTGTAGTACGCCCAAAGAATGAACTTGGACATGTGTAGTACGTCCAAAGAATGAACTTGGACACAAGTACTACGTCCAAAGAATGAACCTGGACATGTGTAGTACGCCCAAAGAATGAACTTGGACATGTGTAGTACGCCCAAAGAATGAACTTGGACATGTGTAGTACGCCCAAAGAATGAACTTGGACATGTGTAGTACGCCCAAATAGTGAAGGGTTAGGCACAAGCTGATGACAAGTAATAGATGCCATCAGCTTTGTGCTCGTTTTCCTCAGCTGGCTCCCGGCTGTACAGTAAAAGTGATCAGGCAGCTATATAGGCACCTGATCACTTTTACAGTGCGAGCGATGTGGGTACCCCCTTCCCCCCCGTGTGGTTCCCAAGCTCTCCCACTCTTGCCAGGAGCCAGGGACCACATCAGATGGCTTCAGGATCCCGAGTGGGAGGAGACCGGGGAAAATCCATTCCTTGATCTCCTCTGCACTGAATGAAGTCAGAAATAACAATGATTATGTCCCTTCTGGTTTCCAAGCTGTCATTGTGTGCCTGATACAGTCAGGGAATCCTCTAACAATCTGTGCTTGGTTGGATGCTTTGCAGGGCAGGAGGGACACTGGGATCTAATAGACCCCCTGTGTTTCTATAAAGAGTACCTGTCACCTGTCCAATGCATTCACATGATATTTGTGATAGCAATAAAGTTAATAAAAAAAAGAAAAGATAAAATGTATTATAAACAAAAATAAATAAGTGTGTCCCCTATTGCCCCGCACACACTCTGTATTCAGAAAATATCTAATATTCTGGGGGGTTTCAGTCATTTTATAGCATAAAATGCTGATTTTTTTTTTACAAGTATGTGAAAAAATGGTAATAAATTGCTCTAATGCTGAAGTTGTTAAATGTTTTTTTTAATTTTTTTTATACAATATAAGCAAAATAAGTACCTGGATTTGACTTCGGGTATCAGCGTGTTGCAGCCCCTGTGCAACAAAGTGGTAAAAGGAAGAAGCAGCACAGTGACCACATCAGTACTCATTAATACATCATTACATTTACAAAAAAAAAACAATATAAGTAATCAAATTTGTCTGGCTATCGGCTGCTGTGCAGAAGAGCTTAGCGTGGGAGAGGAAGAAGCAGCAGAAACAGCCAATCCATTCATGCACTGACAAGAAGCATGCTGATAGGAGGAGAGTGACAGAGGGATGAGCTCATCACTGCACTGCTTCTCCTTCATTGTCCAGTCACAGGCAGGGGGGGGGCGGGTCCATGACAGCACAGTGAGTGAGTTGAATGATCCTGGCTGTTTATTGGTGGGGGGAAAAAAAAGTAATGTGGGGGGCAGCTCTGGATTTTCAGTGGGAATTGTAGCAAAAGCTGCTTGTTCTATTTTATCTTTTAAAGATTTTAATTTTGGATAGAATCCAAAACCATCCGTGTCTCATTTCTGAGATTTCCCTTCGCTTCCTGTCCCGTAGCCAAACAGGAAGTGAGAGGAAATCCCTGCAAATTAAGGGACCCCACCACTAGGTCACCAGAACTAGTGTCCCCATTGGAAGATTTCTCCTCTATTACTTTTCTGGGAACAACCCAAAAAATTGTGATTTTTTTTCTTTTTTACACTTTCAAAATGATAACGGTAAACAGGACAAATAGAGAGGGAGAATCTCCCTAATGGGGACACAGACAGCAATAAAAACTGACAGGGGTTCTAATACCTCGCCACTCCATCCAAAACTAAAAAAAGTTTTGCCTTTAGTTATACTTTAATTTTTTTTTTTTTTGGTCTGGGGATCTACTATAACGTTTTATACATCTATGTTGTTGTCCTCTTTGTTATTTTTTTTTTCTTTCTTCCTCTTTCAGAGTGAACCAAGCATTCTTCAGAAATACCAGTCTAAGCCTCCTCTGTGCTGTACTGATGGCAAAGAAAGGGGCCCATTTCAGGCGTTTGGAAAAGCAAATAACAAAAGCATTATTGAGCAATTTGAAGAAAGAAAGAAAAAGGCCAAAGAAAAATATGAGAGGTAGGTTGCCCCTCCATAGGTTTACCTCTATGGATTATCCAGAATGTCTTTTTTTTTCCCCTTTTACAGATGACTGTGCAAAACTGGAGACACATTGCCCTTTTGTAAGTGAAAAACAATGATAGAAAAAAGCAAAAGCAACATACACATTTACCAGCATACCATTTCTTTTAACCAGCGAGCAATTAAACCAGCTGATCTTCCAGATTCATGAAACTATACAGGAGGTAAGCAAATGATGAGCTGTGCATCATTGTATATACCGATGAGCTATTTCAGTATAACTATAGTTATTTTTACACGTTGTTTTGTCAGTTGAAAATGTCTCTCAGCCACGTGGAAGAAAACACAAACTTAAAGTGCAAGTCGCTTTTGGATTCTATGGATGCAACATCTAAGGCCTGTGAGTGTGCTGCATTATGAGTGATGCTTTGTCTTTGTGATCCAGCAGAGGGCACCAAAGATCTGCAGTCAGTTCAAAGAGAGTGTAAAAAGAGAAGGGCAGTGTGGACCTGTAGTGGTGTAATGCCCGGGGTAACATACCATGTAGTGGGAGTTGTATACAGGCATACCCCACTTTTAAGTACACAATGGGGTTTATTTACTAAAGCTGGAAAGTGCAAAATCAGGCTCACTTCTGCATAGAAACCAATGAGCTTCCAGGTTTTATTGCCAAAGCTTAATTGAACAATCTGGGGTTAGAAGCTCATTGGTTTCTATGCAGAAGTGAGCCTGATTTTGCACTTTCCAGCTTTAGTAAATAAACCCCATTGTGTACTTAAAAGTGGGGTATGCCTGTAACTAGTGTACTGTAAAACCTTGTATTGCGAGCATAATTCGTTCCGGAAACATGCTTGTAATCCAAAGCACTTGTATATCAAAGCAAATTTCCCCATAAGAAATAATAGAAAACTCAAATGATTCGTTCCGCAACCATTTATTCATAGGTCCTTCAGTTTATAGTCCATATAATAAGATTATAGCAATGTGATTGGTTGTGTAACCCTAAAATGTCCATCCACAAATGGAAGCCTCCACAAGGGGATTAGAAGCTAAATCTATCAGGAGCTCCAGAGTATAAAAGAGAAGAGACGCGCCTCTAAGTGTAGCAATATGGTTACATTTAATGAAGGTACAACTTTTAGCAACTCACATGATTGATGAATAAAACAGGCACATCTAAGTATGCAGGCATCTGGGGTAAAGCTGTCCACATAAACCATCCTCCGCAACGCCGGCTCTCACCGCTGTCAGTCTGTAATTGTGACCAGGAAGACTTCCCTGCAGTAGAGCGATCTGAAAGCGAGGCTTGAACCGCTCGTGGATTCCAGCGTGGAAGGGATGACGCCGGTGGCGGTGCGGAGGATGGTCTATGTGGACAACTTTACCCCGGATGCCTGAATACTTAACCTCCCTGGCGGTATGATTATTTCAGATTTTTGCGTCTCAAAGCGGTACAATAATTTTGCATAGAAATTTGGTGTTTTATATTGTAGGCCTGTAATTCTTAGCAATAACACACTTAGATCTGTCCACCAAGAGTCTAGTAGATATCCCAGGTATGATGAAGTTTGAAACACAAAATCATAACTTATAATATAACAAATAAATATAAATTATTTAAAAAAATTATAATATAATAATAATAAAATACATTTCCCCGCGATTCACTATCGCTAAATTCTGCAAGTGTTCTAATTTACTATCGCTGTTTTCTAGCTGGTCCAAGGCCACTTTTGACATAATGGGACACTTTTTGGTTGCTATGGACAATCTCCAGTTTCCAGGCAGAAAGAACAGTATATATAATATAAAACTGCATGCAGGGCATGGGCCAGAGCACTGGGAACAAAAGGGATGTGACATAATTTCATACAGTACTGTAATCTGTAAAATTACAATATTGTATGTGTTATGATTTTTACATTTTTTAAATTTGCCGCCGGGCTCCGCCCCCGTGCGTCGCGATGCTCGCAGGGAACGGAGCCTGGCACACAGAGGTATCGGGCGAAGGACAGAGCCTGCAGACACCATGGGGGGACATCGCAGGATCCTGGGGACAAGGTAAGTATACCGCACCAGGATCCTGAGATGTAATCCCGAGTGTGGCTCGAGTTACCGCTAATGGTGCTGAAATTTAACCCCGAGCCACACTCGGGAATACCGTCAGGGAGGCTACATGTGCCTGTTTTAATCATCAACCATGTAAGTTGCTAAATGTTGTACCTTCATTAAATGTACCCATATTGCTACACTTAGAGGTGCCTCTCTTCTCTTTTATAATCAGTTGTGATGTGACGCTACTTGTATATCAAGACATCGCTTGTATATCAAGTCAAAATGTATTTAAAAATGTTGCTTGTCTTGCAAAACGCTCTCAAACCAAGGTTTTACTGTACGTTTTTGTGTTTCCGTTACTATAAATCCATTTCTATTAAAGGGAATATATTTTTTTTTTCATTGAACTTTTCTGACCCGCAATCTGTTAACATTCCCCAGCATAATGCACCATGCTGGGTCTATGCTCCCTCTTTAGGAGTCAGAGGGGAACATTTTGTGCTGCTGGTGACTCTCAACCCTGGCTGTGACAGCTCAGGTCCTCACTGATGACTGGGAACCAATCAGAGTGGTTTACGACAATGTGATCACTAGGTCAGCCATGAGTTAATTTGTGAGCTACAAGTAGAAATAAATATATATATATATATATATACATACATAAATATACAGTATCTCACAAAAGTGAGTACACCCCTCACATTTTTGTAAATATTTTATTCTATCTTTTCATGTGACAACACTGAAGAAATGAAAATAAAGGGATTCCGCGCATCAAATCTATCACATAATAAATAGAATGGCTAACATATAATGTAAAACTAGTGCATAAATGTGCAAAGAAAATGTGATTTACACAGAATAGTCCAAGTGAATTGGTAACTCAATTCTAATAAATAAAGGTGAGCAAAAAAGTTCATAAATGTTGAATTGCATCAGCTGGGATCAGACGCATGGAAAAATACCGGTACATATATGGTGATAGTGATGGTAGTGATCTTCATATAAAGACTGCCGGTCTAAACGGGCTCTCAGAACTCTCACCTTAAGAGAAGTAAATTCAGGCATCAGTGGTTTTCTTTTAATTGATGTTGTGCGTTATAACGTGCTGGTTTGTCAAAGTTGAGCGTCTAGTGATGGCTGAATTATCCTCTCAATATGACAGTTACCTGTTGACAAAATAAGGGGGGGGGTTTCCCACCTAGGCCCCACTCTTACTCAATAACTTGGAATCCGTGATCAGCTCTGTCTGCCGATGGAGCACGTTATAAGCAGCTAAAACAGGTTTTTCTTTTTGGATACCTGTACAGCTCAGCTAGACACGTCCTGGGTGATGAAGCTGCTTCATCACCCAGGACGTGTCTAGCTGAGCTGTTCAGGTATCCAAAAAGAAAAACCTGTTTTAGCTGCTTATAACGTGCTCCATCGGCAGACAGAGCTGATCACGGATTCCAAGTTATTGAGTAAGAGTGGGGCCTAGGTGGGAAACCCCCCCCTTATTTTGTCAACAGGTAACTGTCATATTGAGAGGATAATTCAGCCATCACTAGACGCTCAACTTTGACAAACCAGCACGTTATAACGCACAACATCAATTAAAAGAAAACCACTGATGCCTGAATTTACTTCTCTTAAGGTGAGAGTTCTGAGAGCCCGTTTAGACCGGCAGTCTTTATATGAAGATCACTACCATCACTATCACCATATATGTATTTTTCCATGCGTCTGATCCCAGCTGATGCAATTCAACATTTATGAACTTTTTCACTCCACTTTATTTATTAGAATTGAGTTACCAATTCACTTGGACTTTTCTGTGTAAACCACATTTTCGTTGCACATTTATGCACTAGTTTTACATTATATGTTAGCCATTCTATTTATTATGTGATAGATTTGATGCGCGGAATCCCTTTATTTTCATGGTTATTAGAGTGTAATGTGAACACTTTTGATTTTGCTGCAGTCTTCAGTAGATATCATCACAGTTAGTTCACGTTTCTGACATTATTATTTTTGTGGTTGTCACCACACTCCTTTTATCTCACAGCAGCGCGAAGGACACTATCACTTAACACTGAAGAAATGACACTTTGCTACAATGTAAAGTAGTGAGTGTACAGCTTGTATAACAGTGTAAATTTGCTGTCCCCTCAAAATAACTCAACACACAGCCATTAATGCCTTAACCACTAGCAACAAAAGTGTGTACACCCCTAGGTGAAAATTGTCCAAATTGGGCCCAATTTTCAATTTTTCCTCCCCGGTGTCATGTGACTCGTTAGTGTTTCAAGGTCTCAGGTGTGAATGAGGAGCAGGTGTGTTAAATTTGGTGTTATCGCTCTCACTCTCTCATACTGGTCACTGGAAGATCAACATGGCACCTCAAGGCAAAGTGCTCTCTGAGGATCTGAAAAAAAAAATTGTTGCTCTACATAAAGATGGCCTAGGCTATAAGAAGATTGCCAAGACCCTGAAACTGAGCTGCAACACTGTGGCCAAGACCATACAGCAGTTTAACAGGACAGGTTCCACTCAGAACAGGCCTCGCCATGGTCGACCAAAGAAGTTGAGTGCACGTGCTCAGCGTCATATCCAGAGGTTGTCTTTGGGAAATAGACATATGAGTGCTGCCAGCATTGCTGCAGAGGTTGAAGGGGTGGGGGGTCAGCCTGTCAGTGCTCAGACCATACGCCACACACTGCATCAAATTGGTCTGCCTAGCTGTCATCCCAGAAGGAAGCCTCTTCTAAAGATGATGCACAAGAAAGCCCACAAACAGTTTGCTGAAGACAAGCAGACTAAGGATATGGATTACTGGAACCATGTCCTGTGGTCTGATGAGACCAAGATAAACTTATTTGGTTCAGATGGTGTCAGGCGTGTGTGGTGGGAACCAGGTGAGAAGTACAAAGACAAGTGTGTCTTGCCTACAGTCAAGCATGGTGGTGGGAGTGTCATGGTCTGGGGCTGCATGAGTGCTGCCGGCACTGGGGAGCTACAGATCATTGAGGGAACCATGAATGCCAACATGTACTGTGACATACTGAAGCAGAGCATGATCCCCTCCCTTCAGAGACTGGGCCGCAGGGCAGTATTCCAACATGATAACGACCCCAAACACCTCCAAGACAACCACTGCCTTGCTAAAGAAGCTGGGGGGTAAAGGTGATGGACTGGCCAAGCATGTCTCCAGACCTAAAGCCTATTGAGCATCTGTGGGACATCCTCAAACAGAAGGTGGAAGAGCGCAAGGTCTCTATCATCCACCAGCTCTGTGATGTCATCATGGAGGAGTGGAAGAGGACTCCAGTGGCAACCTGTGAAGCTCTGGTGAACTCCATGCCCAAGAGGGTTAAGGCAGTGCTGGAAAATAATGGTGGCCACACAAAATATTGACACTTTGGGCCCAATTTGGACATTTTCACTTAGGGGTGTACTCACTTTTGTTGCCAGCGGTTTAGACATTAATGGCTGTGTGTTGAGTTATTTTGAGGGGACAGCAAATTTACACTGTTATACAAGCTGTACACTCACTACTTTACATTGTAGCAAAGTGTCATTTCTTCAGTGTTGTCACATGAAAAGATAGAATAAAATATTTACAAAAATGTAAGGGGTGTACTGACTTTTGTGAGATACTGTGCGTGTGTATATATATTTTTATATATATAGTTATATATATATATATATATATATATATATATATATATATATATATATATATACTTTTTTTAACATATTTGAGCATTTGTAGGTCTATAAAAAAAAGAATGTTTTTGGCTGAGGGGCATTGAGCTAGACTTTTTCTGCAACAGGTCTGTGGAAAAGATGTGAATAGCGGGAAGGATCAGACTACACAGACTGCTGAATGAGTCACACGGGTAACATACCCCTTCCTGCTTCCTAGTAGAGAGACGGGACCGTCTGACACTTTCACAATTCAGAAATTAACCAATCTTTTTATTCGTTTTTAATGTACTTTCAAGCTTGTTTTTTAATGCAGAAGTTTTTGTGAATGGGAAGCCACAAAATGTTTGTGGTGTGTGACTTCCTTGCATTTTATATATGGTAAAAAGTATCTCTACATGTAGGACGTATGCAAATGCACCAGATTAGTATGTATAGATAGAAGGCAGTGCTGCTGATGGTAATGACAGAGAACTCACGTACTTTGTGTACACATTCACATGCGTTTAACTCCAGAAAATATTCACAGGTGTGAAGGAAGCCATGATCAATTATACACGGGCTGCCAGCAAACATTAAGGCAAAGTTGAATGTTTTTAAAAGAAAATGAAAGTGATTTGAGTTGCCAGGATGCAGTCTGTATTTGTTGTTTAGTTGTAAAACCAAGATTGTACACTAATAATAAAAAAGTATAAAACACCAGTTTATAACATTGTAAAGTTAAAACAAAATTATATATAAAAACAAAGCCAGGCATTATATTTTCCCACCTGACAGTGTTTTTTTTATTTTTTGTCATAGGAGGCATTGGGGATGATTTACTAAAACTGGAGACTGCAAAATCTGGTGCAAAACCAATCAACTTCCAGGTTTTATTGTCAAACTTAATTGAACAAGCTGAAGTTAAAAGCGGATTGGCTACCATACACAGCTGCACCAGATTTTGAACTCAGTTTTAGTAAATCAACCCTATTGCTTCCCACAGTTTTGCCTGTATACTAGTTTGCTAGTGTTTGTTACTGCATGACAGAATTTTGTCTGAATTTAGATGCCTAAAGCGGTATTAGACCTCTTGCACACCGCAGTTTGAAAAAGCTCAGTACAGCGTTTTTTTGTTTTTTTTTACTCATCTAAAAAAGTGGCAACCCAACCCGGAGTCCCTCTGTCAGAATACAATAATACAGCAGGAGAGATCCCCACATCAACATCACTTGTGTTGATGCCGGAATCTGTTTTTTTTAATTCCACCCGCTGGTTGAACGAATAAAGACTTTACATGTATACCCTGCTTAAGACAGGAAGATCATCAGGCCAAAACAAATAAAAAATAGCCTAAAAAAAAGAAAACGAATGCAGGCACCATGTTTAAGGATTGGTAAACTGCAAATAATATATTTTTGTTTTTTCGGTTTAATACCAGTATAAAGCAGAACTAAAGTCCCACTGTAAAAGACTGCGAGCAGGCAGGCCTTTATTGCAGAAGACACATGCACTGTTTTTTTGCAATAAAATACCCCTACCTGCCTGCTCTGCTCGCCGTCACCTCCAGCACTGTAAACTAAGCTGTGCATGTGCTGGACCAGTCTCCTTCTGCACAGAATGACACCCTCCTGCACATGGGCAGGAGTGACGTCACGCCCCCCAACCAATGAAGAGGCCCAAAAAACAGCACTAGAAAGGAGATGCTGGCGCTGTCAAAGGACAGTAAGTATGGACACTTTTTAGCTCTGCTTTGATTTCTTCATTTTGTGCTTTGCCCCCAGTTGTTCTTTTAGGCACACACCTCTCTTACATTGCTATATGTGTTTTAAAGGTCTATGCAATCAGGTATTTTCATGTGCAGTCTTGGGAGATTTTTGGGTTGTTAGTAACTGAACCAAAACGCTTTTAAATAATAATGTGCTGTAGATTTGAAACCTCAGATCTTAAAAAATGTTTTTTGTTTTATCTAGTGCAGGAAAATATCGCTTTTTACCACCAGTCAATGCAGAAAATGGTGTCAACTAAATGCAGTTGCAGACAAGCGTTGTTGGACTTAGAAAATAAAATTCTTTTGGTAAGTTAATGTAAAACGAAAAAGGTTTGTGCTTACATATGTGCATAAATAAAATTATTTTGGTAAGTTAGTGTAAAAGTAAAGTTTGTGCTTACATATGTACATAAAAAATAAAAAAAAAATGAAACTGAAAAGCTTACCATATCTGTTTCAATAATAAGCTATACACGACATAATAGCGTATATTATTATAACTGTTCTCCACTAAACATACAACAGACCTAAACCTGTTTCCCAGTCTTACCTTTTTCTCACCCTCTTTGTTATTAGGTGCAGGAAGCGTTCCCAGTACCACTGTGGGCGGCGGCGGGAGGGAAAGATGGCCCTTCACAGCTCCTTGGAGCTCTTTTTTTAGGCTGCTTTCACACTGAGCAGTTTTTGAAGCACTTTTGCATTTAAAAAAGCGCAAGAAAAGCTCAGGAAAAATGCATCCCTTTAAATTCTATGTATGTCTTTACACTAGTCTGTTGCGCTGCTGTTGCGGTGTAAAAAAATCCTGCTTGCTGCATTTTTGGTCAGTTTAAAAAAAAAGCACTAAGAACATACCTCCCCATTGAAATGCATTGAAAACGCAAAAATGCTTTATAAATTTGCCTTTTTGATGCGGTTTTGAGCCATGAAGAAGAGACATCGCAGGATCCAGGGGACGAGGTAAGTAACCTCTATATGGATCCTGCGATGCGATCCTGAGTCTGGCTCGGGGTTACCGCTTTTGGTATTGAAAATCCACCCCGAGCCAGACTCAGGAATACCGCCAGGGGGGTTAATTTGTTTTATTTGGTGCTAATGACTGTTATTGATAATTTGTTGTGTCCTTGTATCTTATTCTGTTCCTTGTTGTGATCTTGCGTTGTCTTTGTTGAGTGCGGCTGTGTCGTAACAATTTCCCAATTTCCCTTTGGGATTAATAAAGTATTCTGTATTCTGTATAAATCCTACGTAGTGAAATCGTATAAAGTCCAACACAAAGATCTAAAATGAATAAGTCCAATAAGAGAAAAAACAAAAGTAATCCAATAATAAAAGTGTCTTGCAAAGACAGTCCACCGAGTGATCTGATCCAGGGGCGGCCCCTCCATTAAGGGTGCACGGGTGCCGCCTCCCCTTTCCATCAACGCTGCCACCCCTTGTTCATGCGCCGGCCCCTTTCAGGATGCCGGGCGCATGAATTACAGTGGCAGGGTTTTTTTTTTTTTTGAAGGACCTGATGAGAGTCAGAGGCTCTAATAGGCTTCAAAATAGGGTGGGCCCCGGATGCAGATCATTGCGCTCAGATCATTTCCCAATTGGCCGAAAGAAGAAACATTCTGATTGGCCGCCGAGGAGGAGGGAGGAGACCGATGCCATTGAGCAGGAGAAGGAGATGCCCGCTCGTGATGCCCACGGAGGAGAGTCGGGGAAGCCAGGTGAGGTAAGTGCATTGACCGACCCAAGAATTTGCCCCATTGTTGGTGTCAGTGAATTGAATAATTATTATACAGGAATATTATTATAAAGGCCTTATATAATGCAGCACTTTACAATATAAAGGAAGACAATACAGCAACAATACAATTCAACACAAGAGGTGTAAGAGGGCCCTGCTCCTTGGAGCTTAAAATCTAATAGGGAGGGGCTGGTGGAACAAAAGGTAATAACTGTGAGGGATGAACTGATGGGAGAAATAGAAGATTTGGTTATTAGCTGAAGGCAGAACAGTCTTCCCTAAAGAGATAAGTTTTCAGGGATTGCCTAAAAGTGGACAGAGTTGGAGATAGCCAGGCAGTTTGGGGTAGGGAGTTGCAGAAGATGGGAGAGGCTCTGGAGAAGTCCTGGAGATGATCATGGGAGGAGGAAACAGGGGAGCGCTACAGAGCAGGAGGTCTTGGGAGGAGCGGATAGGACAATTTGGGTGATATTTGGAGACAAGATTGGTGATGTAGCTCGAGCAGAGTTGTAAATGGCTTTTTTTTATGTTATTGTTAATGTTTTGAATTTTATTTGTTGGGCAATGGGAAGCCAGTGAAGGGATTGGCAGAAAGGGTTGGTGGAGACTGAATAATGCCCCAAAGGCCAGATAAAGGCAAGCAAAGTGCCACATCCGGCCCCCAGGCTGTAATTTGGAGACCACTGCTCCATACAGACTCTGGTGTCCATAAGCATGATGACGCCTTCGGCAATAGGCTCCGCCCTATACATGCTACGTCCTCCAATTGAACTTCTTCAGTCGGTTCAGTAAGGGCAGAGTTTATTTGCCTTTAGTAAGTCAGGCTTTAATTTGCAGACCACTGATCTAAACAGACTCCGGTGTCCGTAAGCATGACGTCATTGGCAATAGGTTCTGTCCTATACGCGTTACGTTCACCAATTGGACTTCTTCAGTAGGTTGAGTAAATGCAGAGTTTATTTGCCTTTAGTAAACTAACCCTATTGTGTTTACTCAGCTTTATCATTCCTTGATCCTGCTACCTGTAAAAAGCTACATTTTACGATCATAAAACCCCAATTAATAACGCACGCCACAGCATCTGAAGGAATTTGCTATATCACCATTCTACCTAACTTAGTGTAAATGAGCTGAAGTTGAGATGTTGGTATTCCTCTTGCTCAGTATATGACAGCTTGTCTTTTAATGTCCTGATAGACTCTTTAGACCCGAACACAAGCGCTTCAATGTTTGTGTTCCTGTTTAGCCCTAACCGGTGTGTTTTTTCGCAGAAAGATGCAGAGCTGACAGATCTGAAATCAAACGTACAGCTGCTGGCGACGAGCGTGGATGCGATGAAGTCACAGCAGTGTGAAAAGCACCTGGAGCTGTCAGAAAAATTAACACGCTTGTCAGACTCCATAAAGTCATCAGAAGATAAAATCCTCAGCCAGATTCACAACCTTAATTACGTCTCTAAGCCGGCGCAACACTTGAAAGAAAATACGACGCAGACGTCTCCCACCAGCGCTCACAACCTGCCTGCCGAAGAACATATCTCATCACAGTTCAGAACAACGGGGACTTGTCTAGATGTCTCGAATCTCTCACATAGCAGGGTTCAGAACACATGTGATGGAATTAGCAATGGATTTCCTTCACAACACAGAAAAAATCTTTGTCTAACCGGATTAAGAGGTGTAACAACGCGTAGCGGTGCCAAATCTCTCGGCAGCACAGAGAGCTCCGGCGTTGCTTTAGAATCTCCAGAGAACCATCTGGGATCAAACGCTGGTGGCCGAAGAGTACATTTCAGTAAAGGCGACACCACGGACGTACGCCGCCTGCAGCAATTTGATCACAACGATCACTGCGTCCCAGTAGAGCAGGACCATCTCCACCAACGCACAGAGCAACACAATGGGAAAGAAAACAGATTAACTGCCTTCAGGTGTAAGAAAAAGAAAGGAAACGCAAATAAGCGTAGGGAAAATTCCAAGAACAGAAGAGGCTTTTCTATTAAAAATACTACTCAAGTTATTCCCAGAGCGGTGGCTGGTAATTCACAGGATAAATCTAAAAATGAACCTGTCACTCACAAACGGGATAACCCCGTCAGACAGACGGAAAATTGTTTTACGCTTTGTGCTGAGAGATGTGAATCTTCATTACCTGTCACTCCGGTGCCGCTGAGAAAAGCTCAGAAAAAAAATAGCCGGAAATGTACTATGCTTATTCCCCAGAAAACAGTAAAGCAGATTGCAAATGAAGAAAATAGGGATGAGGGTAGGGACAGCGTTTCCAAAACAGAGGGCTATCTTGAAGACAGCGATCTGCTCATATGGGATAGCAAGCCGTTGTATCGTGGTACGGATCGCAAGAACAGCAAGGCCTGGTTTCCACCTTCAAGTCCCTCTCGCAACAGTTCTTCTACGAATCTCAACATACAAGAGGAGCAGCAGGACTTAATTTCTTTGTTTTTCGATAGTAGCGATGATTCTGATTGAAACATGAACGTTTTTCTTTTTGTTTTTGAAGTTTAGATGTACCGTTGATAAACATGCATTAAAAAGGAAAGCAAATAGTTGAAGAAAGTGTCACATTATTCATTTTTGTTTGGTTTTTTTTTGTTTTGTTTTTTTTATCAAAACGTTTTATTGGGTTTCACAAAATACAAACAAGTGGTGAGGACACAAAAGAGTATCACAGATACATTCCTCAAAGATTGATGCCAGTAGGTGTCACTAAACTCACATCATAAAAAAACGATCACTAAATGGTGTATTCCACGTTTTTCATACCCACTCAGTCACTATGAGAATCGTTTTCTGTATTCTGCAAAATACCTGGTTGATCCTGCTGCTCTCTATCTCCCCCTTCTGTTCATGTCCCCAATGCAGTTGGGGATTTTGCAGAGCAGTGTTGGCAACTCTGTACATGCTCAGTTTTGAGTAAGTTTCCATGCTGAGCATTTCCTCCCTATCACAGCTGAGCAGCCGATGTGACTATAGAGTCACACATGTGGGGCGTATACACAGTGGTAAATGACAACCCACTCCCTCCCTCCTCCTCCATGCCCACTAACCAGCTAAACACAATGGGGGCAGGATATTACATGTAGTATGATGGAGGCTTCACCTCCCTCTTATTCTAAAACACAGGCTGGAGGGGCGTGACACAGCCTGTTACGGGCAGTAATCCGACCACATCATGTTATTCCCGAAAATAAAGATTTAATTTCAAATATACACTATATTACCAAACGTATTGGGACGCCTGCCTTTACATGCACTTTTATGGCATCCCAGTCTTAGTCCGTAGGGTTCAATATTGAGTTGGGATCCTGTCTACACAATCACGCACGAGAATAAAAATGCAAATTATCAATAAGGCTAATGGTGTGTGAGAGAGAGGGGCTGCAATGGTGTGAGAGAGAGAGGGGCTGCAATGGTGTGTGAGAGAGAGGGTCTGCAATGTAGAGAGAGAGAGAGAGAAGGGCTGCAATGGTGTATGGACCAGTGCAGCCTCACCAGTGCGCATCTATGCAGCCTGACCAGTGCAGCCTCACCAGTGTACATCTATGCAGCCTGACCAGTGCAGCCTCACCAGTGCGCATCTATGCAGCCTGACCAGTGCAGCCTTACCAGTGTACATCTATGCAGCCTAACCAGTGCAGCCTCACCAGTGCGCATCTATGCAGCCTGACCAGTGCAGCCTCACCAGTGTACATCTATGCAGCCTCACCAGTGCAGTCTCAACAGTGTGCAGCTATGCAGCCTGGCCAGTGCAGCCTCACCAGTGTGCATCTATGCAGCCTAACCTGTGCAGCCTCAACAGTGTGCAGCTATGCAGCCTGACCAGTGCAGCGTCACCAGTGTGCATCTATGCAGCCTGACCAGTGTGCAGCTATGCAGCCTCAACAGTGTGCATCAATGCAGGCTGACCAGTGTGCATTAATGCAGCCTGACCAGTGTGCATCAGTGCAGCCTCAACAGTGTGCATCAATGCAGCCTGACCAGTGTGCAGCCTCAACAGTGTGCGTCTATGCAGCCTGACCAGTGTGCAGCTATGCAGCCTGACCAGTGCCCATCAGTGAGAGAAAAAAAAATCCAGCACCTTAATTCTTCTGCCGTTCTCCGCATGTCACTCTGCACTGGCCACAGGCAGGAGTTTAGTGGGCGGTGCAACGCCGGATCGAAAGAGGAATCCAGCGGCCGTTTTCCCGCTGCCCCATAGGCATATTACTCTGCAGAGCAGGAACCCGTTCAGTGGGCGGTGCCCTGATCAGAAGGAGGAGCATCGCTTCACGGCTGCCGCCAACGCTTTTTTTCAGGTGGCAACAGCAAGCGCCTAGCCCAAAGCTGCCCCACGACACTGAGGGCAGCCGGCCTAGCGGGAAATTTCCGACTATCCCGGTGGGCCAGTCTGGGGTCGCTGGGCAGGTGGGGCCCCCGCCCCACCATCCAGGCGGCCTTGGTTGGGGTCGCTGGGCAGGTGGGGCCCCCCAGGCAAGTGGGCCCCCAGGCAGCTGCCCAGCGTGCCCATGAGCACGACCAAATAAGAAAAAGCAAAGAGCTGCGCAATTACATTAAACAAATATATAGTATTGAAGTAAAATCAAATATTGAAATAATATTGCAACAACTTAGCAACCAAAATAAAAAATTGAATGGTAAATCCTCAAAGAAAAGAGGATAATAAACAGAACAGTCCAGTGAAGTGAATAAAAATAGTCCAGTGAAGTGAATACAAATAGATAAATCCTCTTGTGCAGATAAATAACACCAATGATAGTGAACCTCCACCACACACAATGCGCACTTACCAGAGGGCAAGCAATATCAAGCCTGTAACCAAGATCGGCATCCGGACATCAGACCAACACCAGCAGTAAATCACTTTAAATACGCTGAAGATAAGCCGGGAGATCACAACTCGGTAAATGGACCAACGATCCAGGTCCATCTTAGCTCCATCGCTCCTTCACGAGCATGACCATAGGTGGTGTGCGTAAGAGAGGGCCTGAGTAGACCTCATAGTTGGCAAGAGGCTGGTCGAGAGTCCACTTTGGATGAGAGAAAAGGAATATAGGCCCTATGGAGAAGTCTATGAGATTCTCTCCATGTTTGTTTTTTTTTTTTTTAGTTGTATTTTTTATTAAAGTATCAAAGAATAGGTACAAAGTTGTATCAATGTGTACATTGCACTATCAACATAAGTGCATTATAAACAAACATAATGAAAACAAAAACAAAAAAAAACAAGTATAAGTGATAAAAGAGTGTTCACAGAAACAAGGCACATATATGTAATAAATCAAATCTTTATGATGTATGCGATAAACGTACTGCGGGAAAGTAGCCAAAATCCCGCGAGTAGTTCAGAGTATATACACAGGCAACGTAGAATTAGATTAGGTTAGGAATAGGGCATATTTGGTAGTATGGGGGTCCCGAATTCCAAAAGAACCCATGGTTCCCATATTTTATTAAATTGGGGGGTGCAGTCATGTACCGTAGCCGTCAAAAACTCCATTGTCCGAATCTCGGCCACTAAATGTAGAAACCCGGACCATGGGGGAGGTGTATTGGATAACCAGAACAATGGGATAATCCTCCTGGCGGCTAGCAATATATAGGATATCAATTTGTTTGTCTTTTTTGATACCCCCGAGGGGGGAAGACCCAAAAGGTAATTCAAAGGATCCAACAGAAGAGACACCCCAGTTACCTTTTGTATAAGTAGATGCACATCATTCCAAAAAGGTTGTATCAAGGAACATTGCCAGAAGATATGGAATAGTGAGCCTATATCAGATCCACACCGCCAACAGAGCTGTGAAACTGAAAGGACCATACTTATGGATTACATCGGGAGTTCTGTACCAAAACATGAGAATCTTAATGGTTGTCTCCCTCTGAGTGACACATTTAGAAGATTTAAAGGTAGAGGACCAGATCCTATCCCACATTTGTATTGTGACAGGACGGCCCACCAACTGAGACCACTTGCTCATGTAATGGCGTAATGTTTCCGTAATTGGAGTCGGCTCATGGAGGATACGATAGATACATGAAATTAAGTGCAATTGATTGGGGCCTTGAGCACACAAGTGCTCAAAAGTAGTTGGTTTATCTAGGGTCAGGGATGGCGATTTAGAATGAAAGAAATGTCTAACCTGTAAGTAGAAGTGGAAGAAATGTGATGGTAAATCAAATTTCTCTCTTAAAACGTCAAAGGAATGTAGCTTCCTCGTTATGGGATGAACTAGGTTCCGCAGCTGGAAGAGATGTACATTTATCCATAAAAAGATCCTGCCCAGGGACATACTATCTGGAATGAGGGGATTAAGTAGTACATTTACAAGAGGAGAGCAGGGGGACGTGAGAGGATAACGTTTGAGGCAATTAGGCCAAATGGTTAAAGTTAGTGTCATTGGGCCAGTACACTGGCGTTTATAAATAGGGTCTAAAACAGGGGGAGCGCCCCAAACCAAGGAGCTCGGATGAACCGGATAAAGTACCCCCTTCTCAATGGCAGACCATTGGTTAGGTGCATTTAAGGAAGTCCAAGAGGTGATGGCCCCAAAGTGCGTTGCTTGATAATATTTAGTGATGTCCGGGGCTCCCAAGTCTCCTCTGGACCTAATGGAGAACATCACGGAGCTTGCTATGCGGTGGGCACCGCCATTCCATATGAATTTTAAAAAGGATCTTTGAAGTGATTTTAATTGTGAGGCGGGTACAGCTACTGGGAGAGTTTCAAAGTAATAAAGTAGCTTGGGCTCTCCATGTTTGTTGATAGCAAGATGCATGACCTTATTGTAACCACTGGGACATTTTTTCATGAATCAGATTATTAATTTTTGTCCATGACTATTATTGTTATACAGGAATTATATAGCACCAACAGTTGCGCAGCTCTTTACATTATAAAGTACGACAGTACAATTAGAATACAATTCAATACAACAGGGTTAAGAGAACCCTCTTTCTGAGAGCTTACAATTTAATAGGGAGGGACAAGTGAAACAAAGGATAATAACTGTGAGGGATTAGCCGATGGAGAAAAAAAAATAAAAGGTTCAATTGTAGCTGAAGAATTAGGCTTCCTGGAAGAGATTCGTTTTTAGAGCTGGTTCACATCAGATGCAGTTGAACTGCTTTGGGCCACTATTCCAGCGCTATCCCACTGCATAGACAAGACAAAATGCCTTGCCTCCTATGTGCCCAGTTCACACCATTGAATCCCAGTGGTGTGTGGGCATGATGTGCTAAAACAAAGTACTACATGAGGTACTTTTTTTCATTGCAGCACTGTGCAAGACAATCCACTGCCTTGCACCGCACAGCTGGCAATCAGACCTTCTGAGATGTCTTTGTGACATATCAATAAAGTTCATTTAAAAAAAAAAAAGAGAACAGTACAATCCACTGAGCTTAGTTGGATCACACTGCACAACGACCCCAGCCCTTAGGGATCCCCTAAAAGTGGACAGAGTAGGAGTTAGAAGGACAGCTTGGGGTAAAGTGTTACAGAGGAAGGGAGAGATTCTGGAGAAGTCCTGGAGATGAGCATGGGAGGAGGAGGCAAGGGAGCTAGAAAGCAGGAGATCTTGGGAGGAGTGGAGATACACTATATTGTCAAAAGTATTGGAACACCTGCCTTTACACAAACATGAACTTTAATGGCATCTTATTCTTCGTCCGTAGGGTTCAATATTTAGTTGGCCCACCCTTTGCAGCTATAACAGCTTCAACTCTTCTGGGAAGGCCGTCCACAAGGTTTAGGAGTGTGTCTAGGGGAATGTGTGACCATTCTTTCAGAAGCAGATGTGTGAGGTCAGGCACTGATGTTGAACAAGAAGGCCTGGCTCGCAGTCTCCGCGCTAATTCATCCCAAAGATGTTCTATCTGTCAGGACTCTGTGTAGGCCAGTCAAGTTCCTCCACCCTAAACTCGCTCATTCATGTCTTTATGGACCTCATTTTTGCACTGATACGCAGTCGTGTTGGAACAGGAAGGGGCCATCTCCAAACTGTTCCCACAAAGTTGGGAGCATGAAATTATCCAAAATGTCTTGGTTTGCCGACGCCTTAAGAGTTTCCTTCACTGGAAGTAAGGGGCCAAGCCCAACCCCTGAAAAACAACCCCACACCACAATCCCCCCCTCCACCAAATGATTTGGAGGGGTGGCCCAATACTTTTGGCAATATAGTGTGGATGAGCGAGTTTTGGGTGGAGGAACTTGACTTGAGTCCTGACCTCAACCCGATAGAACACCTTTGGGATGAATTAGAGTGGAGACTGCGAGCCAGGTCTTTAAAATTTTCATTTGTTGGGAAGTCAGATGCCAGTGGAGGGATTGGCAGAGAGGGGTAGCAGACACTGAGCGGTAAGGTGGAGGAGCCTGGTAGCGAAATTCATGATGGACAGAAGTGGGGGGATAGCCTGTGGAGATGTAAGCCAATGAGGAGGAAGTTACAATAGTCAAGGTGAGAGAGTGAATGAGGAGCTTGGTGGTTTCATTTGTTAAAAAGGGGCGAATTTTGGAGATGTTATGGAGGAGAAGTCTACCAGATGTGGACAGTGACTGGCTTTACTTCTGACCCAGTTCCTTTGCTTCAGATTCCATACATCAGCCCCAACCATTTTTAATCCAGAAAAATTTGGCTGTACGTTTTACCTCTGAGGATTAATCTCAGGATGTATGGAAAAAGAAAAAACATTCAGCCTCCGATATAATCCAGGTTAAGGGTATTTTTTTTTCCTTTTACAAGACGGGTCATATTTCATCTCAACTGCTGAACTTTTTAATAGGTGGAAACACAGTGCAAGTAAAATACAAATATCTATATTTGCCGATTTTATTAGACCTCAAGAATGTGCCATGTAACTATGCGGGGTAAACATGATAACTAAGGCTCAATCTTATAATAAGTTCTGTATGGGAGAGACGTAGACCTCATTTATTACCAGCACTAAATTTCATAGCTTAGTCAAAATGCTATTTTTAGGTCTCCAGTAACTGCTTTATAAATATATAGAAGTCAAATTTAGCTTTGTCCTATTTATTTTTAAACATTCCGGTGCTGGATATATTAATAAAGACATTTTGTTTTGGTTGAAGTAGATATGGGCACTTTTCATGCATGTTCCCACATTTTAGAAATGGGCATTCTATAGGAAGCCTTGGCTTATGGGGGGAGGAGTGGCCACAAGTTGTGCGAACATTTTAAATGCTTTCACATTTATATGACTATTAGAGCTTATTTAAACTAGCGATTGAGGGTTGGTAAAAGCTTGCAACTGAACTACGTTTTTACCTCCCTCAACTGCTTCTTTAGCTGCAAAGGCAGCTGCCGGGGGTGCACACAAGCCACGGCAGAAAGTAGAATCCTCGGTCGCTTTTGGGAGGTGCATCGCCCACCGGGTACGACCCATTTAAGTGAATGGGGCCGCTCTTCCACCCCCCGCCCTTCCCAACTGCAGGCATTGCATGTAGTTGTGGTGCGCTAGTGCGGGGATCTATGGGTTAAAACAGGCAACGAGGAGGTGATACAGATACAACGCCTCCTCACTGCTTGTCAGAATGCAGACCGCTATGGGAAGCTGTGAGGCATTTCCTGAATGGAGAGGAGCACAAGGTGAGAACAGCCCAGGATGGGGAAGTGCCGCTGCTGTGTGCTGGCCATGATGGGACCGATGTCACTGGTGAGGTAAGACACCGCTCAGTGTCTTCTAGTCACCAGCTGGGATTCTCTGTAAACCCCCACTCGGGGATGTGTGCTTACCCCACTTCCCTGATAACTGGGGAAAAGACACACACCTCCGGCAGGTGACCTTCCCCCAACACCTGCCAACACTGACTGAGAAACCTTCAGAAATTGCTAAAACAAATCTCTTAACACCTCAGGGGGCCCCTGAAGGGCTACAGGCTCCAGATTTTATGTCACGCTTTGCCCTCCCAGATCTAAGTTGCCCCCCCAAAGCCCCCTGACCACCCTCTCTGCCCTGGATACTATGCCCGGCTGCTGAGCTCCTTTCCCAGTACAGCACTCTATACTGCTCCTCCTCCGCAGGGCTGAAATCACATTCCTTTACAACACAGCCAGTCAGCCATGATCTGCACAGGGTGTATCTCCTACTGCAACTACACTGCCGTTCTGACCAGAGAATTTCACAGGTCAGAAGGGCAACATAAAAGTCAGAAACAGCCTGTGAAGACTGAGATACTGTGTGTAAAGGAATGTGATTTCAGCCCTGTGTAGTGTGGGGGGAGGGGGGCTGTATACAGTGCTGGGATGGGAAAGGAGCTCTGCCAAGTGACCTGCCAGGGGTCCCTGTCCTCTGATTCTCCAGCGGTGATCCCTATCCTCTGATTCTCCAGCCGTGATCCATGTCCTCGGATTCTCCAGCGGTAATCCATATCCTCTGATGTAAAGAGGAATTCTGGGAACTCAGAACTCTTAAGCCACTTTGAGTATCTTGGCGTGCGGTGGATGCACACGCACAGTGAAAGTGGTGGGTGGTAATGGGGGGGGGGGCAGGTCAACTTTTTCATCGGGGCCCATAAGGTTCAAGCTACGCCTCTGCCTACAACTGAGATCCTCCTGTCCCTTTATTAGCTTTGTTGCCCTTCTCTGGGCCCTCTCCAGTTCCAGCACATCCTTCTTGAGTACTGGTGCCCAGAATTGGACGGCATATTCCAGAATCTTGTAGAGTGGGAGAATTATCATTTTATCTCTGGAGTTAATCCCCTTTTTAATGCCAATGTTTCGTTGGCTTTGCTTGCAGCAGCTTGGCATTGCATGCTATTGCTGAGCCTATCATCTACTAGGACCCCCACGTCCTTTTCCATCCTAGATTCCCCCAGGAGGTTCTCCCCCTAGCGAGTAGACTGCATTCATATTTTTGCCACCCAAATGCATTATTTTACATTTTTCAACATTAAACCTCATTTGCCATGTAGTTGCCCACCCCATTAATTTGTTCAGATCTTCTTGCAAGGTTTACACATCCTGTGTAGAAGGTATTGCCCTGCTTAGCTTAGTATCGTCCGCGAATACCGAGATTGAGCTGTTTATCCCATCCTCCAGATCGTTTATGAATAAATTAAATAGGATTTAGGTCTTGGGAAGAGCAGAGAGCATGGTTTGGGTGATATTTTTTAGACAAGATTGGTGATGAAGCTTGGGGCATTAGCACAGAGTAGGTTCACACTAAGTGTATTTCGAAGCCTTGTCCAGTGCAGACCCAATGCCAGGCAAGACAAAAAGATTTGTTCCCTATGATGTCAATTCATAACACTCCATTGTGGTGGTGGTGGTGTGGTGAAAAAGTACGACATGCAGGACATTTTTCAGCCCAATGTGTTGCAACGCAACCCACCACATCATGCTGCTCTGCGGCCAGTAGAAGTTAAAATCAGAGCTCCACCCAAAAGGGGAAGTTTCACTTTTACACATCCCCTCCCCTCCTCTGCCAAACTTGGCATGTCATTTTGGAGGTGGACGAGCTGGTACCTAGTTTTGACAGGTACCTGCCCCCACTTCCGCTCGGATCGCCTAGGTGATACAAGCAGGAGTTCTCCTTCCCCTCTCGATCCCTGCAGTCTTCTGGGAAAAATTCACAGGTCCCAGAAGACTGCGGGACCATTCACAAAGCACGGCTCATGTGCCAAAAGCCGCACAGCCGGCTTCCCACTGTTAGGATGCCGGCGCCGGGAACCCTGAGGCTAGTGAGTAACTAGCCCAGGTGAAGATGGCGCTGGATCCCTGGACAGGTAAGTGTCCATTTATTAAAAGTCAGCAGTTAAAGGATTTATAGCTGCTGACTTTTAATTACATTTTCTTTTTTACAGACTGAACCTCCTCCTTAATGAAATGTTACTTTGTGACATTTCAACAAAGCTGTCATAAAAAAGAAAACAGCGCAAATGAAGCTTGCTGTGGAGGTGGGCTCAACGAGAATCACTTTTAATCCAAGGCGTTTAAAGGATTTTGCACCCACAACATCAGATGCAAAAGAAGTTGTTATTAACCACTTGCCTACCGCAACCGCGTACATGTGCTGTGGGGCGGCGGGTTCTTGTGGGCAGAATCATGTACAGGTACATGATTCTGCCCCTCCAGGTCTGCGGCGCGCACATAGGCTGCCGGCCACCCGCTCCTGCTGTGAAATGGTGGGTGACAATCAGCGGGTCTGGTGGACCTGATGTCCGCCGGGACCGACTGATCGTTCCCGACAGAGGCAGAACAGCAGTTCCATATGTAAACAAGGCAGATCGCTGTTCTGTTAGTAGGGAAGACAGAGATCCTGTGTTTCTGCTAAGCAGGAACACAGATCTCTGTCTTTTCACAGTTAAAGCACCTCCCCCACAGTTAGAAAGCACCCCCAGGAAACTCATTTAACCCTTTGATCGCCCCTGATGTTAACCCCTTCCCTGCCAGTGTCATTAGTACAGTGGCAGTGCATATTTTTAGCACTGATCACTGTATTGGTGTCACTGATCCCCAAACAAGTATCAAAAGTGTAATTTATTGTCCGATGTGTCCGCCGCAATGTCGCAGTCCTGCTATAAGTCACTGATTGCCACCATTACTAGTAAAAAAACAAACAAATTTCATAAAAATATCCCATCGTTTGTAGACGTTATAACGTTTGCGCAAACCGATCAATATACGCTTATTGGGATTTTTTTAACCAAAAATATGTAGCAGAATACATATTGGCCTGAACTGATGAAGACATTTTTTTTTCATTGGATATGTTTCATAGCAGAAAGTAAAAAATATATATATATTTTTCCAAATTGTCGGTCTTTTTTTGTTTATAGCGCAAAAAATAAAAAGCTCAGAGGTGATTAAATACCACCAAAAGAAAGCTCTATTTGTGGGGGAAAAAATTACATACATTTTATTTGTGTACAGCATTGCACGATCGTGCAATTGTCATTTAAAGCAAAAAATGGTCTGGTTGTGAAAAGGGGGAAAATCTTCCAGAGCGGAATTGGTTAAACTTTAAACTTTTGCGCTACTATGTACAATTTTAAAGAAAATATAAACCATCAACCTGCAGTAAATAAATGAATGATCCCTGAGGAAGTCACATGACCAGTGACGCAACGCGTCGGGTTGAGACTTGTGATGTCATTTCCGGCGGCGTTTTACGGAAGTGCGGTGAGGAGGTGAGTGTGTCACTACTCCCACTGTTTCTTTTTTTTTTTTTTTAAATTGTTTTTATTCAAATTTTTAAAACACAGAAAACACATAACAGCCGATAGCATATATACAGTATTCAGAATGAGTTGCTAACCACAATGCAAAGTCAGGGTATATATATCACTGTCCTCCTACTAGAGGTAATATTCAGTTAGGTTATAGGTGATCAGAGGGGGACCAACAGAGCAAATTACGTATATCTAAGAGCTATGTATACATATTATCCCTATAACATAGTATCTGTAACCGATCAATATTCACTGGGCGATATTCAATGCCTCCATCCATTTACACCAGACTTTGTCAAATTTCAACACTCCCATTGTTTCTTACTGTGATTTGTATTCTTACTTGATGTAAGCAGCTTCTTTTACTTAATAAATTTACTTTTTATTTGGCAATATTGCACTATGGCTGTTCTTTGTTTCCTTTGAACGCCATTTATACAAGAAGTGCCATTTCTTGGAGCGAGCCGTTTCCTCTACATATGGAGTTTTCCCAAGATGATCTGGACGCAGTTCTTCGTCTTCGTCTTCGTCTTCGCTTGGGACCTGGATGTCTTTACAAATCCATCAGCAGGATTTCTTATCTGACTATCTGATGAGCCTTCAACATCGGAAGAAGTTCTGGACAGCCGCACTTCAAAAAAGTTTTTGCCTTTTATTCAAAAAATATCACCAAAAATACATGCCACAGCAGCGGAAAAATCTTACGCGTTTCACACTACAAACAGTGCTTAATCATACTACACTACAAACAGTGCTTAATCATACTACACTACAAACAGTGCTTAATCATAGCTATCCGATGAGCCTTGTTTGGCCTTTTGGGTCATTTTTGGAGGTGAGCGGCCATTTCATAAATATAACAGTCGATGTTTGGATTGATGTGCTGCCAGTTTTTTTCTTCTATCAAGTTACCCCTATGAGATTTTTATCTTTATATGAACTGACTCCTACCATTGGGCTTTAGTTGGACTTTTATTCCCAATTATTTATTTGTATGTTTTGGATACTTATCATGTTCATTCTTTAAGTATATTAATTCACGTCGCATTACTGAATAAGCGCACCCACTCTTTATTTCTTCTTTTTCCATTAAAGGGATTTTGCACCCACATGCAAAAAAAAAAGTTTTTGTTTTTTTTTAAATATGCATGGGCATTTTCCCATACTTATACTTCATGGCATAACTGGACTGTTTTACTCCATCAGCCAGTTTAGCAAGAAAAGAGGACGACTGCTGAGCGTTTGGTCTACCGGGCAGGAAGTCGGCAGAGAACCTGAGTACAGCTTATATCAGCAAACCACATTAATAGCTCCATTTGTATAATCCAGTTTGCATTTTACTGCTAAGGCTATTTGTAGAAGTAGAAAATGCTTTAGCTTGGCTCTTTTTCAGTTTCAGGAAACATTTTTACCAAGAAGTCCTTATTATTTCATGATAAAAAAAAAAAACCCATTTATTTATTTTTCATTCGAAAATAGCTTTCATTTAAAACTTCAGGAGCTACAGTAAGTGTTTATGTGTGCGTGATATAAATGGCAAGGCTGGGAAGCTTCTCTATGTGACTCAGAAAGTACCAATTTTCAAAATGTATTTTGCTGGCAGCAGATTCTTTTTTTTTTTTTTAATCTAGTTGAGCTAGATCAGGGGGGGTCTCACAACTTTCTAAACAAAGGGCCAGTTTACTGTCCTTCAGACTTTAGTGGGGGGCCAGACTGGTCATTAGGAGTAGAAAATGCCCCAGCGTCAGTGGGGGGTATACGATACCTCAGGCTTGCTGGTCCGTGGGAGGAATAGTGCCCCATCTTTGGAGTCAATTGGAGGAATAGTGCCCCATCATTGGTGTCATTGAGAAGCAGGGTGGTAGATTTTTGACACCCTAGGCGAAACCTCATTTTGCCACCCCCCTCTTTGCTCGGCCAATGACTCCACCCCCTTTGCTCTGCCCATGTGTACCCTGCCTTTTAACCACTTCAGCCCCGGAAGATTTTACCCCCTTCCAGACCAGAGCAATTTTTACAATTTGGCACTGCGTCGCTTTAACTGACAATTGCGCAGTCTTGCGATGCTGTACCCAAACGAAATCTGCGTGCTTTTTTTTCCCACAAACAGAGCTTTCTTTTGGTGGTATTTGATCATCTTTGCGGTTTTTATTTTTTGCGCTATAAACAAAAAAAAAGAGCGACAATTTTTAAAAAAGAACTATATTTTTACTTTTTGCTATAATAAATATCCCCCAAATGTTTTTTAAAAAAAACAACGTTTAGGCCGATCAGTTTAGGCCGATATGTATTCTTCTACATATTTGTGGTAAAAAAAAAAATCGCAATAAGCGTATATTGATTGGTTTGCGCAAAGGTTATAGCGTCTACAAACTATGGGAAAGACTTATGGCATTTTTTTCATTTTATTTTTTTGTTTTTTGTACTAGTAATGGCGGTGATCTGCGATTTTTAGCAGTACTGCGACATTGCGATGGACAGATCAGTCACTTTTGACACATTTTTGGGACCATTGACATTTATACAGCGATCGGTGCTATAAATATGCACTGATTACTGTATAAATGTCATTGGCATGGAAGGGGTTAACACTAAGGGGCGATCAAGGGATTAAATGTGTGTCCCCTAGGTGTGTGTTCTAACTGTATGGGGATAGGACTGACTAGGGGAGGAGACATATCGTTGTTCCTATGTAGTGGGAACAAACGACATGTCTCCTCTCCCCTGACAGAAGAGGGATTTGTGTGTTTACACACACAAATCCCTGTGCTGGCTCTCGTGCACACGATCGTGCGTGGCCACGGGCATCAGGTCCCCCGCGGTGCAGCGGGCGTGCGCGCGAACCTCCGGCGGCGCGCCCTCTGGCCTGCGGTGCCATTGTGCCGCAGTATATGTGCTTGAGCTGGTCAGGAACCGGTTAATGACTGACACCATTTTGCATACAACACTTTGCTAGACCATCTAATTTTGGAAACTTAAAATACCTTCAAAGTTGCTGCTTTCTCCGCAAACCAGACTCCAGCACTTCGCCACAAACCAAACTTCTCCTGTTCTCTGCAATTCTGCAAGCAAGAAGGCCCCAGGGCAGCAAAACCTCGAGTCCTCGACTCAAACATAAACTTGGGGGTGGAGTCAGTCACCGACCTTGTGCATGAGAGTGGAGGTGGCAGGGTGGAGATTTTTGCGGCGCCTCTCCACCTATTTCTTCAGCTGTGGTCCACAGGCCCTCACCTGCGCCTCTGGACCTGGTCTGAAGACAAATCGTGGCGGCACCGGCTTGCTTCCTTACGCTAGCCGTGGTCCGCAGGTCCCGTGCCCGCACCTGTGCCTCTGGACCTGGCCGGAAGACTCGGCACAGCGCCCCTGAGTGATGTGCGTTTTAGGCCGGCACCTACCTTGCCTATAGGTAGCGCCGGCCCTGTTGGGAGGAATTTGCCCCATTCTTGGTGTAAGTGAAGGTTAAAGTGACCCATTTTTGGAAACAATGAATGGAATAATGCCCCAAAGGAATAGTGCCCATTCGTTGGTATCAGTGGGAGGAATAGTGCCCCATCATTGGTTTCAGTGGGAGAGTTAGATTCCCCCTACTTTAGTGTCAGTGCAAGGAATAGTGCCCCACTGTTGGTTTCATTGGATGGAATGGTGCCCCACCGATGGTGCCAGTGGGAGAAGAAGTGCCCCAAGGGCCAGATAATGGCAATGGCGTCGCACGACCGCACAATTGTCAGTTAAAGTAACGCAGTGCCGCATCGCAAAAAAATGGCCTGGTCATTAAGGGGGTAAATCCTACCAAGGCTGAAGTGGTTAATGACCAGACCATTTTTTTGCGATACGGCACTGCGTTACTTTAACTGACAATTGCGCGGTAGTGCGACGCTGTACCCAAATAAAATACATGTCTTTTTTTCCCCCACAAATAGAGCTCTCTATTGGTGGTATTTGATCACGTCTGTGGTTTTTTTATTTTTTGCTATAAAAATACCAAAAGTTTTGAAAGAAGAAACAATATTTTTTACTTTCTGCTATAAAACATATCCAAAAAAATGTATAAAAAGACAGATTTTTTTTAAACAATTTAGGCCAATATGTATTCTGCTACATTTTTTGGTAAAAAAATAAATCCCAAAAAGCGTCTATTGATTGGTTTGTACAAAAGTTATAGCGTCTACAAAACAGGGGATAGATTTATGTATGGTTTATTTTTTTTATTGTTTTTACTGGTAATAGCGGCGATCTGCAATTTTTTACGGGACTGCGATATTGCAGTGGACAAATCTGACCCCAAGTAACACTTTTTGGGGACCAGTGACATTATCCTTGTCTCTTAGATCCATTGTAATGTTTCTACAGTTCAGTAACCACAAAGATAAATACATATATATCCTAGGATTGTATTTGCAACATTTACAGCAAAAGAAATGATAAACTCTGGTCTGCGAAGAATTGGAAACCATTTTATACACCAGAGGGCGCTGATGATGGCTTTACAGAACAGTCATCGACTACCGTACAAACTGGTGTGGAATTCAGAAACTAGGGGACATGCACACCTCCCAACTTTTTTGAGATGGGAATGAGGGACACCTATCAGCAAAAGTATGCAGGCATAGGACACACCCCTTGCCACGCCCCCTTAAAGGAGAATTGTACAAAAAAATAAAAGATTTGTTCAACCCACACATGCTTTTTTTTTTTACCACTACTATTCCTTTATATTGGCTTTTAGAATTTAGAAATGCAGCAATTTAGAAATCAGATGAAAGGTTTAGCGCTGGAAAACACTTTTTGATAGATAAAAAGTGCATTTTATATACATCTATAGAGATCACACCAAAATGAGGGACAAATGAGGAGGAATGAGGGACAGAGGGACATTTCTCCAAATCAGGGACAGTCCCTCGAAATCAGGGACAGTTGGGAGCTATGGACATGTGATCCCTTTTACAACAATAGAAAAGTTTAAACCTGACCTGACCTGGGAAATAGAAGCAGGTTCACTTTAAAGCTTGGGATAATAATATATAATAACATTGCCTTTATGATAAATACTCCTCTGTTCAAAAGAACCTGCAAATACCTTTATCATCCATGAAATTTAAACTAGCAGAACTCTTTTGGCCCTTGCATGTGGGGGGCTGTCTAGGAGGAGAGACCTTCATCCCTGAATGCACAGGGCCCTAAATGCCAGTAGCACTTGGTACAGCATTCGCATACCTCCCAACATTTTGAGATGGGAATGAGCGACGCCTACTAACAAACGTACGTAGGCATAGGACACGCCCCCTGCCACACCCCCTTAAAGGAAAATTAACAAAAAAAAAATGGTGAATTAAATCCACAAGGGCTTTTTTTTTTACTACTACTCTTCCATAATATGGGCTTTTACATTTTACAAATGCAGCAATTTAGAAATCAGATGAAAGGTTTAGCACTGGGAAAGACTTTTTGAAAGATAAAAAGTGCATTTTATATACATCTATATAGATCAGACCAAAATGCGGGCCAATTGAGGAGGAATGAAGGACAGAGGGACATTGCTCCAAATCAGGGACAGTCCCTCGAAATTAGGGACAATTGGGAGCTATGCATTCGGGCTAATCCTGACGCGACTGGCCATCGATTTGACAGGCTGCCTTCAGCAAGGGCCGGCCGCTGCACCTCTCTCTCCTGGGTGCACTAAACCCCAAGGGACACATTGCTCATAGACAGCCCCGTGTGCGAGGGGCCTTAAAGCTGATCCTCAACTTTCCCATCCACTTTGTCCCATTCCCCTTCTGCCCCTCCCTCCCCCTTTTTTCTTTTGAAAATACTTTTCTTGGGACCCTTCCCTCCCCAAACTTCCTGGTTCCTCGCCTAGGCAAGAATTACATATACAGTTGCCCCCAGCCTCCTGGGAAACTCCTGTCACACACATCCTAGGTGGCAGCAGGGTACTCAAAGGTGCCTGGGGACATACAGTAGTGTATGTAGGTTTTGTTCTGCCCTAGGCCTGAGTAAACTCCTGTACCCCCTCATTTAAATATGACCCACCCCTTCCTGTAAAGGCCACACCCCCTTGCCGTTTAAGACCTGCCTTGAGATTTTCGAGTGGGGACACTAGTTCTGAGGGCCTGGGAGGGTGGGGGGTGGGGGAATGGATTCCCTTAATTTGCATAGATTTCCTCTCACTTCCTCTTTGGCTATGGGGCAGGAAGTGAAGGGAAATCTCTGCAATGCGACAGGAATGGTAAAAAATAAACCAACAGGGGCTATAACCCTCCCTTACTCTATCCAAAATGGACAAAAAAAAAAAGTGTTGCCTATAGTTCTACTTTAAGCACAAATTTCTGATAATTTTATGGAGAGGACTAAGAAGATATAACCATGACAATTGTGCAGCAGAAAACATAGAGCACAGTGAGGAAGGTTTGTGGTCCAGGATGATAGGACAGTCAAAATTAGAAGCGGCGCCCCCCCCCCCAGTTGCGGAATGCCGGCTGCCCCCATACCGGAAGCAAAGTGCTGCCCTAGGCCTTGTCGGCCTAGGCCAGGATACAGCATTGGGAACAGGTGCATCAGAGCTGCTTCCTTCTTTGCAATGCCTGGTGAGCCTCAAGAACACAACACTCAGCCTGTGAAGTCTCTGTAAATATGTAATCCATGCAAAAAAGGGAGAAAGGCTGGTGCCATGGAAGTCAGCTAAAACATAATTTTATTATAGCATGTGAACAACAGCCAAAAATCCAACGCATTTCGGCCATCAGGCCTAAAGGAGTTGTAAAGGCAGAAAAAGTCTTCTGTGTGTAGCAGCCGCCCCAGCAACCCCTAATACTTACCTAAACCCCCTCTCTGTCCAGCGATGTCCACGAGTTCCTTTGGCCGTCCGGGAATCTCCCTCCTGATTGGCTGAGACACAGCAGCGGCGCCATTGGCTCCCGCGGCTGTCAATCAAAGTCAGTTAGCCAATCAGGGGAGAGAGGGCCAAATGGCAGCTCCAAGTCTGAGTGGACAGCTGCAGCTCGGCTCGGGTACTTCCCACAGCAAGCTGCTTGCTGTGGGGGGCACTTAACAGGAGGGAGGGGCCAAGAGCAGCGAAGAGGGACCCGAGAAGAGGAGGATCCAGGCTGCTCCGTGCAAAACCAACTGCATAGAGCAGGTAAGTGTAACATGTAAGTATACGTATAAAGTATAACGTGTTTGTTTTTTGTTTTTTAAAACGAGACTTTACAATCACTTTAATTATGGTGATTAAGGCCTGATGGCCGAAACGCGTTGGATTTTTTGACTGTTGTTCACATGCTATAATAAATGTTTTAGCCGACTTCCATGGCACCAGCCTTTCTCCTTTTTTTTTCACAGGTGCATGAGCTGCACCTTGTCAACACGGGGGCTGGTTGCCTCTTTGTGGTGTTTGTGGTTACCCCCGGTGACGCACACCATGGTTAACCCCTCCACCAGCCTTTCCCTGCACTTCCTAGCTACAAACCTAGGCAAGATTTACATACAGGGTACGCTATGGTGCATGAGCTGCGCCAAATCATTAGGTGGGCCTGTTGTCTCTTTGTGGCTTTTGCAGCCGGGCCCCTAAAGACACTGTGGTGCATGCACTTCATCAGGGGGCCCGGCTGTAAAAATCTGGAAGAGACAGCTGCCCCCCCCCCCGTCCCTGACGACATCAGAATAAGATGACGGTGTGTGTTGTATCCCTGGAGAACACCGCTAGATTGTTAAGTGAGTGAGTATGTTTTTTGTGCACAACCTGGCTCTAGAGCAGGGATATGCACTTAGCGGACCTCCAGCTGTTGCAGAACTACAAGTCCCATGAGGAATAGCAAGACTCTGACAGCCACAAGTATGACACCCAGAGGCAGAGGCATGATGGGACTTGTAGTTTTGCAACAGCTGGAGGTCTGCTAATTGCATATCCCTGCTATAGAGGTACGGGGGGGGGGGGGGTGAAATCCTTCTTTACCCAAAGGAAACTTTGGAAACAGCAAGCGAAAGAAATGCAAGAAAAGGCCTCCTTCACAAACTTGCTTGGATTTGTTACATTAGTTAAGATTTGTTACAAGTGTTTTTGTTTTTAAAAAAAATGAAAGGCACCATCTAAAATGATAAGTTGCTTTGGCCCCCCACTTCCTGGAATTTGTCCAGTCCTTTCCCATCTAAAAAACCTGGCATATCTTTATTAATAGCTATTTGTGATGATAACAGTATGGGCATCGCATGAGAGGGAAGAAGCCCCCCGGTGGGCAGAAAAAAAATGCAACTCTTGCTGTAGGGCTCACAAAACATTTATTGAAAGGGTAAAAACATGTTACATGTACATCAAACCAATGCATTTCGGGGGGGGAGTGAAATCCCCCTTCTTCAGGGCTGTGTATTTATGGTTGGGTGGTACGTTCTGGAGTGATTTCTACATTCCTAGCTTCCAATTGGCAGAGTGCCGGCTTTGGAAGATGTAGATGCGGCAGGGGCCCCAACAGACCTGAAGAAGGGAGAGTCCATTCCCCCGAAATGCGTTCGCATGAATTTGCTGCCCTATGCATGACAAACGCCCCAAAGTAGCTCCAGAACCTTTTCTCTCATGGAGCATGGAGCGTTTTTTTAACCACTTGCCAACAGTATAACTTATATAGATATACGGCGGCAAGGTGGCACGGCTGCGCCGGATCATATACCTAGTATGTGGTCCGACACTTCTGGGTAGGGGGTGTGCATGTGTGCCGCTGCCCGGCACGCTTCCGCTGTGATTACACACAGCGGCAGCTGATCTGTGGGTATTGTGGACTCGATGTCCGCCGGCACCCGCCGATCACCCAGCACAGAGGCAGAACGGCGGTCTGTCTATGTAAATAAGGCAGATCACCGTTCTAACAGGCGTGGATCCTGTGCCTCTGCAAAGCAGGAACCTGGACCCATGCCTTCCCCTAGTAAAAGCACCTCCCACACTGTACTAAAACACAAGCTAGGCATGCAGTTAACCTTGATCGCCCCTGATGTTAACCCCTTCCCAGCCAGTGTCATTAGTACAGTGACAGTGCATATTTTTATCCCTGATCACTGTATTAGCGTCACTGGTTCCCAAAAAGTGTCAGTAAGTGTCCAACTGTCCGCCGCAATATCTCAGTCCCACTATAAGTAGCTGATTGCTGCCATTACTTGTAAAAAAATTAATAAATAATATCCCATAGTTTGTAGATGCACTATAACTTTTGCACAAACCAATCAATCAATCAATATACCCTTTTTGGGATTTTTGGTACCAAAATAATGTAGCAGAATACATATTGGCCTAAATTGATGAAGAAATTAGATTTTTTTTCCTTTTTTTTTGTTGGATATGTTTAGACTCCTTTCACACTGAGGCAGTTTTCAGGCGTTTTAGCGCTAGAAATAGCACCCAAGAGGGGGAGCAGACTCACATTTTGCCACAACAAATTGTGCCAAAACACGCAATTAGAAAAGAAGAAAAAGCCCTGCAAGCAGCATCTTTGGGTTCGTGTTTGGAGCGCTATAAAAAGCGCTCCAAAAACACCCCTGCCCATTGAAATTAATGGGCAGCGCTACCAAAGCACCTCGAAAGCGCCACAAAGCGGGTCTTTTTTGGGTTTGTTTGACCTTAAGAAAAAAGAACCGAACCAGGTTTATAAATGCAACCGTATAGGCAAAGTAATTCTAAAGGCCCGTACACACGATCGGACTTTTTGACAACAAACATACAAATTAGCTGTTTTAAGGCAACATCAGACCGCGTGTACGCTCCATCGGACAAACTTTTTCGGTTTTCATCGGACAACTGTTGGCTGTGCGAACAGACAAACCTTGCGGCAACAAAAGTCCTACGTTGACAAGTCCGATCGTGTGTACGCAAAACCATCGGACTTTAGTACAAAGTACAAACACGCATTCTCAGAACCCATGCAAAAGATCAGACAACAATACAGAAGTTGACCAAAGGGTGGCGCCGGAGAATTGAATGTCCTCTTTTGAAGTGTCGTCAGTACGTTGAAACGTCACTACGTTCGTGTTTGTTGCCTAAAAAGTCCTGCCGTGTGTATGCTTAACAAGTTCACGTCCAACGCCCTTTGTACAGAATTCCACGGAAAAGTTTGTATAAAGTCCGATCGTGTGTATGAGGCTTAAAGCTGTCAACAAACGTTCCCCTTATGCCCCGTACACACGATCGGAAATTCCGCCAGCAAAAGTCCGATGTGAGCTTTTGGTTGGAAATTCTGACCGTGTGTATGCTCCATCGGACTTTTGCAGGCGGAATTCCCGCCAGCAAAAGATTGAGAGCAGGTTTTCAATTTTTCGGTTGGAAAAAATTCCGATCGGCTGTACCAATTCCGACGCGCAAAATTCCTACGCATGCTCGGAAACAATTCGACACATGCTCTGAAGCATTGAACTTCATTTTCTCGGCTCGTCGTAGTGTTGTATGTCACCGTGTTCTTGACGGTCGAAAGTTCAGAGAACTTTTGTGTGACCCGTGTGTGTGCAAGGCAAGCTTGAGCGGAATCCCGTCGGAAAAACCATCCAAGTTTTTTCCGACGGAAAATCCGATCGTGTGTACGGGGCATAAGTCTTGTTTGTTTTCGGCTTCCTGTTTTGTGCCGACTGAATGTATCCTAGTTTACGAAAATGACGTGACTTGTTGTATTTGAGGAACTTTGCCATAAATAATAAAGGAATTTAAAAAAAAACCTGAACCACTAGCACCTCTGAAATACCGCTAAAGCACCGCAAAAACGATCGGCCCTTTAGCGGCTGTTTTAGCATCGCTTCAGTGTGAAAGGGGTCTTATAGCAGAAAGTAAAAAAATATTGTCTTTTTTTTTATGTTTAGGGCGCAAAAAAATAAAAACCGCAGATGTGATCAAATACCACCAAAAGAATGCTCTAATTGTGGGGGAAAATGGACATACCCAGGCATGTACTGGCCATCAGGACTACCGGGAGATTCCCGGTGGGCCGATGGCTCAGTGGGCCAGTCAGGTGCGGTCCTGGAGACGCTCTTCTCTGACAGTGAGTGATCGCAATTTCACTCCTGTCAGGAGGAGCAGCTTCTGTCATATGCTGCAGAGAGCATTAGGCTTTCTGCTCCCTCCAGCCTGCAGGGGGAGATAGACCAATGGCAGACTTTCCTTCCTCTCTCACCTATCACTTGTTATCACATGACTGGAGAGAGGAAGGAGAAGCTGCCTTCAAAACTGTGAGTACATGTGGGAGGGGGAGGACACTCTGATGTGAAGGGGGCTGCTGGTGGGGACTCTCTGATGGGGACACTCTGATGTGAAGGGGGTTGCTGTTGGGGACTCTGATGTAAGGGGGACGCTGTTGGGGACACTGATGTAAGGGGGTGCTGTTGGGGACACTCTGATGTAAGGGGGTGCTGTTGGGGACACTGATGTAAGGGGGTGCTGTTGGGGACACTCTGATGTAAGGGGGACGCTGTTGGGGACACTGATGTAAGGGGGACACTGTTGGGGACACTATGATGTAAGGGAGACGCTGTTGGGGACACTCTGATGTAAGGGGGACGCTGTTGGGGACACTGATGTAAGGGGGTGCTGTTGGGGACACTCTGATGTAAGGGGGACGCTGTTGGGGACACTGATGTAAGGGGGTGCTGTTGGGGACACTATGATGTAAGGGGGTGCTGTTGGGGACACTCTGATGTAAGGGGGACGCTGTTGGGGACACTGATGTAAGGGGGTGCTGTTGGGGACACTCTGATGTAAGGGGGTGCTGTTGGGGACACTGATGTAAGGGGGTGCTGTTGGGAGCACTCTGATGTAAGGGGGACGCTGTTGGGGACACTGATGTAAGGGGGTGCTGTTGGGGACACTGATGTAAGGGGGTGCTGTTGGGGACACTCTGATGTAAGGGGGACGCTGTTGGGGACACTGATGTAAGGGGGACACTGTTGGGGACACTCTGATGTAAGGGGGATGCTGTTGGGGACACTGATGTAAGGGGGTGCTGTTGGGGACATTCTGATGTAAGGGGGTGCTGTTGGGGACACTGATGTAAGGGGGTGCTGTTGGGAGCACTCTGATGTAAGAGGGATGCTGTTGGGGACACTGATGTAAGGGGGTGCTGTTGGGGACACTCTGATGTAAGGGGGTGCTGTTGGGGACACTGATGTAAGGGGGACGCTGTTGGGGACACTCTGATGTAAGGGGGACGCTGTTGGGGACACTGATGTAAGGGGGTGCTGTTGGGGACACTATGATGTAAGGGAGACGCTGTTGGGGACACTCTGATGTAAGGGGGACGCTGTTGGGGACACTGATGTAAAGGGGGTGCTGTTGGGGACACACTGATGTAAGGGGGTGCTGTTGGGGACACTCTGATGTAAAGGGGATGCTGTTGGGGACACTCAAAATTAAAGTGGGCCGGTCACGAGGAAGTCCAGGGCCAAATTTTTGCCCCAGTCCAGCCCTGGTCATACCGGTAAATGTTATTTTGGTACAACATCGCACGATTGTTAGTTAAAGTAACGCAGTGCCGTATCATGAAAAATGGCCTGGCCATGAAGGGGGGAGGGGGGGAGAATCTTCCAGAGGTCAAGTGGTTAATTGCGTGTTTTGGCACATTTGTAGCGCATTTTATTGTGGCAAAATGTGAGTCTGCTCTCCCTCTTGGGGTGCTAATAACAACTAATGAGACCACAAGCCTGACCCGCACGTTTCCGAAACACATGGCAAAACGCTAATTTTTTTGGTGTTTTGTCATGCATTTAGGAAACGCACAAGATAACACATCGCAATAAAGTCAAGGGGCTCTTTTCTAGACATGTGCACAACAAAAAAAATTTGTTTCGTTTCATTTCGTTTCTTTACGTTTCCGTTGATTCGTAACGATTCGTAATTTCGCAAAAACGCGAGTTTTTATATTCGGACTCGTTCATATTTTCGTAACAGTTATATTTTCGTTGATACAAAATGATTCGTAATTCCGTTTTTATTGATTCGAAATTCGTAACTTTATTAGATAATGATTTTCGTTTATTCGGTACACTACTCGTAATTTAGTAATTGTTACTTTTGTAAGATCGCCTTTTTTTCGTTGATTCGTACTTTCACAGGAAATAAAGAATATTAATCCTATGCTTGCTTTTCTAATAAGTCCTGAACTTCCTCCAGTCCACTCCCTCAGTCACCAGACCGGACACACCGTCTCCTCCTCAACTGAATCTAAAAAGATTCAGGAATGCAGTGTGACTCCGACGCAAAAAGGGATAAGCTGATTGGCTAAAGGTATTAACCACTTCATTACCGGCGTATAGTAAAATGACGTCCACAGATGGGATCTCCCATCCTGGGTGGACGTCATATGACGGCCTGGGCTTCCCGGCCGTTGCTCGGGACCCGGTGCATGTGCCCGGCGGCCGCGATGTCCGCCGGGCACCCGCGATTGCCGGTTAACCGGGCAGGACCGTGGATCTGTGTGTGTAAACACACACAGATCCACGCCCTGTCAGTTGTTCCCAGTACAGATGAACACTGATCGGTCTCCTCCCCTTGTGAGTCCCCTCCCCCTACAGTTAGAATCACTCCCTTAGGAAACACAATTAACCTCTCGTCTCCCCCTAGTGGTTAACCCCTTCACTGCCTGTCACATTTACACAGTAATCAATGCAATTTTATAGACTGATCGCTGTATAAATGTGAATGGTGCCAACAATGTGTCAAAAGTGTCCGATGTGTCCCCCATAATGTCGCAGTCACGAAAAAAAATCGCGATCGCCGCCATTACTAGTAAAAAAAAAAATAATTTTTTTTTAAAAATGCCATAAATCTATCCCGTATTTTGTAGACGCTATAACTTTTGCGCAAACCAATCAATATACGCTTATTGCGTTTTTTTTTTTTTTTTCCCAAAAATATGTAGAAGAATACGTATCGGCCAAAACTAAGGAAAAAAATATTTTTTTAAAAAAAACTTGGGATATTTATTATAGCAAAAAGTAAAAAAATATTGTGTTTTTTTTAAAATTGTTGCTCTTCTTTTGTTTATAGCGCAAAAAATAAAAACCGCAGAGGTGATCAAATACCACCAAAAGAAAGCTCTATTTGTGGGGAAAAAAAGGACGTCAATTTTGTTTTGGGTACAACGTCGCACGACCGCGCAATTGTCGTTTAAAGTGCGACAGCGCTGAAAACGAAAAATTGGTCTGGGAAGGAAGGGGGTGAAAATGCCCGGTATTGAACCGGTTAAGTAAGATACATCACTCACTACATACACTGCCCATTCGAAAGAACGATTCGAGAACGCGAGCAAACAAAATTACGACCAGGCAAAGAAACGAAATTACGAACACGCGAATGAGAATACTAACATACGAAATTATGAACAGACAAAGGATTGAAAATACGAAATGTAAATCATTCGTTATAGATGTCATTTTCTTTCTTTTACTGTTTCAGAGTTTCGTATTTTCATAAGTTTGTCCGTTCGTATTTTCGCGTGTTCGTTATTTTGCGTATTCGTAATTTTGGTATTTCGTTTCTTTCAGCTATTCGGATGTTCGAATTGATCCAAATGTACGAATACTGACAAATTTGTACGGAAATCTATTCGTTACGAACCGAATCGCACATGTCTACTCTTTTCCCTGCAGTACCCAGTGCACAGAGAGTACAAAGTCAGTGTTACTTTGCACGTATCTCGATGAGAACTATATTTATAAAAACCTTTCCTTATGGTAAACGTGTATACACATTCCTGTAGCAAAGCCATAAAGCATACAGCACTCTGGACTTCTTCAACCGGCTGATATGTAGAAATGCAGCTCTGCCTGCAGGAGAGGTATTTGAAGCGCGCGCATTCCCCGACCGGAACGGCGGCATCCATCATTTTGTGAAATGTGACGGGAACATAAAACTGCTTTTCGATTCCATAAAAGCCAATGATATCACTAAGGCTCCATGCACACCTGGGCGTTCCGGGAATCGCGGGGGCGATTCTGCCCTGCAATTCCAGAATCGCGGCAAAACCGCGGGACACTTTTGCAATGCCATGCGCCGCGATTTTGCCGTGCGATAAATCACACTGCAAAAAGTGCAAAGCTTGTCGCTTAAAAAAGGGGCAGGAGCTTCTTTTTGGCCACAGCGTTGCGATTTGCCGCATTTGCGGCGCCATTTATCGCGTGACAACCGCGGCAAAATCGCACCACCGCGCTTGGGGTGCCATTAGAAGTAATGGCATAGCGAACGTGTCCCACTACTCGTAATTTAGTCCATGTTACTTTTGTGAGATCTCCTTTTTTTAGTTGATTCGTACTTTCGTAGGAAATAAAGAATAATAATCCTATGCTTGCTTTTCTAATAAGTCCTGTACTTCCTCCAGTCCCCTCCCTCAGTCACGAGACCGGATTCCGTCTCCTCCTCAACTGAATCTAAAAAGATTCAGGAATGCAGTGTGACTCTGACGCAAAAAGGATAAGCTGATTGGCTAAAGATTTTAACCACTTAATTACCGGCGTATAGTAAAATGACGTCCACAGATGGGATCTCCCATCCTGGGTGGACGTCATATGACGGCCTGGGCTTCCCGGCCGTCTAGGGGCCGCGTTGCTCGGGACCCAGTGCGTGTGCCCGGCGGCCGCGATGTCCGCCGGGCACCCGCGATTGCTGGCTAACCGGGCAGGACCTTGGATCTGTGTGTGTAAACACACATGATATCAGTAAGACTCAATGCACACCTGGGTGTTCCGGGAATCGCGGGGGCGATTCTGCCCTGCAATTCCAGAATCGCGGCAAAACCGCGGGACACTTTTGCAATGCCATGACTTCTAGTGGCACCCCAATCGCAGCGCGATTTTGCCGTGCGATAAATCACACTGCAAAAAGTGCAAAGCTTGTCGCTTAAAAAAGGAGCAGGAGCTTCTTTTTGGCCACAGCATTGCGATTTGCGGCGCCATTTATCACGTGACAACCGCGGCAAAATCGCACCACCGCGCTTGGGGTGCCATTAGAAGTAATGGCATCGCGAACGCGTCCCATGTTTTGCCGCGATTCTGGAATCGCAGGGGCAGAACCGCCTGCTATTCCGGAACACCTAGGTGTGAAGTGGCGGTGCATCCATAAGGGCGCACAGGCGCCACCCCCTCTCTCCTGCCACCCCCTCTATCACCAATAGCACCCTCTAGCACCAATGCATTGCATGAATCTATCTATGGCCGCCTTTGCCACCCCCTATTCAGGCGCCCGTCCCCTTTTCGGGCACCTGAATTACAGCGGAGGGGGGGGGGGGGTTTGAAGCACCTGATTAGAGCCGTAGGCTGTACTAGACGTCAAAAAAGGTGAGCTGCGAGCGCCATGCTGTGTTAGAAAAGCGAATTAATATTCGCTTTCCTAACATTAAACCGCCAATCAGGTGCTCGGATCTGTTACCCGTCACCTGATTGGCTGAATCAACAGGCGCTGTGATTGGACATGATCAGGCGCCCAATCATAGCAGAGGACGGGAGAAGACATCGAGGAGCATCGAGGAGCTGTCCCACCGAGACAGGGTAAGTACAGAGGGCGGGCCGACGGGGGGCACACTGGCAGCCTTTGATATGGCACAGTGGCTGTGTTTGATGGTACAGTGAGGTTGCAATTTTTGGGGGTTTTTTTCTGAATTTTTTAGTTTGTTTGCGCCCCCCCCAATAAAAAATGTTGAGCACCAGCCACCACTGGAATGGAGCCCAACATCTAGTAATTCAATTTCAGAAGAGGACACAAAATGGCTTTCTGTGTACTGTATTATAAATACAGTAATATACCGGTAAATAAAATCCCGAAATAAGTTCTCCAATATTACAGAGCCTTGAAAAAGTATTCATCCCCCTTGAAATTTTGCACATGTTGTCATGTTACAACCAAAAATGAAATGTATTTTATTGGGATTTTATGTGATAGACCAACACAAAGTGGCACATAATTGTGAACTGGAAGGAAAATGATAAATGGTTTTCAATTTCTTTTTTATAAATAAATATGTGAAAAGTGTGGCGTGCATTTGTATTCAGCCCCCTTTACTCTGATACCCCCCCAACTAGAATCTAGTGGAACCAATTGCCTCCAGAAGTCAGTTAATTAGTAAATAGAGTCCATCTGTGTGTAATTTAATCTCATTATAAATACGGCTGTTCTGTGAAGCCCTCAGAGGTTTGTTAGAGAACCTTAGTGAACAAACAGCATCATGAAGGCCAATGAACACACCAGACAGGTCAGGGATAAAGTTGTGGAGAAGTTTAAAGCAGGGTTAGGTTATAAAAACAAATATCCCAAGCTTTGAACATCTCATGGAACTCTGTTCAATCCATCATCCGAAAATGGAAAGAGTATGGCACAACTGCAAACCTACCAAGACATGGCCGTCCACCTAAACTGACCGGCCGGGCAAGGAGAACATTCATCAGAGAAACAACCAAGAGGTCCATGGTAACTCTGGAGGAGATGCAGAGATCCACAGCTCAGGTGGGAGAATCTGTCCACAGGACAACTATTAGTCGTGTTCTCCACAAATCTGCCCTTTATGGAAGAGTGACAAGAAGAAAGACATTGGTGAAAGAAAGCCATACGGAGTCCTGTTTGCAGTCTGCGAAAAGCCATGTGGGGGACACAGCAAACATGTGGAAGAAGGTGCTCTGGTCAGAGGAGACCAAAATTGAACTCTTTGGACTAAAATCAAAACGCTATGTGTGGCGGAAAACTAACACTGCACATCACCCTGAACAGACCATCCCCACCGTGAAACATGGTGGTGGCAGCATCATGTTGTGGAGATGAGAACTATATTTAAAGAACTTTCCTTATGGCAAACGTGTATACACATTCCTGTAGCAAAGCCATAAAGCATACAGCACTCTGGACTTCTTCAACCGCCTGATATGTAGAAATGCAGCTCTGCCTGGAGGGGAGGTATTTGAAGCGCAGGGTGTTTATTCGACGACTTGTAGTCACCACTGAAAACCTGTGTGATGGGGTGACAATGCAGGAGCAAAGTATTGTCACCCTATAACAGAAAGTGCCGGAAGACCTTCATGGCAGGATCACCAGATATTATCATAACAAAAGCTGCAGACTGAAAATTATTATTAATGATTTTTTTTTTAAATTGCATTAACAGGCAGTGGGCCACCTTCCTGCCATCTTGGTGTCCCCTCCACGGTGGTGGAACGCCAGAGCCCAGTCGCAAGTGCGACCCTGGTAGTTCCGCCACTGGTGTCAGTAGTTTTTTTTATTTTTGTTGTTTACCATTTAATACAGTTTTTTTCTTTTACAATTTTATTTTTACATATTTTTTAGGACCCTCATTGGGGGGCTTTGGTGAAATATCAGGGGTCTATACAGACCCCCCCTGGTGTATCACTTTTGAGACACAGAAAAGGGACTGAGGACAGATTCATCCTTTTCTCTGCAGCCTCAGCTGCACAGAATGAATAAACAAGAATAGCTATGTACAGAGCTTCCCCGTTTATTAAAAACTGAGGCATAGTAAACATAGTTTACTATGCCCCAGGTATAAATAAATTTAAAAAAAAAGAACAAAACACCAGTACGGATCACTGACTGTATTCATTAAAATAAGATAGCGGCTGGTAAATTACACATTTACCAGCTCCCTCCCCGCTCTCCACCCGGACAGTTCGGGTTTTGAATTGTCTGTCCAGGTTTCAGACCATCTGAAACCCGGACACAATATCCATAGAATAGACTGTGGCTCTCCAAGTAATTAAGTACAGTGCAACCTCGGTTTACGAGTAACGTGGTTCACGAGCATTATGAAAGACGAGCAACTTTTTTTTTTAAAATTCTGACTCGGTTTGCGAGTGTTGTCTCCCAAGACAAGCAGAATTCAAGCTAATAGGGCCTGCAGTACCGCATTTGGCCTGAGGTGAGGGGGCGCCGGAGCCGAGAAGAGCCGAAGGACGCCGGTTACAGCCGATCGGCGGCGTTCGGCAATGCTTGGAAGGACACGGAAATACTCAGTTTCCGAGCCTTGCCGAGGTTTGCCGAGGTCAGTCGAAGTGTCCGAAGTGTAAGTCGAAGTGTCCGAGGCTCTCCGGCGCCCCCCACCTCTGGCCGCATGCGGTATTGCATGCCATTGAAGTCAATGCGGAACAAATTATTTTAGTTTCCATTGACTTCAATGGGGAAACTCGCTTTGATATGCGAGTAGTTTGGATTACGAGCATTCTCCTGGAACAGATTATGCTCGTAATCCGAGGTTCCGCTGTACCACAAATGCCAAGTGCACAGGTGTGCACATGGGCGCCACCCCCATACACGGACAGGAGAGAGGATTTGGTCTGCTCCTCCCCTTCCCACCCCTACCCCTCTTACTGCCCACCCACACTCCAATCCCCGGTGTTCTGTAATCAGGAAAGGGATGCTACTCAGCTACTCAGCTCAGGTACATGGTGGATGGAAGGTATTGATGCTTAAGCCTCCATCCTTGAGTGAGTCTGCTCACCATCCAATGTCTGTAACTGAAGTATCCCACCCTTTTCTCTCCTGCCTCCAAGCAAGTGAATATACTAAGGTAAGGGGGACTCAAATGTAAGGGGTACCCTGTGAACTCTGGTGTAAAGGGGGCTTTAAGGACCCTAATGTAAGGGGGAATGCTGGGAACTCTGATGTAGATGGGAGGTTTGGTGAGCAGTAACTCCTTTACATCAGAGTTCCCCTTTACACCAGGGTTCACAGTGTTCCCCCTTAAAAATAAAATTGCTGTGGGCCGCTAAAGTGTTCGGGTTTGGCTTGAAGAAAAGGTGGCAACCCTACAGAAGGACAGGCATAGGGAGGCAGCGGGAGCGGCATGTGGAGGAGCCAATGCCCTCCACATGAGGAGGGTTCAGCGGCTGCATGGAGGGATCACTTTCTCTACATGCCGCCACCCCCTGATGCCCTCCTATCCAGGCATACAGGGGGGCTGCAAGGGCCACCTGGAGATGGGGTTTGGGTGACAATGGCAACCCCTGTGATGCCGGTACGTACACCCTGGCCTGAATAATTTCAAGTTCTCCAGCATCCTTGGAGTGCCTATTTTTGCAAGAAGAAGAAGAAGAGCTTTCAAGGGTCAAGGTGGGAAGACCTCAGTTATCTTTGGCCTCCAAGCCGCTGGAGTTTTTCACAAATCTGGAGGGAAAAAATTCTTTAAAATAATACATACTGTATATATATAATTTTTTATTTCCTTTCTGAAAGTGAGATCATGTCAAAATATCAACATGGGTGGCATTCCATTTCTGTAACGGAGATAAAGTCCAAGCTTAGAGTAGACTTGTTTTCTTTTCACTTCCTCAGAAAAAGTCATTGTTTAATACTTTTCGTCTGAAAGCAGAACAAAGTGAATCCTAATCCCATTATTTATATTCGCTCCCTGGATGGAATGCACTGGCATTTCCATATTTTGTTAAACAATTTCCTTCGACTTAGACAGAAATATGCTATTTCATCTACAAGCCTCTTTTAGTGGTTGCGTTTTGAAGTGTAACATGTGACCCGTTTTCCCTGCATTATAATATAAGGCAAGCCCGTCCCTCTATTTTAAATTGAAATGACCCATATTGTATACACCGATCAGCCATAAGCTTATGATGACCCACCTAATATTGAGTAGGTCCCCTTTTTGCTGCCAAAACAGCCCTGACCCATCTAGGGATGGACTCCAATAAACCTCTGAGGGTATGCTATGGTATCTGGCATGAAGCCAGGTACCACAGCATACCTTCAGACTTAAGTTCTGTAATTTGTGAGGTGGGGCCTCCATGGATTGGACTTGTTTCTCCAGCAGAGCCCACAGATGCTCAAGCGGATTAAGATCTGGAGAAAGTGGAGTCCAAATCAACAACTCAAACTCGTTGTTGTTGTGTTCCTCAAACTATTCTCGAACAATTTTTAGCAGTGTGGCAGAGTACATTATCCTGCTGAAAGAGGCCACTGCCATCAAGGAATTCCAATTCTATGAAAGGGTTGTACTTGGTCACCAACAATGTTTAGGTAGCCAAGGTTTAGGAACCAAGGTTTCCCAGCAGAACATTTCCCAAAGTTATCACACTGCCTGCACCAGCTTGCCTTCTTTCCATACTGCATCCTGGTGACCCTCCACATCAGACTACAAAACAAAATTCTGCCCCGAGACTTTGAGTGAGGTGAGCGCAATCCACCCAATAAACATAACAAGAGTATACATAATCTTTGGGTTCAAGGTCCAGGTATAGAACAAATGTCATACATAAAATACATGGACATAAATGCCGACCGGATAGGGTAAAAAAACATGATGCATAAATGTTTAAAAACCGCTTCCCGCCCAAAGACGTCATATGACGTCTTTGATTTTCAGTGGGAATATCTGAATGATGCCCGCAGCTACAGGCATCATTCAGATATCCTTGTTTTCAGCCGGCTATTCTGTGCACCATAAGAACGATCATAACGGCGGTTCCACCTTACAGGCGACGGGAGGGGACAACCACCCCCTCCCGCCGCCATCCGGAGCTTCTCCGGGCTCTCCCGTGCCATCGGGGACCCGGAGAAAGAATCGGCCGCCACCGCATAACGACCATAGAGATTTCCGGTGACCAAATGATCACCAGTTATCTCTATGACCGTCGGAGGCCCGGGCGCGACGTTATGACGTCACGTCTGGGCCGCGGATATAAACAAAGCTGCGATCGCGGTTGGTAAGCATGAGATCGTGGATTTATTTTTTTCCGATCTCATGCTTTCCAGCCTGGAGGAGAGATGTGGGGTCTTATTGATCCCGCATCTCTCCATAAAGAGGACCTGTCAAAAACGATTCCTATTACAAGGGATGTTTACAACATTCCTTGTAATAGGAAAAAAAATGTAAAAGAAAGTGTAAAAATAAAAAAAAATAAAGTGAAATAAAAAAAAATAATAATTTAAAACTCCCCTGTCCCCGGTAGCTCACGCTCAGAAGCGATCGCACACGTAAGTCCCGCCCACATATGTAAACGCTGTTCAAACCACACATGTGAGGTATCGCCGCGTGTGTTAGAGCGCGAGCAACAATTCTAGCACTAGACCTCCTCTGTAACTCTAAATATGTAACCTGCAAAAATTTTTAAAGCGTCGCCTATGGAGATTTTTACGTACCGAAGCTTGGCACCATTCCATGAGTGTACGCAATTTTAAAGCGTGACATGTTGGGTATCTATTTACTCGGCGTAACATCATCTTTCACATTATAAAAAAAAAATGGGCTAACTTTACTGATTTTTATATTTTAAATCATGAAACTGTTTTTTTTTTTTTTTTAAAAATGCTTTTGAAAAATTGTTGCGCAAATACCATGTGAGATAAAAAGTTGCAACGACCGCCATTTTATTCCCTAGGGTGTCAGATAAAAAAAAAACATATAATGTTTGGGGGTTCTGAGTAATTTTCTAGCAAAAAAATTATGAATTTTACATGTAGGAGAGGAGTGCCAGAATAGGCCTGGTATGGAAGTGGTTAAAATCATATACATTTGTTACAATAATTCATGTAAAATGGTAAATAAGCATCTAGAAACTCAACGCGTTGAGAAACGCAACCCATCATCATGGATGACCACTAAATAGTAGATGCTTCCTGTGGAAGGGTGTGATTCTCACGGCTCCCCATACACGCGGAGGACCCCCTTCCAGAGGAAGCATCTACTATTTTGTGGTTATCCATGATGGACATTGAGAGACCCCCTGGGGTTCACACCCTTTACCCCTGCCGTGCTCACCCTCCGGCTGTCGCCTGTTGGGGATTTGTTTGGCTCCACCTCTTCAGCTCCTGGGCTAGACGCACGTCGTCGCAACCTTTTGGGAAATCAGCTTCTGGTACTTGGGCTTAGCCGATTGATACACGGCATACGCACCCTCCTGAGGAAGCGAGTAGTGACTGGCGAAACGCGCCGAGTTTCTAGATGCTTATTTTACCATTTTACATTAAAAATTGTAACAAATGTATATGATTTTAAACATTTATGCATCATGTTTTTTACCATATCGGCTCGGCATTTATGTCCATGTATTTTATGTATGTCATTTGTTCTATACCTGGAATAAATCCAAAGATTATGTATACTCTTGTTATGTTTATTGGCTAAATTGCGCTCACCTCACTCAAAGTCCCAGGGCAGAATTTTGTTTTGTTGACTGTATTATAGGGATGGAGGGGTGTCACTGGTGGCACCAGACCATTTACATTTTTTTCTATATCCACATCAGACTAGGCCACGTTCTTCCATTGCCCCCGTAGCCCAGTTCTGATGCTAAAATGAGACCAGCGGTGTTCTCCATATATCCTATTGGATTTTGAAATCTACATAATATCAAAGAGTTCCTGGAGTTGGTAATAAAGCAAATGTATAAAGAGTGTAATACAACCAACCTAAGGCACTATCATGTATCCCCCCCCCCTTACTCATATAGCAGCCTTACACTTTTAACAGTGTAAGTGACATTTTTCAGTATGATTGTGAAGGTTCTCATTTATTTAGATCAGGGGTCTCCAAACTTTTCAAACAAAGGGCCAGTTTACTGTTCTTCAGACTTTAGGAGGGGCGGATTGTGTCCAGTGGGGGTAGAAAATGTCCCGGGCCCGGCATTAGTGAGAATAAACATGGCCTCAGGGTTGGTGGTCTGTAGGAAGAGGAATAGTGCCCCATCATTGGTGTCAGTGTGAGGAATAGTGCCCCATCATTGGTGTCAGTGTGAGGAAAAGTGGCCCATCATTGGTGTCAGTGGAAGGAATAGTGCCCCATTATTGATACTAGTCTGAGAAATAGTGCCCCATCATTAGTGTCAGTGGCAGGAATTATGCCCCACTGTTGGTGCTAGTGGGAGGAACAGTGCCCCATTGTTGGTGCCAGTGGGGGGAATAGTGCCCCATCATTGGTGTCAGTGGGAGGAATATTGCCCCATCGTTGGTGTCAGTGGGAGGAATAGTGCCCCATCGGTGGTGTCAGTGGGGGGGAATAGTGCCTCATCGTTGGTGTCAGTGGGGGGAATAGTGCCTCATCGTTGGTGTCAGTGGGAGGAATAGTGTCCCATCGGTGTCAGTGGGAGGAATAGTACCCCATTATTAGTGTCAGTGTGAGGAATAGTGCCCCATCATTGGTGTCAGTGTGAGGAATAGTGCCCCATCATTGGTGTCAGTGGGAGGAATAGTGCCCTATCATTGTTGTCAGCGGGGGGAATAATGCCCCATTATTGATACTAATCTGAGAAATAGTGCCCCATCATTAGTGTCAGTGGCATGAGTTATGCCCCACTGTTGGTGTCAGTGGGAGGAATAGTGCCTCAAGGGCCAGATAAAAGCTAGCAAAGGGCTGCATCCGGTTCTCGGGCCACATTTTGGAGACTACCGATCTAGATCATAGTAGTAGTAGTTCATCCAGGCCACCTAGAAGTAGTTAGTCACAATCACTCAGACTTATTCTGTAATGTTGAAGGCATTTTACTACTCCAAGTAGCTTCTTTAGCTCTAATGAGTGTGAGGAACATACACCAGCCATTACATCAGCCCTTAAAGTGGAACTTTACTCTCTCTGTCAACATTGACTATGTTTAATCCTTATGCTGCTAGCTATAGTAAATAGATAGGAAAGTATATCATATTTACTTGTTTCAAGCTTTTTTTTTTACATTTCTTCAGTTACTTCCTGGTTTTCTTGCCTAGGCAAATGATGTCATACATCCCAGGAGTCTTCAGGACGGGAGGAGGGGTTTACTTAGGTAAGCACACCCTCCTGCCTGCATGGCTGAGCTAAGGGCAGATGGATTCCAGGAAGTAAATGCTACATTAATCATCTGCCCTTACTCAAGATGGCCATTGGTAGAAATGCTAGGGGGTATTTGTTTGATTTATCAGCAAAATAAATCACCAAAACATGGATGGATGGGGGAGTTTGTCTTTAATATTAAACATGAACTAAATAGCTTTTTCAGTTTGTGGTGCTTAGATGCAGTAGTAGCTCCGCTTCAAAACGCCATTTTACAATCACCACCGGGGCGATTTGACAATTCACACCCCACCAGTGCAACTTGAACAATCGACACCCGTTCCAGACTTCATGGGCCCACAATGATTATATAATTAGAACTGGGGGGGGGGGGTAGCACAAACTTCAAAATCTACTATCGTATTCTTGGATCAATCATCATCTGCTTTGACACATTTCATGATGACCGGGGTTTTTTTGCAGTATGTACCCTGTTTCCCCGAAAATAAGACCTAGCGTGATTGTCGGTGATGGCTGCAATATAAGCCCTACCCCCCAAATAAGCCCTACCACCCTGTTTCCCCAAAAATAAGCCCTACCCTGAAAATAAGACCTACAAGGACTTTAACTAGGGCTTATTTGGGGATGTAGGGCTTATATTGCAGCCATCACTGACAATCACGCTAGGTCTTATTTTCGGGGAAACAGGGTAGCTCTAAATGCTGGGGAATGTTCCTAACATGCAATAGAGTTAAAGGAACTGGAATGGAAGGTCTTCAACGTTACAAAACAAGTCCAGCTTCATGTGACTAGCTACTACTAGGTAGACCTTTCAATACTTTACATTTAATTTGATGGACCACCAACAAGTTCAGGTTAGAGGGTAAAAAAAACCCCATTCAGACTTTATCTGAAAGCAGCTTTATTGGCCCATTGCCAAAGAATGATACTTCTTACAACCCAGAGATCGTAAAACACCACCACAGACACATAAAATTACAGAAAATTACAAATATAATGCAGTCTTGACTTTTCACAGAAGTGGTTGAGTTAGTCTATTCAATGCTACTTTCCTTGTCATAGTTTCAGTCCACAAGAAGGTACTCCCCGAAACGTTATAGTTTATGGTTTTGATCGGAAAGTTTCTCCCTAGGCTTGCCCGATAAGGCGTCATCTTCCTCAGAACTGTAGAAACTGGTGTGCGGGCTGTAGGAGAAAAGATGGGACTTTGTTTCTAAAGTCATGTCAAGCAGGTCAAAAGAATCGCTGGAGAGAAAGCTGTCATCGCTAATCACACTCGATGGCCGGCTAGGGCTCTTTGGAGCCTCTGCGTTGGGGAAGATTAAGTCTTCCATGGAGTCTGAGAGCCGGAGGGACGAACAGTCCGCTGGTAGATCCAAACTGGTTGAAAACCGTCCGTTCTTTTTGAGAATGCCTTTTTTCCTCCTCGTGTATCTATCCGACCTCGCTTTTTCGTCTACTGCTTTATGGTAGACCTTCTGGCATTCTGAGATCGTTATCCTCTCCGGGGAAGATGAATATCCCGATTCCCTCTCATATGTTTTTTTTAGTATTCCCTTTTTCGGCTTGTTGAAAGCGCATTCGACAATCGTTGATATGTGAGACTCGTAGGCAGACGTGGTTTTTGCTTCTTGGCTGAGCTCCATGCAATTCGGAGACAAGTTTTCAGGGAAATTGGAGGAGTTTAATAACGAGCTGTCAAAGCTGCTCCTTTTCTTCAAGATCCCTTTTGGTTTCTGTCTAGAAGCAATAACTTCGAGTTCTTGTTGGGACTGATTGATGTCGTTTTCCTTTTTGGACTTCCTGAGACAGCCTTCATATTCTTCATCTTCTCGGGGATGGACTCGGCTTTGTTCTGTTTTTGTGCTTTTGAAACCAGGTGTGTTCTGACATTCGATGTATCTCGCTAGCAGTGGAGATTGACATTCAGGTACTAGGTGGCAGTCACATACCATGGTGTCGTACCCCCAATTAACCCACCAGTGATTGGCAATATCTTCAATAGTCGCTCTCCTGGCTGGATTTACTGTCAGCATCCAGTCAATCAGTCCACAGGCTCCTGTAAAAAAAAATGAATATATATATATAAAATATTTTTTTATTCCAAAATTCTACATGCCAAAAAAAGAAAACAATTCAACCATGGGCTTTCTTTAAAATGAAGAAAGCTACATATGTGAGGTAGCAGTTGGATAAGCAGGTATTATCCCACCACCAAGTAGAAATATAGGGTATCTTCCTCAAATCCCCCCCCCCCCCAAGCTCCACAGGTAGTATAGCTGTGAAGATATTTCATGGAGCAAGCCATTAATAAGAGATCTGCCCATACGCTTTGGTAACCCATGCTGCTAGGACCCTAACCTATTCCTTCCGGTACCCCATACTACCAGGACCCTTGCCCACCTCTTCTAGTACTCGTTGCTACTAAGACCCTTGCCCTCTTCTTCAGGTACCCCATGCTGCCAAAACCTGCATCCACCACTTCTGGTATCCCATGCTGTCACCACTCTCAACCATTCTTTTGGAAAACTCCAGCAAGGACCCTCAACTATCCCTTCTGGTTCCCCATACTGCCCGGAACCTCAACTTCCCCTTCTGGTACCTCATGCTGCCAAGACCCTTAGCCAACACTTCTGGTACCCTATGTTGTTAGCATTCTCAACCATTCTTTTTAAAAATCCAGCAAGGACCCTCGCCCATACCTTCTGGTACCCCATACTGCCCTAACCCTCACCAATTCCCTCTGGTACTCCATAATGCCAGGACCCTCACCTATCCCTTCTGGTCAACTGACCCTTTCTGGTGCCTCATGCTGCTACGAAACTCAGCCTTCTGGTAACCTCAACACTCAACCTCAACACTTCTGGTAACCTATGCTGTCAGCATCCTAGACCACTGTTTTTGAAAATCCAGCAAGGACCCTTGCCCATACTTTCTGGTATCCCATACTGCACTAACCCTCAGCCAATACCTCTGTTACCCCATGCTGTCAGCATTCTTGAACATTCTTTTTGAAAATCCAGCAAGGATCCTCGCCAATACCTTCTGGTATGCCATTCTGCCCTAACCCCCACCAATACTCTCTGGTACTCCATAATGCCAGGACCCTCGACCACCCCTTCTGGAACCTCATGCTGCCAAGACCCTCAGCCAACACTTCTGGTACCCCACGCTGTCAGCATCCTCAACCAATAATTTTTGAAAATCCAGCAAGGACCTTCGCCCCCATACCTTCTGGTACCCCATACTACCCTAACCCTCACCAATTCCTGCTGGTACCCTATAATGTCAGGACCCTCAACCACCCCTGCTGATACCCCATGCTGCCACAACCCTCATCCACCACTTCTGGTTCCCCATGCTGTTAGCACCCTTAACCATCCTTTCTGAAAATGGTCCTTGCCCATCCCTTCTATTACCCCATACTGTCATAACCCTCAACAAACTTGTTCCATAACTCTACCAACATACAGATACTGCATGGGCACATTAAAATAATGTTATGTTTTGAATAGAGATACGAGAACTAGCATTGTTTTCAGATGTACACAGTGTCATGTAGCCATCCTGACATCCATCTTAAATTAAGAGGTAAGTGCATTTTAAATTCAAGGACTGAATTTAGAATATATAACTTTAAATAAAGACTTAACATAAGCCTACAATCAGCATCTGCAGTGAATATTCGTGACTTACCTGATAGATGAGGAGGCTGTCTGTACTGGCCACTACTGATCTGTTCTGCTAATGTTTTATAATTGCTGTTGTCGAACGGCATAGATCCATAGATCAGAGCATACAGAAGTACTCCCAGAGCCCAGCAATCAACCTGCAGAAATGAGAACAACTAAATGTAACAAACATGCTTAAAGATGGGGTTAGGGGTTCTTGAGAGTAATATTTTATTTAAAAAAAGAAAAAAAAAATGTATAACACACAGGGCTTTAGCAAACTAAGGGGTTGACTTACTAAAGATAAATAGACTGTAGACTCTGCAAGGAAATTTGCTCCAGAGCTTAGTAAATGAGGCAAAGTTTCACTTTGCAAAGAATACCCAATCACATGCAAGGAAAATAAAAAAGCAGAATTTTGGTTGCGCGTGATTGGATGATAGCAGTCAACAGAACTTCCCCTCATTTACTGAAGTCTGCAGCAACTGCACTTGCAGAGTGTGTGTGTAGGTGCTGTGTGGTCCATTGGAGTCTCCCCATGCAGGTTCAAATCCTGCCGACTACGGCAAGTGTGGTTAAGTGCAGCGCGGTACTGCGGCAGAAAACATTCAGACTCCAGTTGCAGAGAACTCAGATATATATTGTAATTGGAGTTCGATAAAATACAACAAGCCCGACGGGAAAGCAGCCCAACCAGGAGCACTCAAAGGATATAACAGCAATGAGTAGTAGCAGAAGGTCTCAGATGTGCCAACAGCGTCTGTCTCAAAGGGGCGGAATAGGTCCTGGCTGGTCCATACCCAAGTGGGGAGGCTTCCAGGAAGCATGGCGGGTCCCTGCACTTTCCCTACTCCTCGGGAACCTCTCCCTGATGCTAAGCACTATCCAAGACATACGGGTGACCTGTCCCTACTCAGCCACTAGTCTGAAATATGTGCCAAGCCTGGGAACCAGGGGCTTAAATAGCCTCTGCCTGCCCCAAGATGGCCGTCAGAGTCACATGGGGCGCCAGCATACAATCGGATAGCTGCCCCCTTGTGGCCCAAGAAATTATAAAGGAACCAGGTTCCTCTTGACTTCCTCTCCCTCTGCAATGCCGTTGCAGTTGAGCGCCACCTGCAGTGGAGAATATAGACAGCACCTGCCTACATCAACCCCAATGTGTCACTCAGGGTTTACATGAGCTTTATGTAATCAGGAGAAGACACCTCAAAAAAGAGTAAAAAAAGTTAAAATGTTGCAAGCAGGAGAACTAAATTTCAAGTTCTTACCTCTGGGCCGTGGTAAGGAAGACCCCTGACAATTTCTGGAGAAGCATAGAGAGGGCTCCCGCAGTATGTTTCCAGAACCTGGCTCTTATGATATAGGTTTGAAAGTCCAAAATCTGCAAGCTGAAAACAAAGACAACACAAATATAAAAATGTGCTATTTCTTTACATAACAAAAGTACAACAAAAATACAGTATATATCCCTAATATACAGTATATATTAACACCTAGATCCAAACATTTATGCTGGAAACCACCATATCAAGGCCACCTGTGGTTTTCAAAGTGCCGTTTTGATGTTTCATTCCATCAAAGAACACAAAATTGCCACATACGGTGGTTTGGATGTGCATGGCATCACCGGTGCTGAATTGTGAGCAGCCCTATTACCAAACGTGGTTGGAATTTAAATGCGTTTTTGAAGAATGGAACACTACTCAAAAAAAAACCTCACCCTATGGGCTCATGTATACAAGCTTTTGTTTGTTCCTTCTTCCCCATAAAAGTTATTGTGGAAAACAACTTGATGATGCTCAGAAACGATTCCATGAGCAACTGAGAGGCAAATCAAAGCAAACAAAATGTGCATCAAATTATCTCTTAAGGATAATAACTTTTTTGAAAGTCTGCATTAGTGCTCCTGGGGGGGGGGGGGGGGGGAGGATTCCATGTCCAGAGTTGGGCTTTAATGATCCATATTTCACCGTGGAACAGTTGGCATCACTATTCTGTACATTTTTAGTCAAGATGCTATTGTGGATATGCTTGGAAGAAACTATAATTTTTTGCTGTCTACTATTCCCAACAGAGAATTTTGACCAATATAAAATTATCCCTAGGCAGCGCTCGCATTAACATGCAAAAAAAATCATGCTTCTGAAGACGTCACTGTTTGATGACGAAACGCGTTAATCAGTTGTTCCTGTGCGCAATTTCCGGCTCTACGGGTGTAATGCGCGCCAGGCTACGGGCGACATCCATCTTTCTTGACTGTAAGGGCTCATTTACACTTGCTTCGGCTTCAACAAGGCTTTGGACAGGCTTTGTTAAAGCTCTCTCAACGCTAGTCAAAGCTCCTGGTCACTAAATAAAATGGTTAGCTTACAGTCCTGTTTACACCTTGCTTTTGCTTTGCTTTGGTTCGGCATCGCTTCAAAAATTCTACCCCATGTAGCTTCAGTGGTGCTTCAAAGCGTCTTCAAAGCCTCCATAGAAGTCTACGGCAAAGCTCGCTTGAAGCCCCCCCAAAGCCTCATTGAAGCCCCACTGAAGCCTCATCGATACCCCACAAAGCCTCACCGAAAGCCCCATCGAAGCCTCATCTAAGCACCAAGCAAAAGCAGGAGTAAACAGGACTGTAAGCTTACCATTTTATTTAGTGACACGAGCTTTGACTGGCCTTCAGAGACAAAGCCTGTCCGAAGCCATATTTTGAAGCAAGTGTAAACCAGCCCTAATAGCGGGTAGTTTTTGGCAGCTATTTTGTTATAATAGAATTTGTGGAGCTTTTTAAATAATTTTAATAAACACACCAAAAGATTTTATACTATGAGAGGCTCCCTCTCTGTTTTTATTTTTTTACTACATTGCCTGTCCATTAATTGCTCCATCGATACCGGGGCTATACAGAGGAGGAGTAAGGATCCATACCAGGAAACCATCAGGATTATCGGGACAGGTCTCCGTAATGACCTACAAGCCTTAATGACTTTCCTTGCTGTATTACACACTCACCAGATGTCAAGGGTCACGACATCTGGTGAGTGTGTAGTATTCGGCACGACTCGGAATATTCACCATAAGGGGCATCCTGGGAACCAAGCACTCAAGTGCTTAAGATTGCCCTATTTACAAAGACTTTTGCACTAGTTCACTTTAAGGATTTTTTTCACATTTATGCATTATATGTATCAATTTTATATTAGATTGTAAGCTCTTCTGAGCAGGGCCCTCCTAATCCTATTGTATTGTATTGTATTATAACTGTATTGTCTCCCTTTTATATTGTAAAGCGCTGCGTAAATTGTTGGCGCTATATAAATCCTGAATAATAATAATAATAATAATTTTATATTTTTATATTTCCATTAATATTGGTATTTTATAGTTTGGTATCCATGATTTATTATGGCACATTTTTTATTTATTTTTTGCATGTTAATGAAAGCGCTACTTTGGGATAATTATACATTATTTTATACACATTTTATAGAATTGAGCAGAATTTTGAGAGAATTAAGCAGTACAGCTATTTGTAGGGCTTGTCTTGAGTTGGTGGTTGGTTGTATACTGTTTAGCCCTAGTTGGTATGCTTGTGGTGGTGTAGTCCTTGTTTTCTTGGATAAGTTAGGAAAAATTATATATTTTTTTTATCGCTTTCAGGTGTTATGGTCATTTTTGATATATGTATGTTATAGCTTTTCAATAAAATGCACATTGATTATAGCAGTGTAGCTATTTGTGGGGCACACGTGGGGCTAGTCTGGGTTGGTTATGTACTGTTTAGCACTAGTTAGTAGGCTTGTGGAGGTGTGGATCTTGTTTTTTTTGTTTTGTTTTGTTTTGTTTTTACAGTGACACTAAACTCTGATAAAAAAAAAAAAAAAATGTAAATAAATGTATTCAAGCACGTATACTTCAATTTTTAAAAAGTACTTTCTGTTTCTCTTAGCCTCCTCCAAATCTCTAAATTCCTTTTTTTTTCTGCTGTGATCTTACTCCCTATTAGAGGGTCGCTACTTTAGTTCTCCATAGTCCCACTGTATGTAGGAGCATCACCACCCATCAAGAAACATTTTTCAACAAGGTCCATTTGACAAATGTCCATCTAATGATCAACTTCTGATGCCATGCTTGTTTCCAGAACTTCTCCAGAGCCTCCCCCACCCTTTGGAGCTCTCAACCCCATCTTGTCTATCTCCTACTCTGCCTTTAGGTGATGCCTGAAAACTTGCCTTTAGGTGATGCCTGAAAACTCATTTATCCCACATGTGCCCCACAAATAGCTACACTGCTATAATCAATGTGCATTTTATTGAAAAGTCATAACATACATTTATTGAAAAGTCATAATATACATATATCAAAAATGACCATAACATGTAAAAGCAATAAAAAAAAAATATATCTCATTTTTTCTAACTTATCCACAAAAACATTATGCCCAGAAATGTGAAGAATAGGGATGGCCTTGGTTGGCTTAGGAAAACAATAACTACACCACCACAAGCTTAGGGATTGGGGCTCAGCAGTAGACATCCACCTCCGACTAACTGAACTTTTAACTATTCCTTGAGCTCATCCCCCACAGTTCATCACCTTTCTTTTGTACCACTTGCCCCACCCTATTAGATTGTAAGCTCTTCTGATCAGGGGCCCTCTTAAACCTCTTGTACATTATTGCATTGTAAGCTCCCATCCATTAATTGTACCTATAGGTAAGCCTTTAAAAAGGCTTACCTATAGGTACTGTAAATATCTCCTAAACTTGCACCGTTTAGGAGATCTGTACTGTACATGAAGCCGATGACGTCATCGGCACATCCGCTCTGAAGGAACAGCCACCCTGGCTTTGTTTGCCGCCCCCCCCCCCAAAAAAAATAAAAGGAGCACCAGATGCCACTATGGTCATGGATCATGCAGCCTCATAGGACAGTCAGAGGTCAATGAAAAACTTCTTATACAAGCAGGGGCGTAACTACCACCATAGCGACCCATGCGGGCGCTATGGGGCCCACAGCCAAGTGGGGCCCAGTGAGGATAAGAGCACCGCCGGCACAGTCTCCCAGCCAGGGGAAGAGAGAGGAAAGGAAGAGGCGAGCTGTCCGTATCAGCAGAGAGCTGAATTGCCCAATGTAAGAGCTTTCATTAGAACTTCCAGTGTTCCCGGGGCTCACGTCACATAGCTCCACCTTTTGGCCCGGTGCCTTTGATAGACAGAACGCCGATCCAATGCGGGACATGTGACGTCATCAAAGGCATC